>JAOTOM010004845.1:0-505000 GCA_034440615.1 Ashinkailepas kermadecensis | reverse complement strand
TGACCACTGACAGAATCACTCGTACACGTACTATTTCCGCATATCGTAGTGGTAATGCTGAGCATTAAAAAGGTGGGGCCATGAACAGCGGTGGATTATTAAAAAATTTGATGTGGTAAATAACTCCGTTCCAGCTCCATGCTGGTATAGGTATGCTGCACTGTGTTGCATGGTTTATTTATGCTGCATGTGATGAAGTGCACCACCTTGCATTATTGGTATCTTGGGTCAATATTTAATCACCGTTATTACTGTAGTACATGGCAAGAAGTGTGCCTACATCAATTTTCAACATGCTGATCAGTTGTTGTATTGCTTCACTGATCTGATGATTCCAAGCACCAGACATGTTTGTTGTAATCATGATTTAACAATGTTGTTGACTGTCGATCGTTCCAACTTTTTGTCCCCGGCATGCCACTGGGAATTATAATAGTTTTCCCAATAAACTGAGTTTGTCAGGCATGAGGTAAACTGAGGTTGTGTGGCAGTGGCACAGCCTGGATTTTCCTAATAGGGTATGACCGAAAAAATTCAAAGAAACAGGGAAAGCTATCGGCGCGCTTTGCGCGCCGAAAATGTAGACTTTCTCATTGTGAACATTTCAAAATTTCGTATTTGATCTAGTGTGTTTTTGCTTACTAAGGGGAGGGGAGGGGCACCGGGCCCCTCCTTTGCTGCGCTTCTGGTTATGTACGTGGCTCATGAAAGCTTACGCCATGCTTAGTTGAAAGGCTGTGCCATGATGCTGTCTCTGCGCTCTAAGAACTATCGTACTAATGCATTACAATATCACATAAACTTGTTGACTGTGTGATATCCATTCACCGGAGCAGGGGGCCGCGGTAGCTCAGTTGGTAGAGCATCGGACTCTTGATCGCAAGATTGTGGGTTCGAATCTCACAACCGACGGCATTGCCGAGTCCACCCGCGACCAATCGGCATGAGAGGTTGGCGACGCTATATGACCTAGCGGTTGAACGCGTCGTAAAAGAACCGAAGGTTCTTCTTCTTCATTCACCGGAGCAGACAAAAGATAATTATGCTTGCCATTGCATGCAGACAAAATTGAATGCTATTTCATGCTCACTGTGACAACATGTGTTTCCGTGACAGCATGTTGGTGTTTAACATTGTGTAGGTGACAGGCTGAACATTTTTCACCTTTGCACAGCAGATGTGATGCAAAGTATCTCAACCTGCCAATCTAATCACTTTGTATTGCACATCAAACCCTGTACCTAATGCCGTAACTGGACGACCTGATCACTTCGTGTTGCACATCAAACCCTGTACCTAATACCGTAACTGGCCAATCTGATCACGTCGTGTTGCACATCAAACCCTGTACCTAATGCCGTAACTGGCCGACCTGATCACTTCGTGTTGCACATCAAACCCTGTACCTAATACCGTAACTGGCCAATCTGATCACGTCGTGTTGCACATCAAACCCTGTACCTAATACCGTAACTGGCCGATCTGATCACGTCGTGTTGCACATCAAACCCTGTACCTAATACCGTAACTGGCCGATCTGATCACGTCGTGTTGCACATCAAACCCTGTACCTGATACCGTAACTGGCCGATCTGATCACGTCGTGTTGCACATCAAACCCTGTACCTAATACCGTAACTGGCCGATCTGATCACGTCGTGTTGCATACGAGATGTGGCACCAAATACCGCATTCCAGTGACTTTGTATCACCTGTGTGCGGAGGGTACCTTTTGTAGGGGTGGGGTGGGGGGCGGCACTTGCCCCCTGAAAAGCAGACAATACGACACCCATGCACACATATCTGCTAAAATGCCAATAGTAAAATTCAAACCTTAGATTGCTGTACGAATTGAAATGAATTGGCTCTCGTTACATTTGTGTTTATATCATTATAGATAGCCTAATTCGTGTCCTTCGGAAGTATTGGTCTCTCATGTGTTTTCTTGGAACCATCCCGCTGTACGCCGTTTTTCAGTAAGAGCATACTTCTCACACACAATTTGAAACATGAACTTTGGCATTTTGGTGTAATCCAAGTGATGTAACATACTTCTCTTTCCAGCACGTCCTCCCCTTCCCCCAACATAAAATGTTGCAATTTTTGGCAGTTGCTTATGCTAGTTTACCAGTGTTAGCAGGCCTACTCGACTAACTTCACTCAGTTCTTATGTGCCATGCGATATGCGATATGCGCCATACAACACGGCTTCTCACTTCTTTTTCCTGGGCAGCCACACCGATAGAGACAGCGACTTGAAGCTTTCCGTACCTTCCAGGAAATGTTCACGGTATGGTGTGAAAACAATCAATGTCAATGCCATACTATGTTATGGTGCTATGATGTCATTAACTTTGTCTTGGGTTCTGTTTTACCGTTATAATTGCTTTCGTGTTTTCAATTAATGTATTTTGGTCAAAATATAATGTCAATATAATGGCTCGTCAATGTATGGTTATGAATCCAAAGATCAATTTATTTCCACGTGACCTCAACTAGGTCATTTTCGGCGGATAATTTGTTTAACCCTTTGGTTCTTCTTCGATACCAGGCAAACCGATAGAGACAGCAACTTGGAGCTTTCTGTGCCTCCAACTGAGTACCTACTTACATGTTCTTAAAATAATCAGGATCCCCTAAAACATAGGCATCGGCATCGCAGGTCATGCCACAAGGACGCACCAACCATAGTTATTATTTCATATTTTAAGGTGTTTTTGCTATACAATCTGATCAAGCGAAACTGACCGATCGATTTGTGCTAATTATGGACCAAAGGTCAATTTGTGCAACATGCCCTGTATCAAGTGTATCTGTGTCATATTCTTGCGATGCTTTGCATTGAAATATAGTTACTACCGAAAAAAACGTGCTTGCCATTATAACATGGATTTGATCTACCAGAGCAGCGGTGAAGAATGTTATGTGTCAGGCCATCAGAGTTCAATTATTCATTTGTTATCATGCTGCATGTTATGCCACGTTTAATTCTGCACTATTACCGTAAACGGCAAGAGAAGTCCATTTTCGCTGAGTCCCTTGAAGTGATTGTTGTATGGTCGTAGTCGATGTCGCGGTAACTACAATGGCTATGATAAAAGGAGATAGGTGACCATTCACTCTTTGATGTATTATCACTTTGCACGTCATCTGCGGCAGTGTTGATCAGAGACCAGTTGTGCGATGGTGGCAGCGGTGGTACTAACTGTGTGAATGTTTAGGTGGGTTTAAGTAGCAGGCAAAGACAGCATAAGCTTTCAACATATGAACAAATAGCTGTGCCTGAACCAAGGTAAAATGGTACGGTTGATTACAATGCTCTCAGAAAATGCATACATCCATTTGCACTACTATATTTGTCATTATAAATGTCAATCAGTGTCCACGATCGATGTGCCATGTCATGCCATATTTGCCCTACTAGTGTTCCGTATCTCACCATCATGCTTCCTTTTTCTCTTTTGGCTGGCGTTATCTTCTATTTTTTTACGTCTTTGGGTATAAAATCATGCACGGATCGCAGGATTCTGTGACATGCATGATATTTCAAGGTCGTTTTCGAACTAATGGTGGAAATTTAGCCACTAAGCACGTGCTGCATTACAAAGCGAACCAAGCTGCAATTTGCTTCTTCACTTCGCATGACCTTGCTTGACCGAAAAAAACCCAGATTGGAATGAATACCTTTGGGCATCTACTGCACGGAGTCAACCATACTAAATATTTTAGAATGCAGTTGTTCAAATTACAGCAAAAATTCACGCCCCCAAATCAGCCGAACCATCTTTCTTGATCTGACCTGAAACGCCATCGGCGACGTCCAGACCCAAAACAAATATTATCTCACAGCAAGAGGCCCATGGTCCATGGCTTTAATGTATGGAGTGCCGTTTCAATCAACACAATCGGCCCTTGGTTGCGTAAATAGATGGAGACATCTACCATGAAGACTCCTTCATGGTAGATGAAACGATTGGTTTCGGTGACACTACCATGGTAGATGACACTACTGGTTCCGGAGACACTACCATGACAAATAACGTCACCAGTCCGGAAGCACCTCCTATTCCGAGCACACTGGCCTGATGTCAGATGACCCAGCCAACCGGAAGGCACCTGCAGTTCCGAAGGTACTAGAGTAGCAGATTGGCCGGCCGACGTCCTTGGCTGACACGTGCCACGCACCTGACACCAGCTGCGGCCATACATGGCGGCAGCACAGACACTTGGGAGGGCTGCGGCAGTGACCGGTGCTACGTCACTGTGGCTCCGCCCCCACCGCCGCCCCCACTCTCCGGTGGCCGCCGCCAATACAAATAACGAGGTGCCGACCGGAACGGCACAGAAGTGTGCGTGCTCTGCAGCGGTGAGGGGGGGGGAGAAAAAAAAAAGGAGGGGGGGGGGTTTGTTTATAAAAAAAAAAAACGTTTTGTTTTTTTTTGAGAGGGGAAGTTGTTTTTGTTGAAAAAAAAAAAGATTTTTTTAATTTTTTTTTCAAACAAAAGTGGACATATTTTATCCATTTTTTTTTTTTCTACCGGAAGAGGTGGGGGGGGAGGGGACATGCTTCTGGGTGCTGCAATATTTTGGCCTTTGGTGCTGCATAGAAGAACGTTATCTAACAGTATGACGTATTCATAGTACACACTACATGTTAGATGATGTAACCTTAATGAAACTTTTCACATTCAAAATTGTAATCCAGATGTTCCAAACTGGAATAACCCAGTACTGCTAGCTTGACGCCGACGCTACCTTTTTTATGTTGGTGCACACACACACACACAAACATGCATATATGCATATATATATATATATATATATGCATATATATATATATATATATATATATATATATATATATATATATATATATATATATATATATATATATATATATATATATATATATATATATATATATATATATATATATATATGTATTATGCATATTATACCACAAAGAGCCATTCCAATCCAATGTACTCTGCTCAATAAAACCTGATGGTCGTTTTGCTCTCAACACCGCCAGTATTTTAAGCTTCCGGGATCTTTCTTCATTCCGCCTCACCGTTGAAAGTGTCAAACTGTGCGAAAATAGGCTCGATGCTGTCATTTGGAGCGCGCTTCAGCACAAAGTTTAGATTTAGATTATAATCTCGGTCAAACTGGTGGGAGGAAAGTAATTCCGACGGCAGACACGCGTGTCTGCTCCCGAAGAGTACCTGATGGCTCCTTCATCGAGCACAACGAGCAGTCAGAAACTTCCCTGTAGTAGAGCATAATTGACCAGCAGCAGCTACTGTTCGCTGACTTCGGAACACTTCAACATGCCTTGACAGCCAGAGCTATTTCTGTCGCATTCGACAGGCCCGGCGCTGCGATGTCGAACGCGTGCGAAGCCCTCATCAACACAGCGAAGCCATAAAACACTGCACTCAGCGCGCTCGACTGCCACGCGCCAATGCACACGTGCCTGACGAGACGCGACGCCGTAGTGGCGACACGTCGAGGTCTCGAGAGTGGCTGGCGGCGGTCTGACGCTGTCGCTCGGCCGTTGCAGATGCAGACGTGTGCGTACCGGCTGCTGGCGGCGGTGCTGGCGGTCGTGCTGCTGCGGTCGGCGGTCGGCCAGCTGCAGTTCTCCGAGGGCTGGGCGCACGGCAAGCGCGACGTCAGCGCCCACCTGACGGCCGCCGGCCGGCCGTCTCTGCTGGACGTGCTGACGAGCGGCAGCCTCCAGCGAGCCGACACGTGCCGGCCAGACGCCGAGGCGCTCGGCCTCATCTACCACCTGGTCATGGTGAGTGGCGGCGGCCTGAACGGGCCACGGCTCGGGCGGCCAATGCTGCTGATCTGGTGGTGGGTGACACGTCAAGCTCCCGTTAGAACACTTGTACTGGAAGTGGCGGTCATGGAACCGACGCCGCATCGGAAGCTCTTGATGGCCGTAGCTGCTCTTTGTAAATGTTTGCTTTGTACGTGATTATTCCGATCAACATTAAAAGACATAAGTAACTCGTTTGATATCAGCTGACTCTATGGGTGTGCGTAGACCTTTAAGAAGCGCATAGATATGGGTCACACCAGTAGAGGCATGCTATAGCGGTGCCACGATGAAATGCATCATGACATCACACATTCATGGAATAGTGACTTAGAAAGACTGAGGGTGCTGACATTCTGTTCCTCTGTTTCCAGAGGGAGGTGGAGAAGGTGATTGCCTGCCGAACACGGGAAGGTCTTCTGAAGCCTTCCTTCGCCAGATAAATTCGACTGGGGGAGAATATGCATTCAACCAAAAACCAAACGCCAAGTTCCTCTGGTCGCCGACTGTCCCGACATTATTTATTGACTTCAGCAGTGGCCGCAGGAGTGGCGGCTGCAGAAGTAGCCCGGCTGCCATGATGGCGGCGGGCTGTGCCGTTTTCGGCGGCCCGTTCCCGGCGCTGCCGTCGCGTCTCGTGACGCGCCGTTCTGCTGCCGCGCCACGAGCGTCGCCGGTGCAGTCGGCACACTGCAGGACGGGGCCGCCGCCGTGGCGACCTCGACACCAGCGCAGCCGGTGCAGTCGGCACGCTGCAGGACGGGGCCGCCGCCGTGGCGATCTCGACACCAGCGCAGCCGGTGCAGTCGGCACGCCGCAGGACGGGGCCGCCGCAGCCGTGGCGACCTCGACACCAGCGCAGCCGGTGCAGTCGGCACACTGCAGGACAGGGCCGCCGCCGCCGTGGCGACCTCGACACCAGCGCAGCCGGTGCAGTCGGCACACTGCAGGACGGGGCCGCCGCCGTGGCGATCTCGACACCAGCGCAGCCGGTGCAGTCGGCACGCTGCAGGACGGGGCCGCCGCCCCGTGGCGACCTCGACACCAGCGCAGCCGGTGCAGTCGGCACACTGCAGGACGGGGCCGCCGCCGCCGTGGCGACCTCGACACCAGCGCAGCCGGTGCAGTCGGCACACTGCAGGACGGGGCCGCCGCCGTGGCGATCTCGACACCAGCGCAGCCGGTGCAGTCGGCACGCTGCAGGACGGGGCCGCCGCCGTGGCGATCTCGACACCAGCGCAGCCGGTGCAGTCGGCACGCCGCAGGACGGGGCCGCCGCCGTGGCGATCTCGACACCAGCGCAGCCGGTGCAGTCGGCACGCTGCAGGACGGGGCCGCCGCCGTGGCGATCTCGACACCAGCGCAGCCGGTGCAGTCGGCACACTGCAGGACGGGGCCGCCGCCGTGGCGATCTCGACACCAGCGCAGCCGGCGGCGGGGTCCCGATGTGATCTCTCCGACGTGTGTTGCGCCGCGTTGTTTTTGTGGGCGCGATGTGGTGCAGCAATGTGCCGCCGGAGTGAGCTCCGCCGGCGCAGAGCGCACCTGTCGCCGACGCCTGTGTCGCGGCCGGTCCAGCTCCGGGCTACATTCGGGCCGTGTGCGTGTCGGCGGCTGGACAGCCCGCCGCCGCCGAGCGTTTCTCACTCGTCCACGCAACTGTGATACTCGACTGTTGTGACCGCCGACATCCGCATCACAGTCCCGCCAGCCGAGCTCACGTCGGCTGCTCGAATCAAAGCGCGACTGCGGTGCCGTCAGCTGAGATATCCTGCAGCGCGGTGCCAAGATTCTCACTTCGAAGATTGTATGGTTTCGTCTCGCCGGTTTCCAAGTCGATCGTCGGACTCGCGTGTCCTTGTTGAATATTGACAGGGTAGTGGCTCATGCGCAATAATGAACAATTAAATATTTATATTTCGCACGTCCATTTGCGCACATCTCTGTGCAATATGTGTTACCGGCAACTATTCCATTTGATTTAGTAGTGAATCGTTTTAGGTGTGCGCTATTTAAGACAATCGTTGTGTGCTGAGGTTTGCTCTTCTACGCATCCGTGCCCCGTTTTTTTTCGTATATCATCATCGAACTATTTATTATTTCCTGACCATGTTCATTTTGTTGATGTATGAAGAATACATGTCTTTCCTATAAACGTAGTTCTTCTGTGCGGTTTAAAAAATCGTTTAGAGGATAGCGATCTCATTATCGACGCTGGGGACGACTCACCGTGTCCGGAGACTTTCACCAATTTATGCCAACTCAAATTGACAAGCTGGACAAGAAAATATTGACAAGAACATATTGGTTGGGATAGGCATGCGTGATGACTGTCTAAGAGAGCTATGCTGGCAGTGATTTCAGGGGCTGCACATTTCCGGTCTCAATTTAGCTTCTCTGGAGGCTGTCTCAGCCACTCCTACCCCATCAACACCACGTCAGTTAGTTGATCTACTGTGCTATTTATATTCGCGCCAGTCATAACCGAAGCTGCCCAAAACGATAATCCACGTCCTCGAACCATTTACATCTGATTTGATTCATATGCGATGTCCAAGCCCTCGAATTAGAATATCAGTCCTCATGTGATGCATAATATTTAATATAATGAAACAAGCGCACAACGGCATCAATTATTCTATCATAATTTCGAAAGCTTTGAGGAAGGAGGAAGGCAGGGTAGCGAGCTAGGGGTGATGAAACATGCAGGAGGAATGCCAGACATCCAAAACAAGCCTGGTATGCTACAGCTCGGATGTTATATTTTCTGTATTGGATATTATTTGCAGCATCTCGTACGTTTCAAAGAAATTAAACATTTTTGTCTGAGCCATACAGAACATGGTGTAAATTATGTTTTCCACTCATCTTTCGACCAATTACTAAAATAAATGGAACCTGCCATACTCCATGCAATGATCTTTGGTTTCTTCAAACAACCAATTTCAGTTTTGGAGTGTTCACCTGATGTCCACTGAAGAGCATGGCGGAGTCCCTGCAGAATCTTTCCCACTATTTTGCCAGTGGATCGTTACTTGTTCGCGTGATGCAGACATATGTCATATTTTTTTAATGGCCCACTAAGTGTTCTTTTTTTACAGCTCATGCCATTTTCAATTTACCATGATATAAACGACTTAGCAAAAAGTATCAAATTGTGAGGCATACAGCCGTTGCCACACAAAGGAGTAGAGTGGGTGCGTGAAAATTAGATAAGCAACTTTGCCAAGCAAGCATTATTAGTGCAAAGCGTCATATATTTATCAGAAAATACCCGCTGAGCTCGCAAAAATGCAGTGCTTTTACTTCTTTATCATGACGAATCGTATCACTGCAGAGGGAATTTTGTAACTGAAGGTTTCAGCACACTCCGGAAATATTACATTTTCCGGGGAATATGGGGAATTCCACGCTCCACGCCAGCGTTGCTGCGACGTATGAGAAGCTGCCACGGCCAGCCTCCACCTGGTACATCTCCCGCGTTTTAAGAAGCTCATCGGAATTAGTGCCTCTTTTGGATTTGGCTGAGCATTAGTGGCATACCTTGCTCATGAATATGGCCGGGAAGCGGCTTAATTAACCTTTCCCACCAGACTGAGGACGGTGGCGGATGCAACCACCAGCTGTTTGTCACGACTACCTGAAAATTACCGCAGCGGTTGCACGTTACCATGTAGCACAGCTCTAGTGTTGTGATTACAGCTACAGCGTTTCTCACAAAAAGGTGGGGTCGACATGTTAGGAAATGTATCTGTTTGGTTGCAGTAGATATGAACTTAGTGTAAGCAAGGGATACAAAACAGAAAAGTGAGGGATTATGTTGGATTGTATGTGAATCGATGGAAAATGAGTAGAGACAAAGAAGAAGAAGTTCGTGTGAATCACAAGGGACAGACATCACACGATCTGAGAACTAAGCAGCAATCCCACAATCGGAAACTAAAGCACACTGACAAACAATCCGGCAAAATCACATCTCTTCAATATTATACATCGTCTCCTCACCAATGGTGAACGTCCTAGATAATTCACTTCCCTGAGTAATAGCTCTATCGCTCCATCTCCCTAAGCATCCCGCACTCTTTCGTCCGTAAGGAAACAAAACAGGATTGGTGAAAGCAAATGTTAGATACCTATATTATTCAGGGTGTGCGACAATTCTTCGCATTTCAACTGCATACGCGCTTCTCATATTTCGCTGTCTAGCTGATTGTACTAATGGCCTTAATTCATTATTTGTTAGTAATTGTGTTTCTTCTTTCTTGTCTAATTGCCCTTAATGTAACACAAGTTGCCAAGGGCTGCACATTTGATGTTGGGTGAAATTGTATGTTAATATAAAGCATGGAATTGTTAAATAAAATTGTAATCCTCGATTTACACGACATGTCAATTATTTTTGCTTTGCTTTATCTTGCTGGTTAAAATTTGGCATATCCTTGATGACTACGTTGCTATTTATTAAAGCAAGCAATCAGTTATAGATATATTGCACTTTTGGAAAGGGATTGCATAAAGGACAGCAATGTCTACGTGGAATGGATAATGACGAGGATTGGATGGGCTCGTACGGATATCGATTGGGGTTGATTTGAATATTTAAATTCGTGTTATGTTCTTTTTTGCACAATTCACATGACACAGATGGTTCCGCACGTTTCGCTGTAACTGGCATAGCCAAATGTGGCAATATGCCTAAGAAGCAATCTTTCTGAACTGTTAACTTAGGTGCAAAATGTATTTTTAAAAGAAGTCAGTCTAACAGACGAGGAACTGCCAGAATTGTGTGTTAAAATATATTATTGTTTACGTCAGCAGTTCGTCACTGTTCGGGCTGGCTTCCTTTGGATACACACAGAAAACAAACCGACCTGAGCATACATCATTCGTTAATCCTATTGTGGATGGCATGAACAATTATCTCATTGTTAAGAGGGGGCTTCTTCGCCCCCCCCCCGCGCCCTCCAATGATGTCTCGATAGCGAATGGACAAATGTATGTTACAAAAATATCCTTCAAAGTTCATCGTTACCTACATCTTCATCAAACAAAGCTTTAAGATTCAAGAATCGGCGGATGCAGGAGGCAAAAATGGGGCGAAATGTCACCAATGTTGTGTTGTTGTTACTCTTAGACTGAGTCCAGCATTTGGGCCCAATTATTGCCAGTCGACTCCAATTTAATAGTAGTTTCAATTGTGGGCTGATGAAGGTCTTTTTTAAATTAATCACAGGCGTGTCCAATGTAACCGAAATCAGGGGAGACACTGTTGGCAAGCAGAAACAAATCGTTTTGCAATCATATAAATTGTTCTTCCTTAACATGGGAGGTAGTATGGGAGGTAGTAAGTATTATAGTAATATTATGCCCAATATTGCCTCACAAATAAAAAATAACATAATAGACCACGTCAGGTGCACACAATTGTGACTCACTGTTAAAATGTAGCCCATAAGCTTATTGCTGTCGGTGATGTCGGCGGAATTTAGCGGCATAGCGTATCGCATTGTCACTCAGTTCCTCTTTGACAGCGACCGGTCAGGCGTAACTATCCTGCATAGTTACCATGGATTGTACACTATTGGCATGATAAATAATGCATCTCCCACCCCTACTCTATACCTATGCTTATGCCACGCACGATCTACCATGTTTCAGTGATCACACCAAGGAACAATTAAGACCGAAATGTGAATCTTTCGATCACGAATTTGAAAAGCATCTTAAAAGTCGTCTGATTTGCTTACCCTATATTCGCGTTTGCCGCCAACATCCTATGTATGTCGGACGGCCCAGTGTGTGTCGGGCGGCCCAGTGTGTGCCGGATGGCCCAGTGTGTGTGTCGGACGGCCCGGTATATGTTGGACGACCCAGTGTATGTCGGATGCTCCGGTGTATGTCGGACATCCCAGTGTGTGTCGAACGACCCAGTGTGTGTCGGATGGCCCGATGTATGTCGGATGGCCCGGTATATGTCGGACGACCCAGTGCATGTCGAACGACTCAGTGTGTGTCGGACAGCCAAGTGTGTGTCGAACAGTCCAGTGTGTGTGTGTGTGTGTGTGTGTGTGTGTGTGTGTGTGTCGGACAGCCCAGTGTGTGTGTGTCGGATAGCCCAGTGTGTGTCGAACGACCCAGTGTGTGTCGGTCGGCCCGGTGTATGTCGGATGGCCCGGTATATGTCGGACGACACAGTGTATGTCGGACGGCCCAGTGTGTGTGTCGGACGGCCCAGTATGTGTGTCGGACGGCCCGGTGTGTGTCGGACGGCCCAGTGTATGTCGGACGGCCCGGTGTATGTCGGACGGCACGGTGTGCTTCGGATAACCCAGTGTGTATGTCGGACGCTCAGGTATATGTCGGCCTGCCTGCACCTGGGGCCGACCCGTTTCCTGGGGAAATAATCTTTCTGTTTCAAAGTTTTACTTGTCACTGAGCGTGAGCTCACCCAACAACATAGACCAACGCGGTGGCAATACTGTACGCTACGTCTATGCATCCCACACAGCACATCTATGAATAACGCAAACTCTGAGCAATTGGCGAGGCATATCCGACCATTCGGCCACCTAAAACACGAAAGAAAAAATCCGGAGATCTGAGTGTACAAACGCGCTCCTCAATTGTTCTCCCTGTAGTCATCCCCCTCTTCTCATTTTACATTTTATCATTCCCATGAAGTGTTTGCTGCTCACGTCCGGCTGAGTTCGTGTGGTCGTGTGGTCCGGCTGAGTTCGTGTGAACGCCTTGCGACCGGCCTAAGCCGAACACACCAATGAGCTCACGACGCCCATTGTTGTTCTTGGCCTCGTTGCGAATGCGCTTGAGTCATGTCAGAAAGCCCCGTCCACCTCTGCATTTGCGTACGATCGTAAATCATGTTAGGCAATCTGGCTGTGCAGGTGCCCGCCTGGAGCCAGCCAGACCGCAGGCGGTGGCTGAGATGTGATGGCTGCTGAGTGTGATCCAACTGAACAAATTGCGAGACAAACATGCCGCGAGGAAAAAATGCATGCATCGACATAGCCACCCATTAAGCACACATGCAGGTTACCGTAAATGGGTTGTTGCTTTGTTGACTAGCTTGTTGATTTCAGGCTATTTCGATGTTCTCAGAATGAATGTTGGCCAGCAGCAGCATTGCTATGCTATCGAAAGCCAAGGACGTTCAACTAATCGATCAGGGCAAAGCGTTAGCTGTGGTTTCAATTGTTGAAATATCACCACAATATCAAGTGATGCGCCGCCCTCGATGAGCTCCTAGCTTGTTCGACGGTCTGAGATCTTAACAATTATGAAGAGCATCCGCAATTTCGGTCATTGCTGTTTTGTTTTCATCAGGGGACAGGTAGCAAGCATGTTACCAAATCGGTTTCACGAATTCAGTCGGCAAGTGAGAGTGATAACATGTATTGATAAATCGTATATATTTATAGCTACGAATGCTATAAATATACGAAGGATATATCCATGGCATCAAGTGAACTTGTGTAATATCTCTCTCACCTTCATTCGTGCGGGGGTTTATGCAACCCCCAAGTACTCTTCGTGATCACAGAAAAACGACGCCTGATAGTGCACCGGTTTTTGGCATAGCTGATGGAAATTGCTGACCCCATGCTATACAAAATATGAAAATGTTACGTCAAGTACTGAGCTGTGACGTCATTAGAGCAAACAATTCAAGTCGTTCGTCGCCAAAATTGCGAATTATCGGCAATTCATGTCACTTATTGTTTCAAATGGTCAATGATGGGGCATTGATCATATCGCCAAATGATCAGTTGCTGGACGATCAAGCCATTCCATGATCATTCGAGATCATCGATCCAACTTCACTCGAGATGGGTTTTTTTTTCTTCAAATCTGAGTCACCCTGAGTCTGAATATGAATTTCGCGTCAATTTGTATCCTTGGGTACCACATAATGATGTTTTCGGGTATCATTCCGAAGGCTTCCGACCCACAGAAAACACGCCGCATTCAACTCTAAACGTATGGGTCTAAATGTGATACATCGCACATCGCTTATGTCCCAGGATTATTCGGAATAACATGAAATACCGCGTTAGACATTTCATGCTTAACTTGGTATCAATAGATTGCATCTTTTTCGATGTGCATAAAGAGAACAATCGCCTGAAGATGGTCGCCACTTCTTTAGAATATGCCACGCATGCTATATGACGATAGCTGCACTAATGGTGTGTGCTCACGTGTGCGCTCGCTGCTGTGACTGTTCGGCGTAAACAGCTGTGTGCATATGCCTCTGCAGATAAAAGCTATCGTTGTGGGAAATAACTACAGTTTGGAATTGGTGGTTCGAACTGGCGCCTGTGCACCGTTCTGGCGCCTGTGCACCGTTCTGGCGCCTGTGCACCGTTCTGCTTTGCTGTATTTCTGCATCGATTGCTGTGTGTGTAGCTGGTAATGGTCCAGTCGCGCTGGTATGTACAATGTACATATTTATGGTGAATGTGGTGGCTGCACTGCTAGTATCCACATCGTTGCGCGCATATCTTCACATTACTCCAGGGAGATCAGTAGTTCAGACTAGGGCTCTGGTTTAGCCGAAGCACCGACAGGCTGTAGAAGGGCTAATGAATCCGTCATGACCGTCATGCTATGACCACCTGCCGTCTGACAGTTGGTCAACTGGCAGAAACAATGATGGAGCGTCACGACCACCTGCCGTCTGACAGTTGGTCAACTGTCAGACGGCAATGATGGAGCGCTGGATATGTTGTTGCTGCTGCTGGTGTAACTGGCTTGCCACCTTGCGGTGATGTCAGTCATTGTGGGTTTGTTGGTGGTGCTACAGCAGAGATATGGCGCGGCTGGAAACCGGCTATAGAAGTGGTACTGCACAGAACGGCCGGGGTCAGCTACAGCAGGTGTACGGCACAGAGCTGCTGGGGTTTTTCGGTGCAGTCTGCCTCTCAAGAAGGAGCATGTCAGTAGGGATAAGAAGGAACATGTTGGGCCGTTTCCGCCGAAATCGCGAATGATCGGCGGTCCATCTCACGTATTGCCGATACGTTGCCATTGTTAGATGGAGGAGGGTGATGGGAAACTCAGCTAATGTGTTCGCATAACTCATTTATCTTTCCAATGCCATGTCAAGTCATTACTTCATACTTAAAACACTTCATAGTCGATGCCTTTGGCAGGTATAAAGAGGCACGTGCGCTCATGCGTGGTCAGCGACCTACATAACGGAACAAAATACCATCGATCTTTCAGACTCATCGTGACTGTGCACAAGCGATTTAATCGCTCACTGGCAATCTAAATCTAGTCGATTTGTCCCGTCCAGGTGTACCCATAAAATTATGCGTTCGAGTCTGGAACGCCTCGAACATGCTCCAGATGACGTCAGGCCCCGGAGCGAATAGCACCCAACCGTAGCCATAGCAACAAGCAATATCACCATGACGTTGAAGATCCAGCAAGGAAGTGCGTTTGCCCCGTTCCAAGAATCGCTCGTCATGTGCTTGTCTGGCTGCAATGGCTTGAATTGTTTCATGGAACTTGCGTTGTCACGGCTTGAATTATGCTTCATGGAACTCGTGTTGTCACGGCTTTCATTATGTTTCATGGAACTGGAATACATTTGTAAGCATGACCAGCATTGTTGCCAGGTTAGAAGCTTCCATAATGATTGAAACAGGCATGGCGAGACATGACAATGGCGACTTCACGGTATTTGGAGAGAAAACACTCAGTACCCCCAGAACGGTCGGTCGTTTAGGGTCAATCCGTTCTTTTGTTCGATCAGGAGATGCTCGGTGAAACTGGGGAGGGTCGGAAGGGACGGGGAGTTCTCCTCATACCGTAATTATTTTGTGTGTGAATAGTTTTGTCAGGATCCAGGGACTACACTGAGACTCCTGGAGCATGTCTACTTGGTTCCATCCATGTGAGAACCGAGCTCATGCTTAGTAGCAGTGCCAATCTCAGCCCACATTGCCAATGTAAATGAAAAATAGCCCGGCAGATTTGTGGAATGCTCCACTTCCCTCAATGTTGGAGCTGATTCCTCTGCCCCTCGTTCTTACATGTAAGCATGTGCTGTCCCAGGATAGGGGGGAATCCACCCGTGGCCCGCTTTTTCCGACGATATCTCATAGTCGGGCGAGGATATTGTAATCAAATCTTGGAACTTTGTTAAAAGTTCATAAGCGCATCCTATCCAAACAAATCAAAATCCGTTGGTGAACATAGGAACTGCGGGATTGAAAAGTCGACCGACCGGCCGCCGAACGTTCAAGGTCACAAAGGTGTCGTCGGTGCGGTGACGCGGCGACGCAGTATGGCGGCCGATCTCGACCTCATTTGACCCTGAAGACATTAACCTAGCGTCATGAAGTTCATACCGAATCGAGTTCATTACAGCCGTAATCTACTCTCCAAATGCTGTGTACTAGCTTCAGCAGTTTCCGAGATCATAGGGGTGGGGGGTGGAGGGAGGATGGCTGAATCCGCCCCTCTGATGTGCGTTATGTGAGAGGCCCTCAGACACTCGTGTTAACCTGCTGGAGTATTGTCTTCGCCGATCATGAGTGGCAGGAAAGAACAAACTAGGAGTGATAACAATTTCATCTTACCTTCATCCATGTCTCCAACCAATTAAAACAATTTGGTGGGGAGGAGGTTGGGCGAATGCCACATAACAATACGCGAAAATGAAGTTGCTTGTTTAAACGATATTGCTCCTGAAAATGAAACCATATCCTGGTCGCTGAAGGGAAATAGCCCTCCAGCAAACATGTCATTCCAGTCGCCGCCTTCCAGACAATGTAGTAGTTAGCAAGCAATAAACGCAGATCATTATTTCCAGCAGCGGTTTCAAACGTCTGCCCCTCTTTAATGCCATCTCCTCAGGATTGCATCCCATGTAAGGTTGTAACATCTGTCGTAACAGGGAATTTGTGAAAGCATTTTTGCATCTATCCATGAATAGATGAAAAAGGTGGCTTATTGGCATGATGTCACAAGCCTCGGTGCCAGTCACACACCCGCACAATGTTGCTCAGCCCCGGTCAGCGGAACCTTCTCAGAGCCGAAGCATCACGTGATGCAATTTGGTCGGCGAGCGACAGTCGAATGGTGCGACAAGATAGTCGCCGTCTGTGAACACAAGATTTTGTCCATATTTGGTGGCGGCGACTCCGCGGTCGACGTCGACACATACATGTGCGGTTTGTCACTTCTGTGGCCGGCCACGTATGCGACAAACCACTGCTGGACGACACCGACACGGCAGCCACGTATGGGTCGACTGTCAGTCGGCACGGCCAGCTGCGGCTGCGTCGGCGACTCGCCAACTATCGCGATTGGTGAGGCGGCAGGAATAAGACGAGCCGGCACTCGCTCAATCGGCAGAACAGACCGCAGTCGACTTGTATACTCCGACATTTCAGACTGTCATCTCTCGACCATGAGGTAATACTGCATGCACCCATCTCAACGCACGCACATACGCACCCCGACATGCACTCCCCTCCCCCATATATATATATATATATATATATACATCAGGGGCGTCGCCACCGGGGGGGGGCAGAGGGGGCAGTCGCCCCTCCTGCCGTGAGACTGGGGGGCGCCCCCCCTGAAATTTGAGGAAGCCCCTATCCGGAAATGCACAGAAAAAGGTGAGCAAGGAGGCCGACGAGACAGAAGATCATGCTGTCAAGGAGGCCCCAAGACTGGCAACGAAGCTCCCGCAAAATATAATCAGGTCCTAATAAGAGACGTAGGACAGAGATTGGGAGGAGGCCCCAGGACGAAAAGGATGCCACCGAGACGAGCAGGAAGCCACCCAGGTTAGACAAGAAGGCTTCCGATGGGTGGCTGGATATTCTTAATTTGGAAAACGAGTCCCCCAAGATGGAAGAGGAGGCCACTACAATAGAAAATAAGGAATGGTTGGAGATATTTCTGCGGACGCAAGAGGGAGCCCCAAGATGGGTAAGGTCTCCGAAGGAATGAGAGAAGGCCACTGAGACCAGCCAGATGAGGCTCATATTTTGGAAGAGGAGGACACTAGGAGAGAAGATTTGGGACTATGACACAAAAGCACCCTGCTAAGAGGATATTGAGGCTCAAAACACAGGTGAAGAGGCCTTCAAGACGTGAGAGGAGGCCCTTAATTTGAAAAAGGAGTAACCTAGGAGAGAATAGGAGGCCGCAGAAATCAAGAGAGTGCCGACAATTGGCACAGAGCATGATTGCAAAGGAGGCCCCCAGGATTGCAAATGAGGGCCCCAGGATTACAAAGGAGGCCCCCAGGATTGCAAAGGAGTCCCCCAGTATTGCAAAGGAGTCCCCCAGGATTGCAAAGGAGGCCCTCAGGATTGCAAAGGCGGCCCCCAGGATTGCAAAGGAGGCCCCCAGGATTGCAAAGGAGCCGCCAGGATTGCAAAGGAGGCCCCAAGGTTTGCAAAGGAGGCCCCTAGGATTGAAAAGGAGCCCCCAGGATTGCAAATGAGGCCCCCAGGATTGCAAAGGATTCCCTAGGATTGCAAAGGAGGCCCCCAGAATTGCAAAGGAGGCCCCCATGATTGCAAAGGAGGCCCCCTAGGATTGCAAAGGAGGCCCCCAGGATTGCACAGGAGGCCCAAATACGGGAAAGGGCCCCAGAAAATGAGAGGAGGCCCTAAGACGGAAGAGAAAGCCAGTGGATATTAAATGAGGTTTCGGAGACGCAAAAACAGGCCACAAAGCGGGTAAGGTGCCACCAAGATAAAAAAGGATGATCCAGAAACGTGGCAAGAGACACCTAATTTGGAAGAGGACGACACAAGATTGGAAATGAGACCCTATGATGAACGAGGAGGACCCTAAATAGAAATGAAATGCCATTAGATAAGAGGGATGGTCCCAGGCGAGAAAGAAGGTCCCCAGAAAATGACAAGGGAACTGAAATAGGAAAGGTTGCTTGTAATTTGGAAAATGAGGCACCTGGGAGAGAACAGGAGTCCACCAGGAGATAAGAGGCCACCCCTAAAATGGGCAAAGATCGAATCAAAACGCAGAGCAGGAGGCCCCCAAGACGTGAGAGGAGGCCCCTAATTTGAAAAAGAAGGTCTCTAGAAGAGAAAAGGAGGCCCCTGCCGGACTCAAGAGGAGTCCCTCAAGACGGAATAGGAGGTCTCCAGGGCCGAATGAGGCCCCGAAGACCGGAAGGAGTTCCCAGGAAATGAGAGGAGGCCCTTAAGATGGGAGTGGTAGCAGGTATGGAAGGGGGTGTGGTTTCCAAAATTTAAGATGCCCTCAAGACGGGTAGGCTTTGCCAGGACAAAGGAGGAGGCCCACGAGGCGTGGCAGGAGGCCCCTAATTTGGCAGAGAATGCCCCTGGAACATGAGAGGAAGCCCCATGTCATGTTAAAGGGCCCCAGGATGTAGGAGGAGGCCCTCCAAGACAGGAGAGAGGGCCATTGAATATGGAGGAGGGTATGACACGAGAAGACATCCAGAACCAGTCAAGAGGCTCCAGGAAATGGGACGAGACCCCTAAGACGCGAGAGGAGGCCTATAATTTGCAAGAAGCCCCTAAGAAATTGTAGGAGTCGTATCGGGGTACTTAAAAATCACGACATGGTCTTAAAAAGAGCCGGCAGGGGCACCTGAAAATCACGCTTAGCCTGGAAGTACCAAAAAGTCACGCCCGGACCATGAAAATCACGCTCGGGGCACGACAGGTCGTACCGTTCCCTCACAGTCTCATTGGGGCACAAATGAAGCCGGGGCGACAAAAAACAATCCGGACATGGATAATCACTCTGGGGCCCCAACAATGACGCCAAAAGCCTCAAAACGTGTTGGGCGCCGAAAAAGTGTCGAGGTCGCTAAAACTCGCGCTAGGGATCCAAGCAAATGACGTCGGGACACAAAAGATTACATTCGACTCAAAAAAGTCGCGTCGCAGCCATTGAAAATCACACTGGGGACCCAAAAGATCGCGCCAGGCCCCAAAAGTTGCAGCTGCCCTAGAGAACAAATCAATTCTCAACCGGAATGTCACTCTACGGCCTCAAAAATCGGGTCAGTCCCCCAAAAACCAGTTGGGCACCGGAAAAAAACGTGTCAGGGCATCGATAAAAAAAATAGCACCGGGAGACCGAAGAATCGTACCGGGACCCAAAAATATCACATAAGAACCTTTAAAAAGGTAGAACTCGATGTCCAAAAAGTTAACACCGAGACTCGATCCAATCGACCCCAGCACCGGCAAATTGAGAACAGGTCCGGAAAAAATTACCCGGAGGGCTTTTACACTCCAAAAGGTGCCATCGGCTGAGAAGAAAACCTCCTTCGGTGGCCGCAGCGGCATATCAGAGGGGCAAATGTCCCCTCCCTCCTAAGAAGGATAAGCTCCCAAGAACCGTGCCGTGGCCACAAAAAGTCGCGCTGGGGCCACAAAAATTCGCGTCGGTCCACCAGAAATCGCGCAGGGGGCTGACCCGATAAATACGGCGGGCCCAGAGACCTCGCTCCGAGGCCAGAAAATCTGCAACAGGAACCGCCAAGATCGCGTTGGAGTCACAGCTAAGTACAACGCGCCCCGCAAACTCGATCCGGTTCCCCAAATATCGCGTTTGGGACCGCCAATTCCCATCGGTAGTCCCAAAAATTTGGTCTGGGCATCAAACATTCACGCCGGGGCTCCCAAAAAGTGGCCTCTAGGGCCCCACATAAGCACAGTGTGAGCACAAAAATCGCATCGGTATCGCCCAAAAAATCAAACCGGAGCCTTCCAAAATAAGGAGGGATTCCAAAAAAAATACCTGTCTGGGTCAGGAAAATGGCTATCGAGCACCGAACATATCATCAGATGCCTTCACAAATCGCGTACGGCCCAGAAAAACATACCGGAGCTCGAAAAAAATCGAGGTGAGATACAAAAACATGGCGTGAGGGGCTCGAAAAATCAGGCCGGGATTCGGACATTAAAGAAAATTCAGAAGAGATCCACAGAAATCGCGTTGAGCCCAGGAAACTAGCGTTGGGTTCCCGGAACCACGTGCCTGAACGCGATAGGTCGCGCTGGGACCCAGACAAATTGCACCGAAGCCCCAAAATTGTACTGGGGTCCCGCAAATGTGCGTCAGAAGCCCAAATAAACACAGCGGGACCCTAAGAGCACAGCGGAACCCTAAGAGCACAGCGGGACCCTAAGAGCACAGCGGGGGCTGAAAGTGCAACTGGCCCTCCAAAGCGCAGTCTCGCAAAAACCGACAGGGCCTTGCGTTGCGTTGCAATTTGTTGCATGCGTTGCAACCCTAAATAAACGTACCGGGAGCTCTAAAAATGCACCGGAAGCTCTCAAGGCACGCGGGGGCCATGCGATCGCAGAAGGACCTGAAAAAGGGGCAGCATGGTCCCAAAACGAACAAAAAGACCGAGCACTAAATACACACATCGGGATCTTTGAAAGCGCTCCGACACCTAAAAAAAATAATCGGTGCACAAAAAAGCAACGAAACCCTAAAACGAGCAGGGGTTTCGAAAATGTATTGGCTCCTAACAAAAAATGGATTGAAGCCCTAAGACACATCCGTAGACGAAGAAAGACGAAACGGGTACAAAAAAAGAACACTGAGGCAGGACCTCGGTTTGGTAGGCAATCTGGGAGCATATTTAATCAAAGATCTGAGGTGCATCAAAGCTCAGCGGGTATTCGCATTTCTTAACCACCATAAAATGTTGGAAGTAGGGAACTAATGATCGAATTTAATTAATCGAATTTTCGCAGCGAACGTCCATACGAAGCATTCCATCACGTCAAATATGGCGCAACTCTTATCATGTGGCAGCAATTAGCAAAACGTAGGAGGCCTAGCAGAAACCGTAGCATCGCTCGAAGTGTGGCGAATGCGCCGAATGCGCAAGATGGTTGTGCATGTGCACGAACGTTGGCGTCGTGGCGACCGGGCGCTATGAACTGGAATGTCTGAAATTGGGAAATTTTACATTTTAAAGTGATTTGTATAGGTGCAATTTCAGCACTGTGAGGTGACTTATCAGGGGATACCAAAATAAAACATTCTAACAGGGTGGTGGAGTTAGGGTTGAAATCCGACGAATCAAAAACGATAGTGGTCGATTAGGCTCCTCCATAGGACAATTTAGTTGATCACTAATTATTTTATTTAAAAAGGTCCCCTTTGACAAAATAGTGGTCGAAATTAGAGGAATTTTGTAATGGGGTAGGTGGACCCCCTCCAAATACGTTTCCCACCCTCCCACTTGACACAAATATAGGCACGCCACTGGTCTCCCAATAATTTACAGAAACATGGGGCAAAGCCAACATTGAGGGGGCAAATTCCCCCTCACGAGAATACAAAACAACACCGATGCCCCATACAAATTGGGAGGAATGATGTTTTTAAATGCATTTTCTTCCTACAAACTTGTCTTCTGTGATTACAGCCTGCATGATTAGAGCTTCCCAGCTTCAATACCTTCTCAACAACGTCATTTACAAAACGGTGCAGCACAGCGAAAACCATGGGCGTGACGGCGTATAATTTGAAGGTTTTGCATTATTTATGCATTGCCATTGTTGGATTGTTGCATTGTCATTCATGCACTGTTCTTCAATGCTTGTTCTTGCCGTTAATTTATTCGCTGAGGATTTATTATTTTAGCTTGTGTGCCAGGTGCCTTGCAGCCAGCACCAAATGTTATAAAAAAAAAAAAAAAATCCCTAAGATGGCGATAAGAAAACCAATTCAAGCCACTTCTCGTTGTCACCTTCGCGAAATTGTCGTCCTATGACTGAGAAATTATCGTTTAAATAACTAACAGTAGTGATGAATCTAGCTATATTCAGTTAGACTTGGTGGACACAGAAGTGGGTTGACTAATTGGAAATATCTTTAAGATATGTTCAGCACCAGCCCCTCCAGCTCGCTGGATTCTAGAGGCCAGCGGGAAAATTCTTCTGGTCGAGAAAGCATTGAGACATTGGTTTGTTTTGGTACTTAGGTATTCATCCACACTTACTTATTTATACACTGGCATGGCTCAGTTCTCAGCGAAAAAAAAGATTATTGCTATTGCGTTTTGCGTAAATGATGCACCATGCCAAGAACAAACAAGACATCAATATGAAATCATGCTTCCCATTCTTGAACCATACCAAGAGCCTAAAAAACAATAGGAGGCCCCCTTTCGGGGAGCAGGAGGTCCCTTTCCAACATTGCCCCCCTGGAAAATTTTATGGCGACGCCACTGATATACATACATATACATATACATATGCATACTCGTATTCCTTACGTTCAGCAAACTCGTTGTATTGTGGCACTCCTCTGCACTGAATTTATATACAGTTGGTCAGGTCAACATTTCGCTTCTTACGATAGTTTTCCTCCACAATTGTGTGCACAATGTCTAAATTGACAAGCTTAGGGACAAGGTCCGATGGAAGCTGTGCCTATTCAATAGTGTAGCTTTGTATGTTTTTGGAAGGGCACTTCCCCCTTCCCCAAATGCTTGCCGTGCCCTCCTTCCCGCAATAATTGTAACTTCTAATATAGGACCCGATGTGGCATGTACCCTAATCTATTTGGGCCCGCCACGTCGTCATGTATGGTGCCTTCTTAATCCTAATAATTTTCAGAAACCTACACCTGTGCAGACTTCGACTCCCCACTCCGCATCAATGATCTCTATTGTAGTTTCAGAGAGACTCGGGCCACGGCCAAGTCGATCTCAAGAGGGCCTCTGAAGCCCCCCCTCTCGGAATGAGGCTAAGAGCTGGGCGCACCGTTGTCGCCCTAATAGCAAGCCTCATTTCAGCCTGTTATTCTCGTGGCGAACACAAATCCTGATTTCTTGCGGCAGATAAACGAGATCGGGAACGACTGAAGCTTTGTGACAGCATCTTTGCATCAAACGTAACCTATCAGGACACATTAGGCACGTTTTGACGAGGCGTATCTGGAACAGTAAAGTCGTGGCTAACTCTTCACAGGAGAGATTATGAGGCTTGATTCGTGTAGTCGGACCCTCCTGCAATATATAATGTAAGCTCCACAAGATAAGGTAACAAAAAGTCCATTTTTGACTGTAGTGGTACTGCTGGGTGGCGTCACCCATTGGTACAACATCGTGGTGCAACATCTGGGCCCTTGTCATTTCCCGGAACTCAGTCATCGGTCCATGATGGATCATGGATCCGAAGAAATACAACATTTGCATCGTATTCAACAGGGCTACATTTCTAGCATGCATTGTAGGCAAGCATGAATCGCAATGACCGCATTGCGAATTGTTCATATGATGCTCGAAAGTTAATGTTCATATTGCATTTAGTTACTCAAATCAATGCACAGCAATGCAACTTAGTTGCGCAAAAAATGCAATCACCTCTGTGCGAAAAATATTTAACCTTGAGGGAGAAGAAAGTCCCATCGTAGCGAACATTTCTAAATGCCCATTCGACCACAAATAACAAGCCGTTCCCATTGCTCTGCACACCGCAAAAACGCATCACACACTCATTCGCTCAAACTCCTTAGAATGCAAGGAGTACCACCGGAATAAAATTACTTCAGAACATGCTATGGAAATTATGAATAAAAATGAGTTACAGTCAGGAACGATCTCTTCTAACTTTGTGCAATGAATGAAGTTACTAGATTATAAAATGAAGCACCGTTCTTTCCCTGTCACCGAATTTTCTACATCTACATTTTCTACTTCACCATTCTTGGCTGTATCGTGTTCCTTCACTAATGATTTCATGTCAGTACCTCATTGCCAATTTAATTTGATATGCTGTTTTTCTGGCCATAAACGGGCTGTGAGCAATAACATAAACCACGATGGCTTACGTCGATCTGTTTGAGTTCCGGATCCTCCGACTTTGGGTGTCCCTCTCCTTCCTTCCAATATTTGTATAATTTAGCACGGGACTCCATCGCCCCTCGATTATTGTGCCTACTATCATAGTTCAATGCTTTTCCTGCGCTTTTCATAACTGAATTTGGTTTGATAATTTGTAACGATTTTTTTGATGATTTCGTTTTGTCATAAATCGACACGCATGCATAACATACGAATCGAAGTGATAGTTCCATAAAACTGGCACATAAGGAAAGCAGAATGGGCCTTTGGGTAGTCGATTTGTCATCCAATCCAGCAGTGTTCGACAGCCATTGCTGAAATTAAGTGGGCAAAGACAGTCCACGAAACATTCCTGTCAAACTCGCCTAGTAGAGACACACTGGTTCATATGAATATGTTAGAGATGCATATGCAGCTGAAGGTTCGTTGGTGCAGCCCCAAGTGCCACTGGCGGCTCGGGTTTCAGATAAAGAAGCGCCACTCACGTCATCCTGTGCGGACCAGACGTTTGGCTTCAGCTCAACATCCGCCGAGACGCAGCTATCGTATCGTATGGCAGTGATTACTCATGAACCACGTGGCCACCGAGCGGGTGTTATGAAAAGACGCCCAAGCCGCTCGTCGGTAAGTCCGACGCGGGACTTACCGATGATGCCACGGGGAACAGCCATGCACGACTGTACCTCTTGGCGATTACGGGAAATGTGCTCTGAAAGCAAGAGAGAGAGAGAGAGAGAGAGAGAGAGAGAGAGAGAGAGAGAGAGAGAGAGAGAGAGAGAGAGAGAGAGAGAGAGAGAGAGAGAGAGAGAGAGAGAGAGAGAGAGAGAGAGAGAGAGAGAGAGAGAGAGAGCACATCTATGTAGCCTGTTCAGCTTCTGACCTCGTGAGCTGACCTCACGTCACACTGGAATAGTATGTAGATTGATGAAGTGATCACTTCAGCCTTAGCCTAAGTGTGCTATGGTTGGAAAGTCAGTCCGTGAAAGGGTCAAATCTGGTAAAACGAGGTCAGACCACAGGAGGGTAGGTTATCTCACTGGATTGGTTGGCCATCCAACATAATGTCGCACAACCCAGGCAGCGCTGACACTGATTTCAGATGTTTCACGAGGAACAATAACATTCTGTATAAGGTGGCATTGTGCAAACATGCATGATTATTCAATTACTGATTGTATGTCATTGATCTTTGACATAAGAGTATGATTATTGAATGCTATTCGTCATTTTCGGCGCAAAAATTACTCCAAGTTCCTTTCTTAAATTCATACTCCCACAAACAAAAACTCAGAAATTGATCTAACAACAGGTCAGTAACGTTGAGATTAATTAAATTTCCAAGAGAGCAGAATTGTTCCTCTTGATAAAAGAGCAGCAGAATCTAAACATGGTGTTGTAAACAGGATCTAAACATATCAAAGTATGCTACAGCTACTTCGAATGGCGGCACTTGAAAGATTTTGGAACATTACTCGCTTTGACTAGTCCCAGGTCAATGACCTTCGACCTGAATTTTTGACAAGTTATACAAAACAGATGCAAAATAACGTATTCGTGAAGTGTCGTGGCTCTGCGTCTACTCATTCGGTCGCTGTCCCGCTAAAACCTGAGTGGGAGGGCTCTAAGACCCTCCTCCCCTGGGCCGTCGAGGGTTAACGGCAGTTACCCATCCAGATTTAAACATCCCACGAGTCACTGCAAGACAGGAACTTGAGAATCACCGTAAATATAGGGTCCTTATACTTGGTGGGGATCTTACATCGATTTAAGCACATTTATATTTCGCCAACCCATTAATACTGACCGCTATCGGAACTTGAACTGACATGAACAACGGTTATGGAAAACATCACAGGAGCATTCTATCCCTCCAATCTGACGCATCTGCCTCAGCCGCTTTTACTGCAGGTGTCCAATAGTGAAGTCAGGTTTCTATGCACTCAGAATGAGGTATCGGTGGATGGGAATTGGGCTGATGACACTCGCCTTGCCCGTGGCCTGGCCAGTGACCTTTCGCCGAATGACGCAACTATTTCGTCAGAGATCAAGTTACATTGAGAGGAAACAGCATGTAGTATGCTTGAAACCGTTCAAAATGCAAATACTAATTTGAAAAGACATCGTCCATAAATATCCTGCTGTAAAAAAAAGCAATCAATGCTGCAAAGCAAGCTTCCTTATTAACATTCTATTTGGCTCACGGCGACGTCTTATGCAATTAGTTGGGGTTGGGGGCCATGCATCCACTAATAGCTAACACACATGCAATCATTGACGGCGGGGTAGCAACACAGCCAAGGGGAAGACCAATGAACTCGGTCCTGTTCTAGTCAAATGTTTTGTTTTCACCGGTGGTGTATTGCAGAGGTGGAGGGCGGGAGGAGGTAGCAATTGCTCCTTCAATGTGTGCGCTTGGAACTGTTCCCGGATGTTATTAAAAAGAAACGGTTAAAAAAGAGACATAAATATATAGATAGAGATAGAGATAGAGATAGAGATAGAGATAGATATAGATATAGAGATAAAGATAGAGATGGAGATAGAGTTTATAGCATGCATTCTAAGCGTGAAGGGGGGGGGGGGGAAGGTGGAATCATGCAGAGCTGCGTGTAGTCTTAGTACGGTATTTTCCAAACTAGGTCATGTAAGTCTGATAGTAACACTAGTTGGTTGGTTGGTTATTTGGGCTTAGGGGCGCATCGACTGGACCTGCTGCTTATTTGGGCTTGCTCATACAGCGCCCGATAGTAAGTAACACTAGGTAACCGCTTGCGTTATGTGCTAATTTAGTACCGGTTGGTTCATCCACTTACGAGGGTACCGTCAGGTTGCCATTTATTTCAAGTGGCAGGACAAATCGGCTCATCTAGGCCCGATGCTATCCGTGGATGGCTATTTATGTTACTACAATGAATGGTTGCGTGGGCATGCGGTGCGTGTCCGTTGCGTCAGTTGAATGATGTTTGGTTACTACAATGAATGGTTGCGTGGGCATGCGGTGCGTGTCCGTTGCGTCAGTTGAATGATGTTTGGTTACTACAATGAATGGTTGCGTGGGCATGCGGTGCGTGTCCGTTGCGTCAGTTGAATGATGTTTGTAATGCTCCTGCTAGTTTGGTGGCGTAGAGATAGCCAAACAGTAAATAGAGGCATGGGTGCTTGTTATTCAGCAGCGAGGAAATATAACTTCTTTTTGTCATAGCTTGATAGCTTCAACAACAAGCATAGCTTCTTTTTTCCAGAAGGCCATAATTGGTTGTGTTTGAGTATCAAAGCTGCTACAGTCTAGCAGAATGTAACGTATGCTTTATGTCGTTTGGTGTTGTATGGTGTGGTTGGAGTGGTGAAGTGTGGAGTTGTATTGTGTCCATGCGCTCTGGTGATGCTTGTGAAATTTGCGCTTTAGGATGGCCTTGCAGTTGTCTACCGAGTACTCCATAAGTAAATGATCCGGCAAGCCCATCTGCTTGCTCGTTTCCTACAATATTTACTTGACATGGGATTCAGAGGAAAGAAATGTTGTTTACGCCAACGGCCAAGGTTTGTTGAATTTGGCCAATGACCGGGTGGGGCAGTCGGTGGCCGCTGCTAGTTGAGTCGAGGACAAATTGGAGTCTGACCAAATTACTAGGCCAGTTGTTTCGCGCCTCTTTAGAAGATAGATGGCGGTCAGTGTGGCTTCTCACTTCCTCAGCCGTGAAGATAGACATGTCTGATGGACGCTCGGAAGGCTTAATACCTGACCCAGTGATGCCAATGCCTATTGTATTATCGTGTTTTGAGCGATCCGTGAATATAAGTGCTTTGCTGTTGTTGAAGGCGACGTATTCTGAAAGTCCAAATCATTTCAGCCAGCTTGATATCTCACTTCCTATCCGAGATCAAATACTCCATCGTCAGTTGGCTGTGGGTCCACGAAGGACCTTGTGGAAGGTCGAGCTGCAGTGGTTCGCATGGCTAAGTTGACGATCTGAAAACCTGGCAATTTGGGTATTAAATGGAGTGAGTTTGAACCCAACTCTGTGCTTGTTGTATCTGTCGGACCGAAAGCAACGCTGTGCCGGGTGGCTTTCAATGGACTTTATTGTGGCGCCGTAGCGGCACAGCTGCTGTCCTCTTGGAGCGGTGGGTACAGATGTCTGCGTCTACGAGTAGGCTAGTTGTAGATGTGCAGACCGCAGCTGAAGAGTCCTGTGGTTGCTCTGATGCAGCTGTTTCGAGCTACTTTTTTTGGCCCGGTGCCGGCGAAATTTTCTTAAATATGATGCTGATGTATTCGATGATGGGCCTAACTATTGCTTTGCGAAGTCGCCACGGTGTTTGCCTGTCTCCGTCCCTGTGCTTGCTAGTGCACGGAGAATATTGATGCACTTCGCGTATTTCTTTGTGATGTCAGTGATATGTGTGTTGAAGCTAAGTCTCTGTTTCAAATGCTCTCCTAATGACATGAATGTTTTCACTTGTCCAATGAATGTGCCATCGATGCAAAGTGATGTTATGGGTGTGGGGCGGAGACGACTGTGTGTGACCGAGCGACATTGTTCTGCGCACTGGGTGAAGCATGATGTTTTGCACCATCCGGAAATGTGGCCTAGTGCATTTCGAATTGTGTTTTCGTTTTTAGGTTGATTTTATGATATTATCACATGGCAAATTATTATTCATAACATGCTTCAGACAATACACCATCTTGTATGACATGCCATGGCGGCATGCAGGATAAGTGGGTAGCATGTTCCAAAAAGCTGTAAGCGTTTGAATATGAAGGCTGAGTCGCCACAAGTCCATATCAATTCCGAGTTGATACTCAAAATCAGTTGTGCAATCCTGGAAGTTTTATCGATGCCAGGTCCAAACTATTTTCACAATGGCCAATAATTTGAGAAACCTTCCCACACAGACCATTCAAGATCCTACTGAGCATAATTTATTGGCGATGCTTCTGGAGGAAAACTTCACGGAAGTAGTGATAGTGAATGACATAAGATGAAGTGAATGAAGTAAGTAGTGAATGACAAAGTATTAGGCATGTGTGGCACTAATTGCGAAGAATGACTAATAACAAAGAACATTTGGCACCCCACCTTATTCTCCTGCCTACGCCATTTTTGTTTATTATGCGTATGCATGAACACTGGCGGATCTAGCCCACCGGTTTGGGGGGGCCAACTTTCGGTTTTCGGCGTCAGCCCCTCCCCTCCCCCTCCCCCAGTGGCGTACCTAGGAATTACATCAGGGGAGGAGTCGAACGGATTTGGAGGGTGCCCCTTCTCCCGCTATTTTTGGTTAAAAGCACCGGATTTCGACCACTATTTGGCAAAGGAGCCCATCTGAAGAAAACAAAAATTGACAACATAGTTTCCTGTGTAGGGGCCCCAGCCTACCTCCACCGTTTCTATGCTACCGGATTTTTGTTCTTGCTTACCAAAGCGTTCACGTTCTCGTTCAACGTCTTGTACCACGTCAACGTTCATGCACGTGTACACACTGGCGGATCCGATTTTGTCAACTCTTGCTGTAAGCAGAACTTAGAGCATGGAACCCTCGATGTGTGTTAGAATCTACTATGCTACCACACTGGCTTCCAAACAATTTATTTTTTAAATTTACAATTGGAGATTCTTTCATCCAGACGCTACTTTTTAACCTCGGCAGAGGTTACTGCATTTTAATTTAGTTGACTTCTATTGGTTTCGGGGGGGGCCAAAAGACACCATGGCCCCCCCTTTTAAGCGCTTCGGGGGGGCCATGGCCGGAATGGCCCCTCCCTGGATCCGCCAGTGTAAATACATACCTCCTGTTACTATTCTTCTTGAAAAAATCAGTCAATGTAGCATGTCTGTTCATCTTAGCAACCCCAACACCAACATACGAAACATGCTGCTCAACTGAGCTCAACTGGTCACTCGCACAAAACATACTGTTCAAATTCCGCTTTCGAAATCTGGCTCACTGGGTCCACTTGCCCGTTACTGGCTAAACAAACTTCATGAACCTATCTGACGAAGGAATAATGAAACTGCTGATTTCGTCATCTCTTGCTGTAAGCAGAACTTCAACAGCATAGAACCTTCGATATGTCAGAATCTACTATGCTACCATATTGTGCTTCCCAAAAATTATTAAAAAATACCTGTAAAATTGGAGATTATTTCACCCGGAACGCTATTTTTTAACCTCAGCATTTTAATTCAGTTTACTTTCGTTGGTTTGGGGGGGGCAAAAGATACTATGGCCCCCCCTTTGAAGCGCTTTGGGGGGGGGGGGGCATGGCCGGAATGCCCCCCCCCCCTGGATCCGCCAGTGTGCATGAACACCAAATGGCACTTTGGACCATTCCGGATGAATTACACTGAACCATGCGAAATTGTATTGGTGTAAACTACAAAGACAGCCGCACAATGTTTTGTATCCACCTCCTAGTAACGTCAAGGCTCTATTCACTCCGAACGAGGGATCGGTTGATGGGAATTGGACTGATGACACTCGCCTGCCCAGTGGCGAGTGCCTTTTCGCCGAGTGACGCAACCATGTCGTCAGATATCATGTTACGCTGAGAGGAAGCAGGGTGTATATACTTGAAGCCTTTCTAAATGTAAATATTAATTTGGGAAGACGCACGAAGCGCATCGTCCATAAATAGCCCCCTTTAACAACCACCAGCGCATAATGTAAGTTACCTTATTGTCGTTCTATTTGGCTCACGGCGACGTCTTATGCAATTGGCTGGGGTTGGGCCGTGCATCCACCGATAGCTAGGACTCATGCAATCATTGGCGGCGTGGTAACAACACAGCCAAGTGGATTCCCACTGAAGCCCACGGGTCCCGTACAGGTTATTGTCCCAATGTTTTGCTTATTCCTGGTGTATTAGAGAGTTGGAGGGCGGGGATTGGGAAGTGTGTTTGCTCGGGTTGCTCCTTCAATGTGTGTGCATGTAGCAGCACCCCTGATAGTCGTAAACAGAAACAGCACCAAAGATAATAGTGGCGAGAGAGGGAGAGGATGGAGAGTGAAAGGGAAAGGAGGAAGAGAGGCGGATAAAATACCATGAGTGAGGGGGAGAACAGAAAAAGAAAATTGTGCGATGAGGTTAATGCGATGTTGGATTAAACATTCAGCCAGAACATTGTATTTAATACGCGGGCCCATCCCAAGAGTAGGCTCTTTAAAACTATTGTGTCTACCCGAGACAAGGCTACCTGGCGGCGGCATGCCCTAGGATCCCAGGCTATCGGGCGGCGGCATCCGCCTAGGATCTGGGCTACCGGGCGATGGCATCCCACTAGGATCTGGGCTACCGGGCGATGGCATCCCACTAGGATCTGGGCTACCGGGCGGCTGCATCTGCCTGGGATCCCATGCTAATTCTTCATAAAAACATCTGGATGTAAACATTGAGAGAAGATATTATTCCTTCAATGTGTGTGCATAGAATGACACCCCTGGTCGTCGAAAAAGGTGCATTATCACCATTCCTGCAGAATCGATGCGAGTGTACCAATGATGTGGTTCCAGCAAATATGCAGTCAGGTTAACACATAGGACTGAGTGGCGGTTATTTCGATTTTTCAACAAGTGTCGGAGTTGCCTGGGTCACCATGGGCGATGCCACGGTGGGGGATGGGGAGGGTGAGTGCCCCCTCAAGTTTCATGCAATTTAACCTACACCTATGGAGTTGCATGCAAAAAGCGACGTAAAGCCCTCTCGTCCCTTCGCCCCCTATATGTCCAAAGTTGATGGCGAAGCCCATATCGGCCACCAAGGTGCAGCAGGTGCGATGCAGGATAGGGGGCACTGGGGGCATGTGCCCCATGTGAAAGCGCCCTTCCGGCTGGGAAGGCCCCCTTGGGGAAGACCTGAGTGAACCCACCTCTCCCCTCCTCCCGCGTAACGAATGTTTTAGCCAGTCGCACTTTTCAGAGGAAAGGGCGTCCCTTTGAGACGAAAAAGCGTCCCTTCAGTATCATCGGGTGCACCTCCCCCTCCCCTCTCTCCCCCGGTCAACAATTGTATCCTTGGGAGGGGTGCCACGCCCCTGCGAGGAAATGTGCCTCCCATGAACACTTCTCGATCCGCCCTTGCGATGCGCCTGGCGCAAGTCTGGCTTCCGGCGGCGTCTGCGGCACTGGCCAACGCTGACCCACTGCCGGGCGCCGGCCCTGCTCCGACGAACCTCCGCCTCACCAGATCCGACGAAGCGTGACCTGCACCGCTGCCGCACACGTGGACCTGCCAGCGGGATTCACCGCCGGCGGCGCCGTCCGATGACGTCACTGGCGACACTGGCCGATGACATCACTGGCGCCGGCGGCGGCGGCGGCGGCGCCTAATGACGCGCGTGCAGACACGGTTTCGAAAGTTGCATGACGGAAGCTGATTTTGGTCGCCTTTCTGTCCAGGCAGCCACGTCATGCACATAACACTGGGATTGTCAGTCGTCGGTAGGGCAGGCGCATGGTTCGTCGATACGACATCGATGTCTGACGTGAACCTCCCCCTCCCCTCTTCGCCAGCCGATAGCCGACGGTACACGAGTGTGCTGCGACGATACAGGTAGAGCATGGGTATTTGTGTGCATACACACCTAATACATAATACCGATAGCTGACATGCGCATGGCGACGTCCAAGGTCGGCATGGGATGCATGTATTGTATTCAGTAATAATAGCTGACACGGGTTGGTTCAAAGCCCGGGTTCGAAAGGTATCTCATATATATATATATATATATATATATATATATATATATATATATATATATATATATATATATATATATATCTTACACATCTGATTAAGGATCATGCGGCACCAATTATCGAGCACGATCCATCATTTTATCGGTTCAAGCAGTGACATTCTTTATTAGCACTCAGTCGGAATGCTTGCTGGAGTGACTATGTGGGCCAGGGTCCTATGCTAATTACAGTTGCGTGAGCTTGTGTACTTGCCATAGCAACCTGACCAGCTTATCTGGGAATCCCAGTTCAACGGCAGACCTTGACAGAGTTTAACGCGCCGTCATTGCACCGACACGGCGACCTGACTGTCGCGTGCTCGGCCTCTTCGGACCAGTTGCTAGCTGACCCTCCCAGCCGAGGGCTATGACCCTGCCAGCCGAGGGCTATGACCCTCCCAGTCGAGGGCTATGACCCTCCCAGTCGAGGGCTATGACCCTCGCAGCCGAAGGCTATGATCCTCCCAGCCGAGGGCTATGACCCTCCCAGCCGAGGGCTATGACCCCCCCCCAGTCGAGGGCTATGACCCTCCCAGCCGAGGACTATGACCCTCCTAGCCGAAGGTTTTGACCCTCCCAGCCGAGGGCTATGACCCTCCCAGCCGAGGGCTCTGACCTTCCCAGCCGAGGGCTATGTAAGTAAGTGAATCGACTTGACCTGCCAATTCACGGTTCTGCCTGGCAAGTCGAACTTGTCCTGCCAGGACAAAGAAAAGTAATGCAAGTCGGCGTTCTAACTAGCAAACCTGTCAGGGTCGCCCTGACAGGTTTGCTGGTTAGAACGCCGACTTGCATTAGTTTTGCATTACATTAATATACTTTTATATATATATTCATAATATAACTTTTGCATTACATTAATATATAGCTTATTAACCGAAGGATATAAATCAGGCTGGCTTTATTAATTGCAATGAGGTCTTAGGTTATATCCTTAGGCTATTAAAAGCAAAGGGCAAAGCTCCAACTGGTATAGTACCTTACAAGTCTGCCAGCATTACGTCGAAAAATGACTTGTTTTTCATTTACGATGCTGAAGAAGAACACGAGACCCTGAGGACCCAGTTTCGTGTTAGTGAATGTCTTAAGCAGGAAGATCGAAAACTTAGTCGCCAACCAGCTCGACTGTGTGCGGGGAACTCGTGGGCCGGGTATGGGCGATACCAGCGCACACTGATGCCTTCTCCAATCCCTACCGACCGGACGGCGGGAACTCGTGGGCCGTGTATGGGCGTTACCAGCGCACACTGATGCCTTCTCCAATCCCTACCGACCGGACGGCGGGATCTCGTGGGCCGTGTATGGGCGTTACTGGCGCACACTGATGCCTTCTCCAGCCGCTGCCGACTAGACGGCGGCTGTGGTAAGATGGTGCCGCCAATGTCAATAGATCTGTCGACTGTGGGTGGTCGGTCCGCCATGTGGTGCGGACCTTGTCATTTGGCCACCACCGCAGACATGCCTGGGCAGACAGCAGCGATGTGCGGCCTTTGTCATCTGGTCGCCACTCGGACATGCCTGGGCAGATAGCAGCGATGTGCCGCTCCTGCCATCTGGTCGCCACCACGAATATGTCTGGGCAGACAGCAGCGAGGTGCGGATCTTGTCATCTGGCCGCCACCGCGGACATGCCTGGGCAGACAGCAACGAGGAGCCGCTCCTGTCATCTGGTCGCCACCGCAGACATGCCTGGGCAGACAGCAACGAGGAGCCGTTCTTCTGAACATGATCACTAGCATTGCATATCACAACTTCGCATGCCATGAGAGGCGAGTGCAGAATGCCCATTTGTTTTGACATTAAAGTAATGCAGTCAGGAAGTGCTATGGCTTAATAAAGGCCACAGGAACCATCTGAGTTCCGCCTATATATAGAGAAAATACTGCAGTTGGTAACGACGCCATTGTGAAGAGATGGCAAAAATTAGCACCACTGTTGCACCCTGGGATGCTCTCCCGCAATCGACTTGTTAGGAGAAATATTTTACCATATGTCTGCATGCGCACCAAGTGAAAAAAAAACGATTAGAAGACCATGCATGTTAGAAAAATAGGAATATTGGTCTAAACTTGACCGTAACCTCAGGCCACTAACCTGACCTAAAACAGAAATCCGAGATATAGTTGCACTTCAATAGGTATCTTTTCACTTATGTGAGTTATCAGTCTTATAACATTTTTGGACGTGGTCATCTTTGACCTCAGCTAGGTCAATGATCTTACATGACTGGATTGAAACTTCCACATCAAGCTCAAAATACAGGACGGAAAAGGTACTGAAAATTTTCGTGGCTCTGAACGCCTCCATTTTTCTCCATCGTGGCCAAACGTCATAGGTGGCAGGTTGTAAAAAAAACCTGAAACGGGGCGGGCTAAGGAACACTTATCGTATAGAATGTGCAAAATTTGATAAAAGCTATCTTAAAAGACAATGACATAAGATCAGGTAAAGCATCATGTATATTTTACACATTGCCATCGCATACATAATGTTGCTGTGCCTCGCAAAATCGTATCTAAGATCGGTTTCAGAGCCACCTAAATAATGCGACATGACATTGGATGGCCAACAAATAACCTAAGATGATTTGACCTCGCATGAGGTCCCAGGGCCTCCTCTAACATGTTAACTAGGTGAGATGCGTCCCACCTAGTGCCGTGAAATCCCACCTAGTGGGGCGAAAAATCCCACATATTCAAAGGAAGCTCCAATGGAAAAAGCAACCAAAAAACCTTCGTACAGTTCCGGTAGCGGAAGTAATTTTTTCCTTAGAGCGGTGCATTTTTATCAAGGACATAAAATGGTAGCAAGTTGACAGCACTTCTACTTAGGTCAAATCGACGAGGAAGGTTCAAATGTGGAATATTGACGTGAAAAAATGCATGGTACAAAGCCAGCAATTGGATCCATTAACGGTGGTATTATAAAAACATGAATTTCTAGACTTATACGCACACCACGAGAGGAGCGGGGCGACGCGACCCAGGCCGTATGACATCAGTGACGAGAGCTAGATATTCATTTGTGGTATTTTCTTCGATTTCGCTAAAATTAAGAGACAGCTGAAGCTAAATGCCTTTGTAAAAAGACCAGGTGTGCAACGTGGTGGAATGTCCATCGGTTTTTCCTCCCCCAGGCGACACTATCCCCTTTCCCCAGGCAAAGGGGTAGTTCCCCCCCTGAGAGGTTATGGGGCCCCCAAGAACCGCACCGTGGGTCGGGAAAAAATTGCGCCGTACCCTCTAAAAGTCCGCTGTGGCCCCCAAAATTCGCGTCGAGGCCCCTGAAAATTACAAAAAATCACATTGGGGATCAGAAAGCATCACGCAGGGGCCCTGTAAGTGTCGCCGGGGGCCATAAAACGCATTGAGGCGTCCGAGAATCACATTATGTGCCGAAAAAAAAATCGCTGTGAACTCTAAGAATGACGCTGTGGGCTCCAAAATGTTGGACCGGTGCCTCAAAAATCGCACATGGGCCCTGAAAATCACGCTGGGGCCTCAAAAGGTCGGGCCGGCGCTCCCGAAATAGCGCTCAGAACACAAAAAGTCTGGCCGGGCCCCTGAAAATATCGTTGGGGGCCCGAAACATCGTGCCGGAACCACTGAAAGTTACGTTGTGGGCCCCAAAAGGTCCGGCCCCTTTTTACACTGGGGTCCCTTGAAACCACGAAAGAACTCTCGCCGGGGCTGGGGCCAAGAAGTCTCGCCGGGCCCTTGGAAATGAGACTGGGAGGCTAAAAAGAATGGGCCGGGACGGGCCACTGAAAATCGCACTGGGGCTCAACAGGTCGCACCGGGGCCCAAAAGTCCCATCGGGACTCAAGCAAATGAAGCCGGGGCAACGGAAAAGTTCAGACAATAAAAATCATTCTGGTTCACAACAATCGCACCAAAAGCCCCCAAAAACGTGTCGATGCAGCTAAACCTCGCACCAGTAATCCAAACAAATGACGCCGGGGCCAACAAAAAATTGCATTGGAACCCCCCAAAAAATCGCGTCCCAACCTTTAAAAAGTAACTGGGGAAACAAAAGGTCGCGCAGGGGCCCCACAACTTGCAGCTGCCCCACAAAATCAATTCTTACCCGGAATATCACTTTGCGGTCTCACAAATCACGTCAATGAACCCACAAAAAAATCGTCGAGCCCCGGAAAATACACTTGCCCAGCCACCGAAAAAAGTCGTATAAGGAGCCCGAACAATCGTACCGGAACCTAAAATATCGCGCAGGGGCCTTGGAAAAAAATAAAACCCTACCTCCAAAATGACACCGCAACTCGATCGAATCGACTCGAGCACCGGAAAATTAAGAACAGGTCACGAAAGGAAATTATCGGTAGGTTTTTCTCCTTTGAAGGGTGCCATCGCTTGAAAAAATCGATGAGCAGCCGCAGTGGCGTACCAAAGAGAAAATGCCCTCTCTCCATCCTGAGTAGGATGGGCTCCCAAGAATTGTGTCGGGGTCCCCAAAAATCGCGCTGATGCCCCAATTCGTATCGGGACCCTCCGAATTCGCGTAGGGGGCTCCGAAAAAAATAGGCCACAGAAATATCTCACCGGGGCCGGAAAATTTGCAACGGGGCCCGCCAAAAGCGCGCTGGACCCCAGGTAAGCACAACGCGCCCCGCAAACTCCGGGCGGACCCCAAAACATCTCGTTCTGGACCCAAAATTCCCGTCAGTAGTCCAAAAATGTATCTCGGGGCACCAGAAACTCCCGTCGGGGTTCCAAAAAAATGGCGTCGAGGTCCCCGAATAAGCACAGCATAGCCCGAAAAATCCCATCGGGACCCCAAAAAGATCGAGCCGGAGTCCTCCAAAATAAGTAGTGATTTAAAAAAATGTATCAGCCAGGAAAATCGCTCAGGAGCCCCAAACATAGCATCAGATGCCTTCAGCAATCGCGTACGACCCGTAAAAACGTACTGGGGCTCGACAATCGTGGAGGGACACAAAAATATGGCGCCGGGGGTCCCCAAAGAATCAGACCGAGATTCGGACATTAAAAAATCAGAAGAGGTCCCCAAAAATCGCGTCGAGCGCAGAACACTGGCGTTGTGTCCCCAAAACCATGCGCCTGGGCTCGAAAAGTCGCGCCGGGACCACCAAAGTCGTGCTGAGGCCTCACAAATGTGCGTCAGGAGCCCCAAATATACACAGCAGGACCCCAAGAGCACAACGAGAGGCCGAAAATGCGCTGGGTTCTCCAAAGCATAGGCGTAGGAACAGGTGGAGGGGGGGGGGGCATGGCCCTCCCACTTTTCAAAGTATGGGGGGGGCAACTATGGTAGCTGGCCCTCCCACTTTTGAGACATTTAAATTTAATAAAAGGCAACATGCACTCATTTGAATATGTGAAAAAGTTCCTGCAATCCATAACTAAATAAAAGTTGCACATATCACATGGTAGCACTTCATGTTTTAAGTCATATACACTTGGACATGACCTTACAATAACGCAACTAATTCAGGAGTTGATGTAATGCAACAGATATATGGATATTCACACCTTATGTTATGTTATGAAAAGACTATAAAGCAGATGATGTGCCAGCTAATACCAAAATACATTCATACTAGAGTGTCACTGTGGTTATTTTACTGTTAACATATTTAACATCGATTTCATTAACATTGCCTACAGTAGAAAATTATAAAGGCTGAAGGCAGTAAGGTAACACAATCTAGGTAAGACGTACAATTTGCAAGTGCAAGTTCCTTGCCTTGATATTACATAGCCATGTATTATATATGGCCTTACTCCTAGCTGCCATACACTTCAGCATTTACATGTATTTTGATCATTGAAGCATAAAATTACTGCCACGATACCTACATTGCGTGAATGTAGTATGAAATAGAAGTTACAAATTTCGTCATTTTAATGGATTTTCACAGTTTGGCACAGAACAAATACCCAATATTTTCAGTGAGATGCCTGGGTATTATCGGTGCTGGTATCCAGCATAGCAAAATACTTATTTCCATCATTTATTATGGTAGCATAGATACAATAATGAAGTCCACAACCCATTATATCAACTTCAAGTGCGAGAACGCCTGTCAGAATCTCAGAATCCCAGAGAGGATTAGGCGCTCGTGGTGCGACCTGACAAGGTCACACGAGGAGTTAGTTAGTTAGTTATTTTGGCTTTAGGGCGCTTCGACCAGAGTTGATCATACGTGCCCATTCACACGAGGAGTGATATGAAGAGTGATGATGTGACGAGTAACGAGCGATGCTTGTCATGCGACCTGAGAAGGCACATGACGAGCATGGCAACTGACCCGAGTGCATCTTCAGCTGGGTAACTGCGTAATGGCATTGACAGCATGTTAAACATTTAATTCAAATTATGCCGTTGAACAGAAATGGTTCGGTAAGATGGTGGTGCCATGGTATATGTAACAATCACTGCTTAGCAAAGACACTGATCCCTGAATCTATTCAATGAAGACATTTTGATTAATAATACTAAAACACCGAATTACAACGGAGATTACTATCCAGGCTTTTCATCGTCCAGTGATGTGTACGCCCAGGCTGAGATTTAACAACCCCGAAGATAAAGAAATATATTTAGGCCAATTGCAGGGTGTATATTTCTGAACACTACTTGTGGTGCAAGCAGTTAAATGGGCATAGGAAATTCGATTGTGTGCGATGTACTCCATAGACGTCATTGTTAAGCTACACAATCATTGGGGCATGGGCAGTGGCGTACCGAAGGGAGGGGGCATTGGAGCAGTCCTCCCCATGAGAGGTTGTGTGCTCCCAATAATGGCGCCTGAGTTCGGAAAAAAATAGCGCCAGGCCCCCTAAAATCCTGCTGGTTTCCCCAACAATCGCACTGGGGCCCATGCAAATCACCTTGGGACCCCAAAAAGTCGCGCAGGGGTCCCTGAAAATCACTGGGCCTCCCAAAATCCCACCAAGGCCCCTGAAAATCACATTCGGGCCTACAAATCGTTCCGGGGACATAAGAATGACGCTGATGGCTCCGAAATGTGGGACCGGGCCCATGAAAATACCACTGGGCCTCCAAAAAGTCGCACCGGGACCCCGATAAGTCGCGCCAGGGCCCCATGAAATCACACTAAGGCCTTAAAAAGTCGGACCTGGCCCCTGGAAATCACGCTGGGAGCAAAACGTCTCTCCGGTGCCCCCGAAAATGACGCTGAGCCCGAAAAAGACTGGCCGGGCCCTCAAAATCACGCTGGGTCCCAAAAGGTCGGGCCGGGGCCCCTGATAATCGCGCTGGGGGCACACAAAGTTGGACCGGGGACCCTGAAAACCACGCTGGGAGCACAAAAAGTCGTGCCGTGGTTCTTGAAAATTACGATGGGGTCGCAGAAAGACGGGCTGGGCCGCTGAAAATCACGATGGGGGCCTCAAAAGTTCGCGCCTGGGCCCCGAAAATCACGCTGGGGGCCGAACAAACTCGTGCCCGTGTTCTTGAAAATCACAAAGGGGACTCAAAACGTTGGGCTGACGTTCGTTCCACTGAAAACCACGCTGAGCCTGCAGGTACCAAAAAGTCGCACGGGGCCCCTGAAAATCACGCTAAGGGCTTGACAGGTCGCACCGGGGCCTCAAAAGTCTCATCGGGAACCGGGGGCCGGGGAATGAATGAAGCCGGGGAAACAAAACAAAAAACAATCTGGACATGGAAAATCACTCTGGGCTCCCAGCAATCGATCCAAAATAAACCAGAACGTGTTGGGCTCCCAAAGACGTGTCGAGGCCATTAAAATTCGCGATAGACTTCCAACAAATGAAGACAGGGTAAACAAAAATCGCACTTATACCCAAAAACGTCGGGCCGCTGCCCTTGGAAATAAATTCCTTTAAAAAAAATCATTCCTACCCGGAATGTTATCCTACGGCCACAAAAATTGCGTCAAAGACCCAAAAACGCGTCTGGCCCCGGAAAAGAAACGCCTTGGAGCACCGAAAAAAATGCACCGCGAGGCCGAAGAATCATACCGGGGCCCAAAAATATCGCGCAAGAGGCTTACAAAAAGTGCAAGTCGACCCCAAGAAAATCACAAAAGGGCTCCATCGAGTCGACCTGAGCACCGGAAAATTCAGAGGCCCCGAAAGAAAGTACTCCTAAGGGCCATTCTACTCTGAATGGTGCCATCGGCTGAAAGAGAAAACTCATTGAGCAGCCGCAGTGGCACACCAAAGAGGCAAATGCCCCCTCCTTCATCCTGAAGAGGTGGGCTTCCAAGAACCCAAGAATCGCTTCGGGGTCCCCAAAAAATGTTTCTGGGGCCCCATAAATTCGCGTCGGGGCCCCAGAATTGGAGTTATAGATATATATAACGGGCACCAAAAAACTTGCACCGAACCCGAAAATTTGCGCCGGGGAACGCCAAATTCGCGCTGGGGCCTAGATAAGTACAACGCACACCGTGAACTAGCGCCAAGTCTCCCAAATATCGCGCTTTGGACCCAAAATTTCTGTCAGTAATCCCATAAATCCTAGTCGGGGCATTAAAAATTCCACTCGGGGCTCCCAAAAATTTGCGTCGGTGGTCCCAACTAAGCACAGCGTGGCCCCAATATCGCATCGAAACCCCAAAAGGATCAAGCCGGAGCCCTTCAAAATAAAGAGAGATTCCGAAAAATAAATGTCCGAGCCAGGAAAATCGCTCCTTAGCTCAAACATCCCACCAGATGCCTTAACAATTTGCATACGGCACCGAAAAACGTATCGGAGCTCGAAAATCCCTGCGGGACACAAAGAAATGTCACCGGGGGCCAGAAAAATCAGGCCGTGGCTCGGACTTTACATAATTCAGGAGAAGTCACCAAAAATTGCGTCTGGCCCAGAAAACTGGCGTCGGACCCCCCCCTCCGGAACCACGCGCTTGGGCCCGAAAAGTCGCGACGGGACCCCGATAAATTATACCGGAGCCCCCAACATCGTGCTGGGGTCCCACAAATGTGAGCGAGGAACCCCAAATAAACACAGGGGGATCCTAAGAGCACAACTGGAGGACAAAAATGCACCTGGCCCTCCAAAGTGTACCGACTCTGGCAAAAAGCGGCAGGGCCTTAAAACATGTGTTGCAGCTCTAAATACACACCGGGAGGTTAAAAAACGCAATGGGGCCCTCAAAGCACACCGGGGCCTTGAGACCGCATGGGGCCTCAAAAACAGGCTGGGGCCCTCAAAAATCGATACGGTCCTAGAAAAGGAACAAAAAGACCGAACACTAAATATACAATTGTGGGTCTGCGAAAACGCGCCGGTACCTAACAAAAAATATCGTCGGTGCACACAAATGCAACAAAACTCTAAAAAGAGCCGGGGTCGCAAAAATGTGCCGGGGCTCTAACAAAAATTGGCTGGAGCCCTCAAACACATCCGGAGACAAAGAAAAACGGAAAGGTCCAAAAAAGAACATCTAACTAGAGCCTCAATTCGGTAGCCAATTTGGGAGCGTATTTAACCAAAGAGATGAGGTGCATCAAAGCTCAGCGGTTATCCGGATTTCTTAGCCACCAGAAAACGTGGGAAGAAGAGAACTAATCATCGAATTGAATTCAGGATGGGCTCTTGTGGTTCTTAAGCCTGAACACGTTATGAGCTTATGAGGTGCCGTTTGTTGTCACCTGTCAGCTATTTTGCACTGAAGTGTTGGTCCCCAAAATAAGCGCTTACATTCCGTTTCAGCCGGGTGCTAAATGATGTAGTTGTGGCATTTCTTTTCAAGTGGCGGATATTCTAAGGTGCACGATGTGTACTACAGATATGATTAAGGTAACTGATCACCTACATGTTGGAGTTAGGCCCTGAGGACGAACACCATACAATTATGTCAGTCTGCCAATCTTGGTCTGCCACACACCGGATCTAATAATTTTCAACCAGCGATCACCCGTCTTTCCTGTTTCTCATCCTTTCCAGCATCAATCATGAGACTTCTTTTGCCATGGGCCAGCAAGTAAGCTACGTTCTTGTTGCTTATTGTTTCTCCTCGACAACATCGGTGAACATTTGCAACGGGGGACATCTTAGAGACGTATTGTACCATATCATGGAAACAAGAGCACACCACATACACATTAGTGAGGCTGTAATGAGCTTGCATCACCCCACATGCACATAGCGGAAGTTGAATAAATTTTGTTTCAACAGTAATAGGTACTAATGGTTTCACTTGCACCAGGAAGATGAACCTCTTATTACAAAAGAATGCATCAGCCGTAAAGAGAGTTCCAAGTTCACAGAGAAATGTGAAATTGCAAAAGTACTTATACTGCGATGATAGTTATTTTTCAGTACCACATGCTGCTGCTATCAATAGGCACGTCCAGGGGGCCTGCCCCTTCCCCCATAGCGGTGAATGTTGTGTTCACTTTTCAAATTATCGGTTTATCTACCCAAAAGTGCTCAGCCACGGTACTTTGCGAAATCCCTGGGTGCGCCCCTGTTGTTGACCCTGGCCCACCCACTTTTTCAGACGTTCCTACGCCTATGCTCCAAAGCGCACCGAGTCTCGGAAAAAGCGGCAGGGCCTTCAAACATGCGTTACATGCCTAAATGAACACACTGGGAGCTCTAAAAACCACACCGTAGGCCCTCAAAGCACACCGGGGCCATGAGACTGCATCAGGACTTCAAAAGGCAGACTGCGGCTCGCAAAAGCAGCATGGACCAAAAAAAGAACAAAAAGGCCGAGCACTAAATAAACACATCGGGGTGTTAAAGAACGCCCTGGTACAAAGTTAATCGGTGCATAAAAAGCAGCAACACCATAACAAGAGCCGGGGTCTAAAAAAATGTACCGGTCCTCTGACAAAAAATGGCTGGAGCCCAAAAACACATCCGTAGACGAAGAAAAACGCAACGGATCGAAAAAAGAATACCGAGCCAGTGCCTCGGTTCGGTAGCCAATCTGTGAGCATATTTAACCAAAGAGACGAAGTGCATCAAAGATCAGGATCAGACAAAGATCAGACGAAGTGCATAAAAAATCAGCGAGTGTCCGGATCTCAACCACCAGAAAATGTGAGAAAAAGATAACTAATCATCGAATTGAATTTGTTGAATCTTCCCAGCCAACCCCCATGCGAAGCATTCCATCGCGTACAATATGGCGCAATACTATCATGTGATAGCAATTAGCAAATCGTAGGAGGCCTAGCAGAAACCATAGAATCGCACGAAGTGTGGTGAATGCGCCGAATACGCAAGTCGGGCATACACATGCACGAACGTTGGCGTGGTGGCGACCTGGCGTTATGAACTGAAATGCCTGAATTTGGAAAATATTGCATTTTTAAGTGATTTGTATATGTGCAACTTCAGCATTCTGAAGTGACTTGTCAAGGGATACCAAAACAAATCGAACAGCGTGAAGGAGTTAGGGTTGAAGTCCGGTGACCCAGAAACGAAGGTGATAGGTATTAGGTTCCCTCCACATGACAATTAAGTTGGTCTCTAATTGTTTTCGTTTTAACAAAATAAAAAGGATCCTTTCGAAAAATACTGGTCGAAATCCGTTGCCCTTAAACCAAGAATAGTGGTAGGTTAGGCACCCTTCAAATCCGTGTGCCCCTCGAATGACGCAAACCCTAGGTACGCCACTGCGGGGGGGGCTCAGGGTTGGGCACGCGCCGAAAGTTGACCTTCCCCCAAGCAGGTGGGCTAGATCCGCCAGTGACGCCATATTATGCTGATTAGGTATGAGCAAGAAATCCCACCTAGTGAGGTCCCCTGGGGTGAAATACAATGGGCAGACCAAAATGGTTTGGGGACACACTCCATAGGCTCCAATGTTAAAAGTTGAAGTTATTTTCAGGCGAAGCCAGCATTTAGGGGGCATTTTCCTCCTCAAAAGGATATAAAACAACACCCCTGGTTACTCGCCTCCCCCAGAAAAAAAAACATGTACCCCAATTCCATTTAGCATTAGGCATATTTGTGTACGTACACTGAGCAAATTCGGGGAAGAAGGGACTCGTGCCCTGATGATTTCGACTGGCTACGTGCCTGGCTCCCTGGCAGCATGTAGGCGGCCCCTCAAAGTCGTACCTCCACGCTCCTTGGGGAAATCCCAGGGTCCGTCACTGATTAAAATTATTTTACTCCCTCAATACTTTGCTCGCTTCATACCATTTTTCCTTCACAGGCACTGTGCAACGGTTGAAGGTAATGTTTGGAATAAGTATACGAGATTTATGAGCAAGTAAAGCGAGAATAAGTTATATTTCAGTGTAGCACAGTGATGTATCTTTTAAAGGAAGAATGGTTTTTTATCTCAACACTTTCATTTTGGCGCTTGGCTTCCTCAAATAGTGGCTCATATCCGCCATATTAACTTTATGAAGGAAAAACTTCATGCGGTTGTGACGTCAAGCTTTGGTGGGGATTCACGTGGGAATACAGGCAGTATTTGGAAGTAGGGTTTTCTTGTAAACACATACATGCCAAAGGCGTTTGTTGTCGATGCCAAAAGCGTTTTTTTTTTTTTTTAATTAAATGTGGTTGTAGCGGGCGCTTCCTAGCGGGAGGAACCAGTGCGACTCGTGCGGGGTACGGCAGGGGTATTCTCCTGTATCAGCAAAATGTATACAGGGACGACATCCGGTGATAAGGAATCATTAGTTTTGTACAGAAAGATGGGTTCATTGGATGTCAATTTACTGTCATCTTTTGTTGTAGGAAATGCCGAGAAGGAGTATCAGGTGGGTTCTGGAGAATGTAGGTAACCGCCAACACCACTACCAGTTGCCACTCCTACCTCAACCTAGTGGTAAATTTGTAGTTTAAGGTAGTTTAAGGACATCGGTAATTTTTGATGTCGTGGGATTTCTTTTTCCAAGCAATGTTTATGAATGTGCTTAGCATGATGTGACCACTCATTTCCTTTGCAAATGCATGCTTTTCAGTTGGGAGACAAAATGACACCCAAAAAGGGGCTTGGAGTTTGGTAATGTAGTGTAAAATTATGTTCAAAATTAAGAAGAAAAGTGACCACCTAATACATATTCTGAAAAAGTACTCCCAAAATTCCCAAAACACCTTTTATCAAGAATTTACTGTTAGCCTAGCCTAACAACTTTAATGGCAAATTTCCAAAGATTTCTTTCACAACTTTTTTTCAAATGAAAAAGCTAGCCTAACCTAACCCATCCAAGCATGAAATGTTTTTGAAGGAAGAAAGACATTTTTTTAACAAAATATAAAAAGGAGAAGTTTTGGAGCATGGGCCAGATTTTGAGAAAATAGATGTTTAAATACCATGTTTATTAACCTGATTAACCTGGGGATAATGTGACCAGTAATTTCCAATCCAAATGCATTCTTTTCAGTTGGAAAACAAAATTATACCAAAAAGGGGGCTTTCAGTATCATAAAGTCATAGTGTTCAGACTTAAGAAGAGCAACAAGAGCTCATCCAGGTTAAGTGTTAAAGAAAGATACCATAGGTCTGTACAAAAACAAACTCATCACCCCAACCAATACCACACCCCAAATTTCAAAGAAACTATCCGATATCCCACACACCATCTACCATCAATACCTATGTACCATATCTATCCAGCCTTATTTACTAAATCCTGCATAACACGCATGTGGATCAAGTGCCCTACTAGACTTTAAATGCATTCAATGAGAGACTCCCCATAACATCTGCAGGCAGCCTATTCCACTCATCAGCCACCCTTTGACTGCAAACCTCTTGTTGCTTAACTGTCCTACACCCCTTGTCTAACCTGAACTGGAGCTCGATAAGGTGATTTGTGAGGAAATCAGTAGAAACTTTTGGGGGAAATGCCTTATTCTTGGTGACTTTAATCTAAAAGGATATGAAAATGTTGGTGTTGGCTCCCCATCATGTAAACTGTTTAGGAAATGCCTTGAAGAGGACTTGTTCTTACACCAGTTTGTAATGGAACCAACCAGGCAGGACTCATTCTTGGACCTTGTCTTCTCAGATTTAAGTGATTTAGTTCAAGACTTGACTAGGAGAAAGTCTGGGAAGAAGTGACCATAACATAGTGAGATTCAAGGCACAGGTAGCAGGGACAATCAAGGATAATTTGGCAAAGATTCCAAATTTTAACAGGGCAGACTCTGACTGCGTGAGAGAGGCTTTAAGTGCCATAAAATGGGAAGAAGAATTCCTTGATTTAAATGCCTGCGAAATGTGGAAAAGTTCAAATCTTACTTGAGGGAAATTCAGATTAGACATGTCCCCCAAAAGCAAAGGTGCAAAAGAAGGGTAGGAAAGCCTTACACCAGATGTGATGAAAGCAATTAAGGCTAAGAAAGATGCATTTAGAGTATTTAAGGAAGCTTCAAATATCGTAAATCTAAGGTCGTATCAAAAATCTAGAGATGCTGTGAAGCAGAAAATCAGAGCAGCAAAGTGAGCAAAAGAATTGGATTTGGCTAGGAACTGTAATGGGGACTTTAAAAAGTTCTTTAGTTTCTACAAGCTAAGTAATGTTTCAAGCACAATTGGTCCACTGGAAGTAAATGGGACTATATTGAGTGAGGATGGTGAGATGGTTGAGGAGCTGAGCAAGCAGTTTAAATCAGTGTTTACAGTGGAGGATGTGACTAATCTGCCAACCGTGAACCACAGTTCAGTGACAGGTGATCAGATACACAATGTTGATTTCATTGATAGTGATATTGTTTTCAATTATATCAGAAAAATAAAGCCAAACAAGGCAGCAGGACCTAATGGAATTTATGCTAGGGTATTGTGGGAAGCTGAAAAGGAAGTGGCAATTCCACTTAGTATAATATTTTGTAGATCAGATTCACAAAATGAAATTCCTCCAACAGATTGGAAAACGGCAAATGTAGTTCCTATTTTCAAGAAAGGAGAAAGAGGGAAAGTTGAAAACTATAGGCCAGTAAGCCTCACATCCCTAGTCTGCAAGGTCCTCGAATCAATTATCAAGGATAGAATAGTTAGTTTTCTGGAAGGAAACAGATTGATTCAAGATACTCAACATGGGTTTAGAAAAGGGCGATCATGTCTCACAAATCTCTTGGACTTTTTGAATTTTGCTACATAACAATTTGATCAGGGAAATCAGGTTGATGTAGCATATCTTGACTTTAGTAAGGCCTTTGACAAGGTACCCCATAAACGGTTATTGATGCAGCTTCAGGTCCATGGTATTGCAGGTAGCATCCTAAAATGGATAGAGTTGTGGCTTTCAGATAGACAGCAGAGAGTGATGCTAAATGGTACAAAGTCATCATGGCAAAATGTTCTTAGTGGAGTCCCCCAGGGGTCGGTACTGGGGCCACTATTCATTATATATGTGAATAGCATTGAATGTGGCCTGAGCAGTAAGGTTTTGAAATTTGCGGATGATTTGAAGATCTTTAGAGCAATAACAGGGCACAATGAGCAGGTTTTGCTGCAGAAAGACTTAGACGAGCTAGTGAAGTGGTCCGAAAATGGCAAATGAAGTTTAATTTTGATAAGTGCAAAGTCATGCATGTAGGTAGGCAGCATATGAAGGCTCCATACTTGATGGGTGGCCAAGTTCTATCTGTGACTCAGCAGGAGAAGGACTTAGGTGTTATTTTGAACACAAAATTGGGGGCATCAGAACAGACCAAAGAAGCTAGGAAGAAGGCACTAAGAATGCTTGGGGCAAACAGAGGAATGTGTCATACAAAAGTGAGGAGGTCATCAGGAAGCTTTACTGTGCATATGTCAGGCCACATTTGGAATACTGTGTCCAAGCTTGGTCCCCTAGTTATGAGAAAGATTGTTGGCTTTTAGAGAGAGTACAAAAGAGGGCAACAAAAATAGTTAATGGTATATGCAACCTGGCATATGAGGAAAGATTGAAGAAATTGAATATGTTTTCACTTAGATATAGAAGGCTGAGAGGAGATCTCATCAAGGTTTTTAAATTTGTTCATGGTCAGGAACAGGCATATCTCAGGGAAATGTTTGAATTTAACAGAAATGATGCAATTAGAGGTTATCAATTCAAAATTAAAGTTAATCACAGCAGGACAAGGTTAAGACAGTCTTTCTTCACCAACAGGGTAGTAGAACACTGGAACCAGCTGCCAGGAACCATTGTCAGTAGCAACACACTGAACATCTTTAAAAATGGCATAGACAATCATTATAAGAATAGGGGGCTTGTTTTTCTGTATTCCAGGGAGGGTTGATTGACAGGGAGGAGTTGGGAGTTGGGAGGAGTTCGAAATTGTTGAGTGTTATGCAATAGCAAGTGAGTCTCTTATTAAGTTTAAATGCTTTATAACTTTATATAGGGTGTACCTAGCAGTGGATTCAGCACCTTCCTTTGGGATGTGATACTGATGGGATTGTCTATGGTAGCACAATGGGTATGATGGGAGGAGTTTGTAATTGTAGAGTGTATTATGCAATAGCAAGTGAGTCTCTTATTAAGTCTGAATGCTTTATGCATTTGTGTGGGGTGTGCCTAGCAGTGGATTCGGCACCTTCCTTCGGGATGTGATGCTGATGAGATTGTCTATGGTGGCACGATGGGTATGATGGGAGGAGCTTGTGATTGTTGAGGGTGTTATGCGGTAGCAAGTGAGTGGTGCTAGATAGGCTGGGATATATAGCTTCCTGGGAACTTGGGATAAGGGACTGATTGGGGTGAGAGTATGTACATTTCTAGTACCTTTTCTAGATAGGCTTAGCCCAGATGGGCCCCTGTGGCTCTTATTAAGCCTTAATACTTTATGACTTTATGACCCCTATGTGATACTCCAAATAGGACATCATCCAGATTGACCTGGTCTAACCCTTTAGCGATTTGATACATTTCAATCATATCACCCTTTAACCTCCTTTACTTCAGTGAGTACATATCTAATGTCATAAGCTTGTCTCCATATTCTAAATTACCAAGTCCGCTGATGAGTCTAGTGGCTTTGCACTGCACACTTTCTAGCATATATATATATGTATATATATATATATATATACATATATATATATATATGTGTGTATATATATATATATATATATATATATATATATATATATATATATATATATATATATATATATATATATATTATATATATATATATATATGTATATGTATAAATATGTATATATATGTATATATATGTATATATATATATGTATATATATATATATATATATATATATATATATATATATATATATATATATATATATATATGTATATATATATATATATATATATATATATATATATATATATATATATATATATATATATATATATATATATATATATATATATATATATATATATATATATATATATATATATATATATATATATATATATATATATTCTCTCTCTCTCAGGAAGGGCTCCATGCCCATACATAATATTCCAAGTGGGGTCGCACACAGGCTAAGTACATTGTTGCCAACAGCATAATGTAAATTTCCCATGGAAATGAATGGTTCCATCATCTGAATCATGATCAGAAATGTGTTCCTGTAATATTTTTTCTCCTGAAATGCCACATTGGGTGTAAAGTTTTTTTTTTAAATTGCATGACCCCTTTCCAGTTCTTTTGTTTTCAAAATTTCAGATATCATTTGAACATGTTTGATAGCATGGGTTATTGATGCATATATTTGTTTGAAGATAAAAGTGTAGCAGTCTATCATGGCTGCATTATTGTCTATTCTAATCTGGTGGGAGTGAATAGCTGATGCAATGTGGCTTAAAGCAAGTTTTCATGAATACTTATTTTGACATCTTTGTAGGTGTCAACTGGGTTTAATTTTTCACTCCACTCATTCACATATAGGATAATGTTTACATTCAGCCACATTGTAGTTGTCTCTTTGTACAACTGTGTACAAAGAACTGTGTACAAAGCCACAGTTGTAATGTGGCTTAGAGCAAGTTTTCATGAACACTTGTTTTAACATCTTTGTAGGTGTCAACTGGGTTTAATTTTTCACTCCACTCATTCACCTATAGCATAATGTTTACATTCAGCCACATTGTAGTTGTCTCTTTGTACCACATATAACAGTGCATGCAATGCAGTGTTAAAATAATGGTTTTTCGCTAGGTGTGAGATGTCGAAACAGGCACAGTAGGATGTCAAAATTTGACATGGAATTAGTGTCATTTCAAATGCTTTTCATGTTCAGACTCAAATTTGAGCCAATAGAGTACTTATACCTTGTCATTTGGGTGTACCTTTATCATTTGTTTTGCGATTCATAATTTAGGGAGAGCTATATTCGGGACAGCAATAAAAATGTATATGCTATTAACTGGTATTGTATGTAATATCACATTATAGGTAATCCCTTTACATGAAATTGCGTTGTGAAATGTTCGTGTATAACCATCGCTTATCAAGAGCATAGTCATGATACATACCAACGAGGTACTGTTAGAAAGGAGACACGAAGACTTCATAAGCATGCATCAAGAAGCAAGATGTCGATACTTCTTGGAGAAGGATGTTGATTGAGTGTTCAGAAAGTGGTATATTCCACCCTATTTCACGAATAATTTATCACTGATGCAATGTTCTGGTAGATATTGGCATGCCACATGCACATTTTACATTACCCTTGCCTGTTTTGACATTCAGTTCAAAATGACATTACATTTTGAAGGTTTACTGCCAAAGTTCATGCAATTGGTGACATTTAGGAACTATTGGGCTATGTGAACGATTATGAGATGGGCGCTGTATGACCATCGCAGTTGATGCGCCCCCAAGCCCAAATACCCAACCAAACGATTATGAGAGATGTTGCAAATATTTAAATAGTTTGATTCTATATTATGTTGTAGAGGAGCTTCATAGGCAACTTTTTTTGTCATCAGTTATTTAAGAAGACACCCTGCCAATATTTCAGAATCCTGATATTAAAAAACTCAACTTTTTAACTCTCCCCATCTTTCCTGTCAGATCCTCCACCCTGTCTTGGATGGGGTTGATACCCCCCCCCCTCTTATAATCTCCAAACTAAGCGTCGCACGAAAATGAAAGAGGTGTCGTCGGAAAGCACTCGACGAGTAGGGCCAGAAACAACCCCAAAAAAATTACCCCCACAAAAAAAGACGTCCCTAGGGGTCTGTTTTCACAACCGACTTCATGTTTTTGTCTCTGGGTAGTTCATTTTTGGGGAGATTTGAAAAAGGAAGCAATTTTGGAATCGGAAAAGGAAGGCGAAATCGACCATGCCCCTAACATTTTTGTTGACCCAAAAGTCAGAATTTTATTTTTTTGAAAGTTTAAAATATTGAGTTTTCAATTTTCTTCAATTTTTATTTTCTAATGGGTAGAGCGGACCGCATACGTTGTTTGAAGTCAACTTGCTCTCATAAAAATGCTTACTTTAGCCAGAATCTTATATTTTAGCCATAATGGTCAAATATGCAAAACTAATGCCCTCAAAAACGAAAAAAATCGAAAATTCCTCTGGTGCGTTTAGTACCCTCCCTAAAGATGAGCAAATGCTGAAAGTTTCATTAAAATATCTGTATCCGTTAAAGCATGACAACTGGTCGAACTTTTCTGGAGGTGACCTCACTTGACCTTCACTAACTCGTTGACCCTAGATGACCCTCAACATTTTCACACAACATGCCAAATTGATGGGGAAAAAGGTAAGCCAAATTTCGGCGTGCTTCCGTGCGCCGTTCTTTCACTATCCGCGGAAAACATTATGGGGGGAGGGCGCATATCAACCCCCAAGGGTTAAAATAACTAATAAAGACATACAAGATCAGTGCAACGAGGAGCCACAAGGGCCCTTTTTGGTTGCACTCTGGACACTGAACCAGTTGCCCTCCAAATCCGTCGATCAGCCCTTCCTGGAATACCAAAAAGCAAGCCCTCTTTTCTTATGATGAGTGTCTATGCTGTTTTTAAAGATGTTCGGTGTGCTGCTACTGCAGTGATAAATTATTCGTGAAATAGGGTGGAGTATATCACTTTCTGAACGCTCAATCAACATCCTTCTCGAAGAAGAATCGACATCCTGCTCCTTGATACGTGCATATGAAGTCTTCTTGTTTTCTTTCTAACAGTATCTCACTTATCAGTATCATGTTCATGCTCTCGATAATAATGTACACTTGTCTGTGCTTTGCTTGCAAAACACACTCGCTTTAAAGGCGGCTCAAATGACCTTTATGGTCCGGCACGCCTAAAAATCCTCCCCCCCCCTGCTCTTGATAAGGAATGGCGATACACGAACATTTCGCAACGCAATGTAAGGTAAAGGGATAAACTATAATTTGATATGGCATACAATAACAGTTTACAGCATAGGTATTATTCTCCCTATCCCGAATATACCTCTTCCTAAGTTATATATCTCAAAACAAATGGTAAAGGTACAGCAATAAGTACATATTGACCTTTGGCTCAAATTTGAGCCTGAAAGACATCAAAAGCACTTTATATGACACTAATTCCATGGCAAATTTCGACATCCTACTGTGCTCGTTTCGACATCTCACACCTAACGAAAAGCCGTTATTTTAACCCAGCTGCATGACCGACTCAATGCGCCCCTAAACTCCAGTTATTTTAACCCTGTGCTACTGACAATGGTTTCAGGCAGCTGGTTCCAATGTTCTACTACCCTGTTGGTGAAGAAAGACTGTCTTAATCTTGTCCTGCTGTGATTAACTTTAATTTTGAATTGATGGCCTCTAATTGCATCATTTCTGTTCAATTCAGACATTTCCCTGAGATATACCTGTTCCTGACCATGAACAAATTTAAAGACCTCGATTAGGTCTCCTCTCAGCCTTCTATATCTCAGTGAAAACATATTAAATTTATTCAATCTTTCCTCATGTGCCAGGTTGCTTATACCATTAACTATTTGTGTTGCCCTCTTTTGTACTCTCTCTAAAAGCCAACAATATTTTTCATAACTAGGGGACCCAGCTTGGACACAGTATTCCAAATGTGGCCTGACATATGGACAGTAAAGCTTACTGATGACTTCCTCACTTTTGTATGATACATTCCTATTTATTGCCCCAAGCATTCTTAGTACCTTCTTCCTGGCTTCTTTGATCTGTTCTGATGCACCCAATTTTGTGTTCAAAATAACACCCAAGTTCTTCTCCTGCTGAGTCACAGATAGTACTTGGCCACCCATCAAGTATGGAGCCTTCATATGCTGCCTACCTACATGCATGATTTTGCACTTATCAAAATTAAATTTCATTTGCCATTTTTTGGACCACTTCACAAGCTCGTCTAAGTCTTTCTGCAGCAAGACCTGGTCATTGTGTCCTGTTATTGCCCTAAATACCTTGAAGTCATCTGCAAATTTCAAAACCTTACTGCTTAGGCTACTTTCAATGTTATTTACAAATATAATGAACAATAGTATCCCCAGTACTGACTCCTGGGGGTCTCCGCTAAGAACATTTTGCCATGATGACTTTGTACCATTTAGCATCACTCTCTGCTGTCTATCTGAAAACCACAACTCTATCCATTTTAGGATGCTACCTGCAATACCATGGCCCTGAAGCTGCATCAATAACCGTTTATGGGGTACCTTGTCAAAGGCCTTACTAAAGTCAAGATGTGCCACATCAACCTGATTTCCCTGATCAAATTGTTCTGTAGCAAAATTCAAAAAGTCCAAGAGATTTGTGAGATACGATCGCCCTTTTCTAAACCCATGTTGAGTATCTTGAATCAGTCTGTTACCTTCCAGAAAACTAACTATTCTATCCTTGATAATTGATTCGAGTACCTTGCAGACCAGGGATGTGAGGCTTACTGGCCTATAGTTTTCAACTTTCCCTCTTTCTCCTTTCTTGAAAATAGGAACTACTTTTACCGTTTTCCAATCTGTTGGAATTTCATTTTGTGAAACTGATGTACAAAATATTATACTAAGTGGAATTGCCAGTTCCTTTTCAGCTTCCCACAATACCCTTGCATAAATTCCATCAGGTCCTGCTGCCTTGTTTGACTTTATTTTCCTGATATAATTGAAAACAACATCACTATCAATGAAATCAACATCGTTTATCTGATCACCTGTCACTAAACTGTGGTGTACGGTTGGGAGATTAGTCACATCTTCCAATGTAAACACTGATTTAAACTGCTTGCCCAGCTCCTCAACCATCTCCCCATCCTCACTCAATATAGTCCCATTTACTTCCAGTGGACCAATTGTGCTTGAAACTTTACTTAGCTTGTAGAAACTAAAGAACTTTTTACTGTCCCCATTATAGTTCTTAGTCAAATCCAATTCTTTTACTCGCTTTGCTGCTCTGGTTTTCTGCTTCACAGCGTCTCTAGCTTTTTGATACGACCTTAGATTTACGATATTTGAAGCTTCCTTAAATACTCTAAATGCATCTTTCTTAGCCTTAATTGCTTTTACCAAATCTGGCGTAAGCCATGCTGGCTTTCCTACTCTTCTTGTGCGCCTACTAATACCTTGAAAGTACCGCATGCTTCAAGACCCCGAAATCAGCTGACCGACCAAACAACAACCATGGTAAAGCAGACCACTTTATACCGTAGTGCGGTGCGAAATGCACCTTAATCTTCCTCGAGCACTGCTGAAACGGGTGTAACCAGCTGGGTATCCCATACTTAGTTAAATGATACTGCCTGTCTGGGTCTCAGCAGCCATGTGTGTGCATGTGTTTGGAAGTGATATGTAGGCGGTGTGGTGATACGGGGTTTATGCCTCCACCCGTCCTATTTTTCAGATGACCAACGGTTATAAACTTCGTGATTGTAGTCGGTACCCCAGCCAGCACCAGCAGTTTGACCAAGCAGTCACATATACCAGTTTTGAGCAGTGTTTTCCAGGCTCAGTTCGAATCGTGATGGATTCCAGGGCAGCGCAAGATAATGGTATTTCGTTAGGTGTTAGGTGCAGAAACAGGTACAACATGTGGTACACTGGTACAGTGGCTATATTATGACCCATGTGGTCGATGCACCCCTAATCTGCACTGGTATAGTGACTGCACTGAGGGTTCTGATTTAGACTTGTAAAAGCTGTCTTATATAGAGTAGTGTGGGTAATTTGTGTATACAACCTGGTTGCACTATTTACATTCCTGATGTATTTTTGCATTTTCATTGAAGAAAAATACCTAATAGAGAAACGTCAAAAGCGGGCATATGTCAATGGCGGAAGAAAACTTCAAGCCCGTATGACGTGTTGCTACGAAATTGCTTTGACGGCGGCCGCTTTAAGCCTCCATTATCCGCGTGGTAATCGCCGTGGGATCTCAAATGTGCGCCTGACAACTGCTAAAATCCCCACAAATTATTTGAGGGACATCAAATTACCGTGCTGCCACACGTTTCAGGCTTCGCTGGTGGACAAGCTGCTCTCGCATCCGGTCTTCCATGAACGTGGAGATGATCACAGTCTGGCTGAGCAGCGGGTTCTAACCATGAAGAAGCTCATTGCCTTGGGGAAGCTGGGACTCGGCCATGAGGAACTTGGCAATGAGCCATACAAGGTAACGCCAATGCTGCCCAAGTATAACAAGGTTTGTCGATGACGCCCCACGGTGGAGAATTGTGATGCTATGTCGCCTGGCCATCGTACATGTTGACATGCTGGACATGGTGCCCATGTTTTGTATTCTTGATGATGGCCATCATTGTTTTCTTTTTTCGTCAGAATTGTTCGCTGTCTATTACCGACTGTTGCTGTAATTCAAAGCCGGAGCCATTCCATTTAATTAGAAGCCGAGGTCCTTGGTGTCCCACGAAGTCGAAATCGAAGCGAAAATATGCAGCATGGAAAAAGCGCAAAATCGCACAAGTTGTACGCGTTTTTTTCTCAGAATCAGTTCGGGGTTGGTGTGAGGATAAATTGGGGGAACATTTCCACGCAATGTACGCATGTAAAATCGATGATTAATTGACGGCGGATATACGTAATTGACGTTTCCAGGAGCATGTTCTAAAGAAGTGAATTAGCATTGTTGTCGGGCATGGAAATATATACATCATTAGGGAACTATCTGTCATAGTCCTCTGTATGGGGATTCCCAATGTCTGTCCATCGCAATACGTCACTACACCAAAGTTGTATGGGTCGTGTCCGTTTCAGCTTTCCCCAGGCTGAATATCACTGCTGAATATGGAGCCCTTGTTCTGAATGTAAGCGCAAGGTATTCAATGCAATAGGTCACCACATTGCGTTCCAACACGTAAATGTGCCGTAACTAGTAACTATGCAGAATTTCTGCTTAAGCATGGGCAAACCCCAAGGTACATTGATGTAGACAAAGCAATGTGATGTCCGGGAGCTGCTAAGAGCCTTAATATAGCATTGAACGAGGACCAAATTGGCAGCAGATCGATATTCATCAGCAGGTCGATATTGCCTACCATCTTGACGTCGGCACAAGGCAACTGAGTAGTGCTGACGTTCATTCGAAGGGAAAAACGCATCACTGACAATGGCCTCCACTAGGGTGTTGTACAACTCGAACAATGGAAGCAACTTTGTAAATGTGAATCGAATGCTTTGACACTCTTCGAATTGTATTATATGATATTACTTCTTCGCGCACCAATTTAGACGAATGCCATGACAATTATGACAACGACAATTGACAAATAAACAAATGACAATTATCTAACTGTCTGGGTATGCGTCGTCATTGGCAAAGACTTTGTCGTTGGTACCAGCTCGAAGGTGGGTGAAAGACTGGTTATCCACAGGGTTCTGAAATTTGACATTAGGAGTTGATTGGAAACAGACGACCTGAACACTTCCATGCAAGTTCTGTTGACGAACAATTCTCATCAGCATCCAAGTATTATCACCAATGTATATATCAATGGTGATTCCACCTGTCACCCTGGATCAACGCTTGTGAAGAAATCCAACGATGTGCTATTGTGTAAGCAACCACACAATCATTGCGTCAAAAGTTATCGCTGTAATGCTTTACAACCAAACTGAACATACTTGCTGGAGTCCTTCAACAAATCCTGGGTGATCTGGAAGGCATTGATGACATCTTTCCGTTGAGCAATGATGAAGTGCGGAGTAAGGCTATGCTACTGCTAACAAGATCTCTGAGATAGTAGGCTTGCTAATGTGGTCTGTATTTACTGAATGTCGCAGCTGACCTTTGCTGGGTAGCTCTTGATTTCGTCATGCATTGATCGGGAACATAGATGTCCAACGTTTATTCATTCATTGGGGGTGGCGAATCGTGACAAATAACCGTGTCGAGTTTAGTACAACACTAAGAGCTCTAGCACTAGCACTAAACGCTACGTCGATATGTTTGTGAGTTGAACTGTACTAATTTGGATTTCGATAACTGGTTCTTATATTTTCATAAAACTAAGTATAATCGGAGTACTTATCAAGAAGTAGTCTCCATTATTTAATGCTTATCCGAAAACTTTGGATTACACATGTGGTCCAGATACATTGATATATTGTATTTTTCCGATGCCTTTCTCGCAGGTTCAAAATGTTGTACGTTTTCCGCATGTCTTTTGCAGTCCTTTGCCATCAACTAGATTGGGCTATTGTGCGCGTCGCGTAGTCCCCACTATTACATTCCGTTAATTATTTGCTGTTTGTGAGATATGACAATCCTTGATACGGTGTGACGCTGCCACAATTAGCTCCGGACATGATATCCGTGGTAATTGCAAAACTGTAGTTATATTATACATGTGATGTATCTGTTCACCCAGTGCTTCCCGTCGTGACATTACACAGCTGCGTGCTCCCACTTCCACACGGGCTGTCCAGCACCGACTGCACCTGGCGCTTCCCCGCGCGCTTCCCCGCGCGCTTCCCCGCGCGCTTCCCCGCGCGCTTCCCCGCGCGCTTCCCCGCCACGTGCTGCTCTACTCCGCCCAGCCCCGCCTACCCCGCCCGGCCCCGCCATGCCCCACCCATCCCCGTCCCACCCCACCACACCCAGCCCAGCCCCACTCCGCTCATCGCCCACGCTGGTATGACCACTGCTAGTACGCTGGTGCGACTACCGCCTTCTGGGTCCTTACCTCGGATTGATTGAACAGGAAACCTTGCCAGTATGGTCTTGGTACTCTGTTCACATGTTTTGTTGATACGTATTATCCATAGTCACGCCACGTACCCATTTGCCGTTGTTTTCAGATTCTGATGAACATGGAGGTGCTGGGTGGATACAGCTGGTCTCTATACATCAAGCTCACTCTAATCTTCAACCTGCCAGCGATGACGATCATGGGCATGGGAACTGACCGCCACCACGACGCCGTACAGAGCCTGCTGGAACGGAAGGTAGAGCTATAGGGCCTACTACGGCTGTCGGTAGTGGTGCAGGGTCTGCTGAATCTAAAATTAACGGTGCAGGGTTTGAAGACGATAATAACCAAATGTTCATATTAAGTAAAATAGAATCACAAATATATGTGTGCAGGGTTTGCTGGACCTGAAGTTAATGGCACAAAGCCTGCTGCACTTGAAGGTAGTGGTGCAGGGTCTGTTGTGCCTCAAAGTAACGGCGCATGGCTTGGTCTAGCAGATAATAATGGTGCAGAATCTGCTGAAGCAATAGCTAGCGATGTAAGGTGTACTGGAGGAAAAACTGACGATACACAGGTTTGCCAAAGCAAAAGACAGAGCTACATGGTCTGCTGTAGCAGTAGGTAACAGTGCAGATAACGGTGCAGGTCTGCTGCAGTGTACGTTAACAGTACAATGCCTGCTGCAGACAGCAATGGCGGAGATTCAGCCATAAGCAGTTAATTCACATGTGTATGTTTTGGAACGTTCACAATGCTTCCTAGTCTGGCTCAAATACGAACCACTAAAGCATATTAATTTCTGACATATCGTTTCCTTTGGGGGATTGTGTGGTTATTCCCCCTTCCCGCACACACAAAAAGCAAGAATAGTTAGATCGGTAACTGCAATCGGTACGCCAGACCAGATTCAGTTAGCATCATTTGACAGATCAAGATCGCCTGTCTATTCTGCCACACAAATATATGAGCTATCTATCTCCTTGTGATTTGTTTGGGTTGAATTGCTTGTTTTAGATCTCGTGGTGGGCATTGTAGCCGCACTTATCCAGGCTGGCGCATGCCTGTGTCGCCGACATCCGTTATCTGTGCACATAACCTCTGCACAGAGACGAGTTCTGTTTAACTGACGACCGTGGCGCACAGACTCCGGCCTGTTTCGCCCTGACGGAGCTGTCGCATGGCTCGGACACGCGTCGAATGCGCACCACGGCCACGTACGAGCCATCCAGCGGCCAGTTCGTGCTGCACACGCCGGACGTCCGCGCCGCCAAGTGCTGGGTGGGCGGGCTCGGTGAGTGGGCTCTGACAATGCTTACTTGGTGGAGGGAGGCGGCGGAGACTGAGTGAGGTGGCTGAACTACTGAAAATAGTAGGTGGGGGACGGGCAGGGGTCTGGCAACTGTGTGTGGGAGGAGACTCGTTGAGGTGGCTCTATTGAGGGTAGTAGGTGGGGGACGGGCAGGGGTCTGGCAACTGTGTGTGGGAGGAGACTCGGTGAGGTGGCTCTATTGAGGGTAGTGGGTGGGGGACGGGCAGGGGTCTGGCAACTGTGTGTGGGAGGAGACTCGGTGAGGTGGCTCTATTGAGGGTAGTGGGTGGGGGACGGGCAGGGGTCTGGCAACTGTGTGTGGGAGGAGACTCGGTGAGGTGGCTCTATTGAGGGTAGTAGGTGGGGGACGGGCAGGGGTCTGGCAACTGTGTGTGGGAGGAGACTCGGTGAGGTGGCTCTATTGAGGGTAGTGGGTGGGGGACGGGCAGGGGTCTGGCAACTGTGTGTGGGAGGAGACTCGGTGAGGTGGCTCTATTGAGGGTAGTAGGTGGGGGACGGGCAGGGGTCTGGCAACTGTGTGTGGGAGGAGACTCGGTGAGGTGGCTCTATTGGAAATAGTAGGTGGGGGACAGACAGTGGCTGGCAGAGGCCTGTCAGCTGTGTGTGGGAGGCGACTCGGTGAGGTGGCTCTATTGAGGGTAGTGGGTGGGGGACGGGCAGTGGCGAGTGTGGGTCTGGCAGCTGTGTGTGGGAGGCGACTCGGTGAGGTGGCTCTATTGAGGGTAGTGGGTGGGGGACGGGCAGTGGCGAGTGTGGGTCTGGCAACTGTGTGTGGGAGGAGACTCGGTGAGGTGGCTCTATTGGAAATAGTAGGTGGGGGACAGACAGTGGCTGGCAGAGGCCTGTCAGCTGTGTGTGGGAGGCGACTCGGTGAGGTGGCTCTATTGAGGGTAGTGGGTGGGGGACGGGCAGTGGCGAGTGTGGGTCTGGCAGCTGTGTGTGGGAGGAGACTTGGTGAGGTGCCTACTGACATCGGCAGTTGGGTGACTGGTGGCTAGTGAGTGAGGGTTTGGAAGTTCTGGGTGGGATGGGCTCGGTAAGGTGACTGGAAGTGATGGCTCTTAGGCGCACCGGAAGCGGTGGTGTTGGAGTTAATTTGCAGTGAGCCTGTAAGTAATGCATAACTTGCACATGTAACCCAGGCCAGACCAGTCTACTGGCAGTGGTTTTTGTCCAGCTGTACAGATGATCCCCATATGTGCCCTGGGTCGTATCAGATCTACTGGCGGAAATGTTTGCCCAGCTGTTGTGCAGGTGACCCCCGCACGTGTTCCAGGTCAGACCAGTCTACTAGCAGTGGTTTTTGCCCAGCTGTACACTGCCGATGACCAGTGCCACGGCCTTCACGCGTTCGTGGTGCCCATCAGAGATCCGGTATCCCATCGCCCGTATCCGGGCGTCACTGTGGGAGACATGGGACACAAACTGGGCCTCAACGGAGTCGACAATGGGTCAGTGGAGGATGGGTCAATTTTTTTTTTTTTTTCCCCGCCAAGGGGGGGAGGTTGGGGGCGCTATATGACTCAACGGTCGACGTGTCGTAAAACCAATAACAACAACACCGTCTTGTTATTTATGCGTACTCAGGAGAAGTGGTTCGGGGTTCCGTTGGTGGTGGTTCTTCCAAGGCCTTACCGAAGTTATGAGCACAATGAAACTTGATAGTTTCAGGAGCTGCCGTCATTTGGCAGCTCACTAACTTATTCAGCGAGCTTCCTACTGGTATTTCTGGAACCCGTTTCTCGCTGGTGGGGCGTGCATCGTGACGTGAGGACTAGAGCCATGCTCTACTAGCAGGATGTATTAATTTTCGTTTTCTGTCGGCTAATAGGGCAGTTATATCTTTTGCGGCAAATGTACAAGTTCAGCTATGGGGACTGCCTTGTAAGCATTATCGGTGAGCTAACTGGTGCTGTGCGGTACAGCCAGGTATTAGTCACACGGAAGACAACGCGCAGAGGTACATCGACAAGATCCAGATCACGCCGGGCGTCAGCAGAAGCATGTGCGCCATTGGCTCGAGAAACCAGAAAACGTCGAGCGGATACATGGAAATTATCTGCTCTGCTCCACAATTGCAGGCTTTTGACCATGTCAAAATAACACCATCCAGCTAGTAGCTAACTAACAATGCGTGTGTCATTGATCGTTCTTATGCTGTTGCATTTCAGCTTCGTCATCTTTGACCGTTATCGGATAGCGAGGGAGGCGCTGTTGAACAAGAACGGCGATGTCACAGAGTCTGGCGAATACGTCTCTCCCATCACGGACAACAGCCTGAGATTCGGTAAGCGTAATAGCTGCTTAGTTTCGTGCTTTATTATCAGTACTGAACCAGACGCAATGTCAGAATTGAGCTGAACGCCGCCGAACTGCAGTTCGGAATCAAACCTCAGCCGAACATTTCAGCATCAGATCTCGGGTTTAGAATCCAGCCGAAGTAAGCTTTGGAACACAACATTAGAACCGCCGTGCCCAGCCTAAAAACCCGTCCTCTGCGCGAGAGCTGAACCCTATAGCCGTCGTGGAGCCAGCCCAAGAGCGCAGTCCAGCTCAACTGTACCGATACCCGCCCAGTCGCATCCGTCATCCGCCATCTGTCATCCGTCAGGCTCATGGTCTGGGTACAGAGGCTCAGTCCAACGCGGCTGCACCGGTGCCGGCCCTGTCACATCCGTCATCCGCCATCTGCCATCCGTCAGACGCATGGTCTGAGTACAGAGGCGCAGTCCAGCTCGGCTGTACCGATACCCACCCTGTCGCATCCGTCATCCGCCATCTGTCATCCGTCAGGCTCATGGTCTGAGTACAGAGGCGTAGTCCAGCTCGGCTGTACCGATACCCACCCTGTCGCATCCGTCATCCGTCAGGCTCATGGTCTGAGTACAGAGGCTCAGTCCAGCTCGGCTGCACCGGTGCCGGCTCTGCCACATCCACCATCTGCCAGGCTCATGGTCTGGGTACAGAGGCGCAGTCCAGCTCGGCTGCACCGGTGCCGGCTCTGCCACATCCGTCATCCGTCAGGCTCATAACGTGCACGCTGCTGGCGACTGGCGGTAGCCGGACGCGATCGCCGACTGGTTGTTTGTGGCTTTACGACTCACCAAGCAGCTCAGGCCATATGACGTCGCCTGCCTCTCACAGGAAGGGCGGGCACCGCGGGAATCAATCCCCGAACCTCTGGTCTTCCATACGTCCAGATTAGCCACTGAGATATCGACGCCCCCCCCCCCGCGTCGCTGGCTGGCGTGGTGTGATGGCCGTCTGTGTAATCTCCATCGCTATGCCGTGCTAATTGTCCAGTGTGGTAGCCAGCTTTGTGACCTCCATCGCTGTGCCGTGCCAATTGCCCAATGTGGTGGCCAGCTTTATGATTTCCATCGCTGTGCCGTGCTAATTGCCCAGTGTGGTGGCCAGCTTTGTGACCTCCATCGCTGTGCTGTGCCAATTGCCCAATGTGGTGGCCAGCCTTATGATTTCCATCGCTGTGCCGTGCTAATGTGTATTGCTGTACTGTTAGCGTCTATTGCGCTGCAAAGTATAGATCTTTGGACAGGTTGGAAACATGAAGCATTGTTTTTGTTTTTGGTTACGTGATGTGATGCCTCATTTTCACCATCTGGACCATCTTTGCCCTGGCATTCTGCTAGCCATCACCATGCTGTCCATGACGACACCTTGAGTACGGTGTGTGACGTGTGACCACTGACGATGACGTCTAACGGTGGCCACTGATAGGGACCCCTGGTGGTAACCACTGACGGTGACTTCTGATGGTGGTCCCCGATAGTGACCTCTGGTGGTGACCATTGACGGTGACCTCTGACGGTGACTTGTGACGGCGGTCCCTGATGGTGACCGCTGACGATGACCTCCGTGTCGGCAGCGTCGGCGCTGGGCGCACTGTCGGGCGGCCGGGTGGCCATCGTGTTCATGTGCCAGGTGAACCAGCGGCGGTCACTGGCGGTGGCGCTGCGCTACTGCGCCGCACGGCGGCAGTTCGGCGACGACACCTCTGAGACGGCCGTCATCGAGTACCCGCTCACGGTGAGACGGACGTGCGACGTCATCTGACAGTGCTGACTGGTGATGTGGTGTGGTGTGGTGGCCAAATGCCCTGCTGACATTGAGTTGGTGACGCCATCGAGCGACTGCTGTGAATTGTGACGTCACGGAGCACCGGCCGATGGAGACGTGTGTGTGTCGTTACCGAGGTCGGTTGGCTTTGTAGGGTAGGGGGATTGGTTGGTAGGGGGATGGCTTTCACTGTTGCTACCTGCCTTGACTAGGCGCAGTTCGAGTGGCTACACGCGTTTATATCAGCTGATAGCTGAAAGTGTCGGCTAACAACTTGCCATATAGGGTTGAGGAGTATGATGCAGTGAGAAAATAAATGTGTGGAACGTGATAGGATCTACATCACCGGAGAAGCATGTGTTGCGGTTTCAAATGCTGGTGTGTAAAATTTGACGTTGAACGGGTGACCTGGCATTTCGTTCCAATTGAATCTTTTGGTCGATATCACGCTGCAACCTCTGTTGGCTGCGGGTCAACCGCAAGATGCTTTGTCATGGGTCCTAGTACCATGCAGAAAGGCAGCTAGCACGCAACATGTGTTTGTTTGAAGTTTCTTTAGAGGTTTGCTATTTAATATATCAATGTCGAACGCCAGCCTGTTTTCATGGTGCGTTTGTGGCGTGTTAATTGACACCGGCTCTGGTATCCGGTCCCAGCAATGGCGACTGTTCCCGTACCTGGCCGGCGCCTACGTGTGGTACCAGCTGTCCATCTACCTGCATGGGGTCTTCAGAGACTTCATCAAGCGCAAGTTCTCCGGCGAAAACGCCACCGAAATGGTGAGATTGCCGTACTCGAGGACTCTGTTAGCCGGCTGGAGCCCGTGCTGGAGCCTTGGTTGCTGTGCTGTATCCGGTGGTGGCCGTGATGTGCAGGGTGTAGGGTAAAGCAAAGCAACACGCCCATGGACACACGGCGCCTTTTCGTCATGGCTCCTGAGCAACGTAACGCACAATAATTATGTCCTTGTAGGAAGCGGAAGATTGATTATGCCATTCAGTGGAATTACACAGACCTAATCCGAAGTTTGTGGCATGGGTGATGAATGTCCAATTTTAGCTATGCTGATGATTTAACAGTTGGGCTTTGGAGCTCTTTGTCTGTAGCTTGTAAAAGAGAATTGTCACTGTGCGCAAGTATTTATATAATTACCTTGCGTTTCTGGTTCGTTTCACTGACCGTTTATTTTTACAAGCCGAGCATGGATATCGGATGTTAAACCGAGACGGCGGGGCGGGGATGGCCGAATGGTTAAGGTGTTGGGCTCTGGGTACCGAAGGTCCCGGGTTCGACACTCACACCGCCCGGGACATTTCCCAATACCGCGGCCCACCGGCGAAACAGTGTGGGCGGCGCCATTAGCCGTGAATGTGCAAAAAGTGCGTCGTGAACCACCCAATAAACAAACAAACAAACAAAACGATACGGCATTGGACTACGTTGCGGACAAAATTTCATTCGCATGGACAAGTGGGAGATTGTGCTAGTCCTGATTCACCTCTCAACATGTGCCGCTCTTGTGAGGCATGCAATGATTTTACCAAGCTACAGGCTGCATGTAGCATAGACGTGGAATGGTTCCACAATTATTGCCATGGTTACACACAAGTTCGAACGCGGAACATCTTTGGGCGGAACAGATCAGAAAACGTGACACTGTCATGTTCGTTAGATAATTACATTGGTGTTTATTCCGTATATCAGGCCGATACGTTTCTTGGTCTGCTGCTGCCTTCTGTAGTTTACAACGATTTATATCAGGGCGCTAAATGACCGAACCGAGTCGATGCGCCCTAAAACTCAAATAACCAACCAACCAACCAACGATTTATATCTTTACTCTCAGGACGCAATTTTGTTTCAGTATACCGACGACTCGCAACTTTGATCACTGGGAAAATGGAAATACGTAGCTTGGTAGAAAGGATGGACAAGGCATTGGCTAGTACTTTGGAATGGTTTACCACAAATTCGAATGATGTGAACGCAAGTAGAGCTCAGTTCATGGTATCCAGGGTCAAGAGCATGCTACGTGCCTTCCCACCAATCAACATCAGATTCGGCTCGTCTGTGCTGTCGGATGGCAGACGCGTGAAGAATAAACATTGGAAGTGGTATGGACATTTAATACACATGCTGGCCAAATAGTAGCAAGATGCACTGTAATGGTTGTGGGTATATCACCCGCCAAGCATTGTTTACCCGTTGGGACCACCCCGGACATGGGAAGTTATTTAGTGTGATCACCAGCTGGCCGTTGTGTTCCTATTTACGGAACTTATGGACAAGCACAATCTCATTGCATGCAAAAATTGGATAATCTTATCTGTCCGATTGGTGTGGGACAAACGAAAACGTTAGCATACTTCAGCCGGGATCGAATGCTTGAAGTGGCTGACATCTGACTAACTCATACTTTACCATCGACTATAATAATATAATAAACAAAGTTATGTTCACCAGACTACCACGAGGTATTGCTGAACATTTTTCCGCGGCCAGCCATAGCCACAACACTAGATCTCAGGGTGAACTCAAGTCCATCCCAGCACAGGTACCGACGACTATTTTAGCACCGCTGATGGTTGCAATCGACTGCCACCGGAATTACCTACAATGACACTGCGTTATCTCAAAACTAGTCCAAGAGAACAATTTTCGGCATGTACGATGTTGATGGGCCTGCGTGTGTCCCAGCGCGGGCAGCGTTCTGCGCTAATTCTCTCATGTTTCCAGGGGCATGTTTTACACATTGATTGTCTTGTAGCAGTCGTGTATTAGTGATAAGTGTGTAAGTATACGTCATGACAAGACTTGACGTCGCAGCGTCACTGATCGACAGTTTGATGGTGCGTCCTGCCCCTTGTTACCCGAATTCTTCCCCCAGCACAGTGCTCGGCCCTGGCCATTTGTCTAGTTTTCGGCAAGGCAGTACTGCAAGAGTATGAAGGTGGCTGCGTTTGTGTCGAGACTGATGGGGCTGAACCAATCAGGGTCTATGCTGCAAGCTGTACTGACTAGGGTCTGCACTAGGAGCTGAACTGACCAGGATTTTCACTTGAAGCTGACTTGACCGGGGTATGCATCGGGTGCTGAACTTATCAGAGTGTGTAAGGGTTGAAATAGGCAAAATTAGAGTTAAAATGCCACAGGAAGTGTAAGCTTCCTGTGTGTAAGCACCAATTTTTCGCATGTTTTTTTCCTCAATTTTTTGCCACTTTTGTCTGTTTTTACCAGTAACAACTGGTTGTCATGACAAAACCTCGTTTTTTTTTCGGTTAACAAAAAACCATGTGATGTATGCTGCAGGCGCTGTTGGGAGCTGAGTTGCACGCTCTCTCGTCTGGCTGTAAGCCGGTGTCTGGATGGCTGGCCAGAGATTGCATTCAGGAGTGTCGAGAGGTCTGTGGCGGCCACGGCTATCTTTCAGGTGAGAACAGACCCCTAGTTCGTCCTCATGGGCGCTAAATGACCACGCAGCCGGTGCATCCGAAGACCCGAAGCATCATTTCATAGCTCGTCCTGGTATCCTGATGTATGTGTGGCTGTCATTTTGCAGATATCTTCGTCCCTGAAACGTGGGTGCGTAGCGAATTGGGAGGAAGGCAGGCACCTGACGTTCTCCACTTTTACTCTTCGAAAAAAAAGAATAAGCGTTTTTTAACGAAGTTTACATAAGAAGCCCAATGTGCTGTCGAGACCAGCTGTAATCGTACCATCAAAATTACTCCGATAACTTTTCGTTTGACGAACTTGGATTACTAAGAGCCAAAAGATATAGTTCTTCGTGATGTAATTTTTAGGGTTGGTGGGTTCTACGAGTTTTATGGCGCATCGACCAGGTTTGGTCATTTCGCGCCCATGTAATTATTAGGGGTGGCAGGGTACACACGACCAATTTCAAGAAATAGTATAAAGCAGACAAAGCCGCATATGTAGAAGAAATATCGGTTTCTCATTTGATCGAAACAAAAGCATTCGCAGTCGTCTATGCGGTTTGGTTTATTTTGTGGTCCATTCACTTCGTAAAATCGAACAGAAAAGGCGAAAAATACTATGCCCTGCTTCTGTTAATTGTCGTACAATAGCACCCCCCCCTCATACGGCGGCTTCGTCCACCTCATTTGTCAAGTGTCTGCACCTTTCGGGGATGCCATGAAAATGTTTTGCTGGCTGGAGATAGAACAATGTAATGGCTATTTAAACTTAGCAATCCTGCAAGGTATGATTGAAATGGAAATACAGTAGTGGGTGGAAGAGCACAGTGCTTGAGTCCAGTATCAGTGTATAAGACATGCTTTCCTCCCCTTATCTCGTAACATTGCTGTTCAACTTGCTTCTGATCTTTTGTCTTGCCTGATGGTTTTGTACATAAAATCCTTTCCATAGCCAGGCTACCCAACGCAAATACGTATATTATCATTCAGAAGTATGAGCTTTCGAAGGAAGTATACACATAGTTCTAGCGTCGTGCCAAATTAATAGTTCATCTCGAGACATTTAGCACGCGGCAGTGCGTGGTACGCTGTGCATTATGTGATGAGGCACACGTTCCGCGGATCGCCCACAGGCGATCTGGCGATCCTTCGCGTGTATTAGCATTGTGTCGATGTTATCTTTTGCATTGTCTGTAATGCGTCACACTGACTTAGAACAATCCGAAAGCATCCTTATGCGTCATATGCTTGCCCCGGTCGACCGTTTACCGCTGAGCTGTTACTCCCATTGACATCCATGTCTCTGTTAGCCCGTTACCGTTCTGGCTGTGCCCGCAGCCGGCCGACTGGGTGACATCCATACCCCTGTTAACACTACCGTTCTGGCTGTGCCCGCAGCCGGCCGGCTGGGTGACATCTGTATCCCTGTTAATCCTGTGCCGTTCTGGCTGTACCCACAGCCGGCCGGCGGGCTGGGCGACATCCTGTATCCGACATCGATGCTAACCCTATACCGTTCTGGCAGTACCCACAACCGGGCGGCTGTGCAATATCCATACCCCTGCTAACCCTATACCGTTCTGCCTGTACCCACAGCCGGGCGGCTGGGCGACATCCGCAGCGATCACGACGCCAACCTGACGTACGAGGGCGACAACAACGTGCTGCTGCAGCAAGTGTCCAACTTCCTGGTGCGCGTGTCCCGGCTGCCGCTCGCCCAGTCGCCGCTGCACTCCATCGACTTCCTGAAGCGCGACGCGCCGCGCCGGCCGTGCCCCGCCGACGCCGACATGACCTCCGTCTCGTGTAAGGCCGTGTCGCAGCCGCGGCCGGTGAGGTGTGGGGCGGCTGGTGTCAGTTCGCTGGGCTGCTCTGACCTGGTGACTGGACCCACTCTGTCTGTGGCTAGCTGGCCGCCGTGGTTAGGTTGACTGCGCGGTCTGCTGTTGGGCCAGTTGTCGGCTCCGAACGCCAGCTACTAGTTTCGATGGCAGTGGCGTTTATGTCCGAAGCGAGTCGACAGCGGCTGCTGTCCTCGCTCAGTGCTGAGGCTCCCCGGTGCGGTGCCGTCTTGCGGCTTCCGACGTCGGTATGAGCCCCACCTGGTCGCACGGCTGTGACGTCATCACTCGGCTCGGCGCCGTCATTCTAGCTCTTGATCACCCCGTCTTAATTGTCACTGTTTGGGCGCTAGATGGTCATCGTGTTCGGTGCGCCCTAAAGCCCAAATAACCGACCAACCAATTATAATCGGGCATGTTACATCATTGTTTGTCGCGATGGTCTCTACTGATCGTTGGTCTGGTCTCTGATGATCTCAGACTGTTCTCAGCCGAACCTTCACTGACCTGTCACTCCCCAGCTGACTGACCTGTGTATTGGTCCGCTACCATGGTTACCATGGGCACTATTGAAATGCCGAGCTGAAGCAGCAACACTTGTACTGAGCTTAGCTACCGGACTGGGAATTCTCACATCGAGCGAAGTCTAAGCTGACCGATGTCGGCCGCTCAGCAGACTAGACCGAGCGTCACCAGTCTGTTCACGGTATAGGCATAGGTAAATAGCTAGTTCTCAGATGCTCAGTTGCGAAGTGGTTATCTGCGTGCGTGCCCATACATGTGTCTCCTGGACGGTGTCCCTCCGACCGTGTCCGCCTGACCGTGTCCGCCTGACCGTGTCCCTCCGACCGTGTCCCTCCGGCCGTGTCCGCCTGACCGTGTCCCTCCGACCGTGTCTGCCTGACCGTGTCCGCCTGACCGTGTCCCTCCGACCGTGTCCCTCCGACCGTGTCCCCCGACCGTGTCCGCCTGACCGTGTCCCTCCGACCGTGTCCGCCTGACCGTGTCCGCCTGACCGTGTCCCTCCGACCGTGTCCCTCCGACCGTGTCCCTCCGGCCGTGTCCGCCTGACCGTGTCCGCCTGACCGTGTCCCTCCGACCGTGTCCGCCTGACCGTGTCCCTCCGACCGTGTCCCTCCGACCGTGTCCGCCTGACCGTGTCCGCCTGACCGTGTCCCTCCGACCGTGTCCGCCTGACCGTGTCCCTCCGACCGTGTCCCTCCGACCGTGTCCGCCTGACCGTGTCCATCCGACCGTGTCCCTCCGGCCGTGTCCGCCTGACCGTGTCCCTCCGACCGTGTCCCTCCGACCGTGTCCCTCCGATCGTGTCCGCCTGACCGTGTCCGCCTGACCGTGTCCCTCCGACCGTGTCCCTCTGACCGTGTCCGCCTGACCGTGTCCCTCCGACCGTGTCCCTCCGACCGTGTCCGCCTGACCGTGTCCGCCTGACCGTGTCCCTCCGACCGTGTCCCTCCGGCCGTGTCCGCCTGACCGTGTCCCTCCGACCGTGTCCCTCCGGCCGTGATGTCTGATCAGCCTCTCCGCTGCCGCTGGTGGCGCAGTCGTGACGGCGACGTTCGAGTGGTTGGTGCGCCACCTGCTGGCCGCCGTGGAGGAGCGTCTGCAGCGGACCCCTGCCGACGGGGAGAGTCCCTACCTGCAGCAGGCCAAACACCACGCCCAGGTGCATGGCTGTCGGCCGTTGGCCATCGCCTTCACACAGGTGAGCCGTGCTCGTCTGTCTGTTTGTATGCTGATCAGCAGCAGGCACCTTGCCAAATAGCAGGTAAAGTCAGGATGAAAAGACATGGCATTAATGGCATTGCTCAAATGCTTCGTGTGCATGTGTTACACGGTTACAGTATATTAAGATTGGCGCGTGCACATAGAGCAATAGGCTTCCCGCCCAGATAGCTTACTTTGTAAAGCGCTGGCCGCCATCGGTCTCCCCTGCCCTGGCAGAACAGTGTTAAAGTAAGCTCGGTAGGTGCGCATGCATTAAGCCTTCGGTTAAGAAGCTCTGTCATCAGATGCATTCACCCTATGTACAAGCACACTCGCCATGGCAGCCAGCCGGCCAGTGTTGTGACACGGTCGCCCCCGGCCGTACCCTACAAGTTGCCAGCTGGCCGGCTGTTGATGTGTGGCGTGTTGCCAGCTGGCTCTCCCTGCTGGCCGGATGTTGATGTGTGGCGTGTTGCCAGCTGGCTCTCCCTGCTGGCCGGATGTTGATGTGTGGCGTGTTGCCAGCTGGCTCTCCTGCTGGCCGGATGTTGATGTGTGGCGTGTTGCCAGCTGGCTCTCCCTGCTGGCCGGATGTTGATGTGTGGCGTGTTGCCAGCTGGCTCTCCCTGCTGGCCGGATGTTGATGTGTGGCGTGTTGCCAGCTGGCTCTCCCTGCTGGCCGGATGTTGATGTGTGGCGTGTTGCCAGCTGGCTCTCCCTGCTGGCCGGATGTTGATGTGTGGCGTGTTGCCAGCTGGCTCTCCCTGCTGGCCGGCTGTTGATGTGTGTCGTATTGCCAGCTGGCTCTCCCTGCTGGCCGGCTGTTGTGTGGTATGTTGTCAGCTGGCTCTCCCTGCTGGTCTGCTGTTGATGTGTGGCGTGTTGCCAGCTGGCTCTCCCTGCTGGTCTGCTGTTGATGTGTGGCGTGTTGCCAGCTGGCTCTCCCTGCTGGCCGGATGTTGATGTGTGGCGTGTTGCCAGCTGGCTCTCCCTGCTGGCCGGCTGTTGATGTGTGGCGTGTTGCCAGCTGGCTCTCCCTGCTGGCCGGCTGTTGATGTGTGTCGTATTGCCAGCTGGCTCTCCCTGCTGGCCGGCTGTTGTGTGGTATGTTGTCAGCTGGCTCTCCCTGCTGGTCTGCTGTTGATGTGTGGCGTGTTGCCAGCTGGCTCTCCCTGCTGGCCGGATGTTGATGTGTGGCGTGTTGCCAGCTGGCTCTCCCTGCTGGCCGGCTGTTGATGTGTGGCGTGTTGCCAGCTGGCTCTCCCTGCTGGCCGGCTGTTGATGTGTGGTATGTAGCCAGATGGCTCTCCCTGCTGGCCGGCTGTTGTATGTGTGGCGTGTTGCCAGCTGGCTCTCCCTGCTGGCCGGATGTTGATGTGTGGCGTGTTGCCAGCTGGCTCTCCCTGCTGGCCGGATGTTGATGTGTGGCGTGTTGCCAGCTGGCTCTCCCTACTGGCCGGCTGTTGATGTGTGGCGTGTTGCCAGCTGGCTCTCCCTGCTGGCCGGCTGTTGATGTGTGGTATGTAGCCAGATGGCTCTCCCTGCTGGCCGGCTGTTGTATGGTATGTTGTCAGCTGGCTCTCCCTGATGACCGGCTGTTGATGTGTGGCGTGTTGCCAGCTGGCTCTCCCTGCTGGCCGGCTGTTGATGTGTGTCGTATTGCCAGCTGGCTCTCCCTGCTGGCCGGCTGTTGTGTGGTATGTTGTCAGCTGGCTCTCCCTGCTGGTCTGCTGTTGATGTGTGGCGTGTTGCCAGCTGGCTCTCCCTGCTGGCCGGCTGTTGATGTGTGGCGTGTTACCAGCTGGCTCTCCCTGCTGGTCGGCTGTTGTGTGGTATGTTGCCAGCTGGCTCTCCCTGCTGGCCGGCTGTTGGTGTGTGTCGTGTTGCCAGCTGGCTCTCCCTGCTGGTCGGCTGTTGTGTGGCATGTTGTCAGCTGGCTCTCCCTGCTGGCTGGCTGTTGATGTGTGGCGTGTTGTCAGCTGTTCGCGCTGCGCCGGTTCTCTGAGAAGGTGGACTCGTCTCCGGACCAGGCCACCCGCCGCGTGCTCACCCAGCTGGCTGTGTTGTACGGACTGTGGAGTCTGGACACCAGCTATATCAGCTTCTTGTGCGCAGGTACAGTGATCGTAGGGACGATGTATGTACGCGATGTTCAAGCTCACGTTTGGACAGACGACGTTGCGTAGCATGACAAATATTGAATCTTGTGTCGATTATTTTACTTCTTACATAAATATTTAACTGGTTCACATAAATGCGTCTTAGTGACAAATCATAACGCAACGCAACCGGCACGAACTTCGTTCACTTTCTACCGTTTTCGGATCTGTGTGGTGGTGCTGGGCGATGGAAGCGCATGTCATTGTGTTATACAGCCGAAATGAGATGTGCGTACGACTATTAGTTCGCATTTTCACTTTCCTCTGTCACAGGAAAAGTTGACTGTCCTCACTTTCGTTTGAAATCCAAATGAAAAGGAATTTGTGTACACAGTGCTGGTAGGATCGTCCTCTAGGATCGATGACTGGCGGATGGTGACTCGTAGAAATGTTCAGCAGACTGATATAATGGCGTTTTACAGGCCAACAGCCAGCCCGTCGATTATGCTGCTGTTGTGTTTACCTCTTTATCATCATGTGATGGCTAACCATTCCACCCTTGTTAACATGTAGCCGACTGCGTTTGGATTAATGTTTGCATCTCATTTTTGCGTATTTACACAGTAGTAGGCTCGCCCGGGCTTCGTCCTCTTCGATGCTTATGTTGGAACGTTAGCGCATTTAGGTCCCCCGGGGCCTCACTTCAGGCCATGATACGTCAATTGTATACTTTGGTCTTCCTAACACGCGCAACTGAACAGAGGGGCGAGATTCATCCGTTTGTGCCGATGTCTTGTAAGGATCTCCAAAATAAAGACCTGACGTATGCGATTTGTTCTGCCTCCAAATGGGAGTTTGGTGTGTTATTAAAAACAAAACCGTAGACAAATGTTGCTTCTTGACTTAAAAATAAAACGTACTTAAGCAATTGGTGAGTGCAAACGGTGGTGGTAAATACTGTGTATTTTCATTATTTCCAACTAGCGTCTTTATGTTGATAATGGTGGCTGCCTACGTCATGACTTCAGAAAACGGTTCTTGTTCGTACATGTTTTGCATTGAATGCATGGGAGTGATTATGATTGGTTGCTATGTATCAAGCTGATGCACAAGTAAGCCGAAATGTGTTGTAGTTTCTGGCGTCATCCGTGGCTCTCCACCACAGGTCATATCGGATGACGTTTGTTTCTACAAGGAAAAAAGTAGTCGCTGAATTCAGATCGAACATCATTTGTTTTAGCACCGGCGAAACAGATGATATCTTGAAGTCCCGATTTGCAGGCAAAAATGTGGTAATATGTTGCAAAGCCTGATGTAAGGCTCAGCATGGGATGTTTTTTTTTTTCGGGGGGGAGCACAGTCAAATGTTCCGGAACCACAAGCTCAGACGTATCCAGAAGCTGGAGGTGAATAGCCATTGAAGGATACATTAGTGTAATCAAGAGCCCAGACAAAACCTATATGTGATCGTAATTGTCCCATAATTTTCCCAAAGCATGCCAACACATGCACCAATCTACCCAGCTAATGCCGAATGACACTAAGATAGGCAATCTTCGCATCATGTCCTCTTATCGAAAATATTCAGAATTATAGAAATCCCAAGCTAAATTTTCGCTTTCAATTACCCACTCAAAGACCCAAAGCCCGACTTCGTTGAGTTATTGCACCTGGCTTGACAACCCTGGTTTGTGTGACCAGATTTCACGTACAGGTGGCAATCAGTAACCTCTGACCTGCTCCCTGCAGGCTCGTACCTGACTGGGCCACAGGTCAGCCAACTACAGGCGACCATCCGTGACCTTTGCACGGCATTGAAGCCCGAGGCGATGACCCTGGTGGATGTCATCGCGCCACACGACTTCATCCTCAACTCGTGCCTGGGCCACTCGGACGGAAGGGTCAGTTGGGTTTGAGTCGGGCCAGTTGGGTTTGAGTCGGACCAGTTGGGTTTGAGTCGGGCCAGTTGGGTTTGAGTCGGGCCAGTTGGGTTTGAGTCGGGCCAGTTGGGTTTGAGCCGGGCCAGTTGGGTTTGAGTCGGGCCAGTTGGGTTTAAGCCGGGCCAGTTGGGTTTGAGTCGGACCAGTTGGGTTTGAGTCGGGCCAGTTGGGTTTAGGACAGCTATTTAGGCTGGTTGCGTGTGTTTGGAACGGTTGGATGTGGGGCGGGTTACATGGATTTTTGACGGGTCGGTTGGATGTGGAGCGGGTTATGTGGGCTTGGGACGGGTCGGTTGGATGTGGGGGGGGCGGGTTATATGGGTTTAGGACGGGTCAGTTTGGCCCAGGACGAGTCAGTTGGATGTGGGACGGGTTATGTGGGTTTGGGATGGGTCGATTGGTCTTGAGCAGGCCAGTTTGGTTTGAGATTGGTCAGTTTGCCTCAGGACGGGGCGGGCCAGGCGGGTCTCGGACGGACGTGCTGACTGACCAGGTGAATACGTGACGTACGCCATAGTGTCCGATGCTGCAGGCCACACGGGTGGCGTTGAATGCCCTGGCGTCGGCTGCTGTCGATGAATGGGCTGGTCACTGGAGTTGATGGCGATGACGTGAGATCCGGTCATCGTGCCATCCGGCTGCGGGCCCAACTTTCACACGACACACACTAGGGTTTGGGGACGAGTGGTCTAGCGGTAAGATGCTCGTCTCACAATCAAAAGATTGTGGGTTCGAGTCTCACCTGTCGCTACTCTTCGCCCGTGACCAATCGGCATGAGAGATTGGCAACACTATATGACTCAACGGTCGACGTGTCGTCAAACCAATAACCAACACTAGGGTTTTATTATCCGTGGTTGTTGGGTGGCCGGCTTAATTGGAGAGCTGTCTGTTGGCTTGCGGCAGGCGTGGTTGTGGCCGCCTGCTGTTGCTGTCCGTTGGTTACCGTTTTAGAGCATTCGTCGCTCTGCACATAGAGCGACGATGCCCTTACATAATTGTCGAACTCGGAGTGTGAGCTGTTTGATATTTCACGCAGGTCGGCACTGACTCTGGCACCGTCTCTTCAGATTTACGAACGGATCTTCGAGTCGTTCTTGTCGACGCCTGGCTGTACCGAGCGACCTGATTGGTGGCAGATGTGCCGTCAGCTCACGGGGAAACTGTGAGACGTCGGGCTGTACCGAGCGGCCAGAGTGGTGGCAGATGTGCCGTCAGCTCACGGGGAAACTGTGAGACGTCGGGCTGTACCGAGCGGCCAGAGTGGTGGCAGATGTGCCGTCAGCTCACGGGGAAACTGTGAGACGTCGGGCTGTACCGAGCGGCCAGAGTGGTGGCAGATGTGCCGTCAGCTCACGGGGAAACTGTGAGACGTCGGACTGTGCCGAGTGGCCAGAGTGGTGGCAGATGTGCCGTCAGCTCACGGGGAAACTGTGAGACATCGGGCTGCGCCCAGCGGCCGGAGCGGGGGGGGGGGCGGAGCAGGTGTGTGCTCAGTTCACGGGAGACTGAGACGGCCCGGCGGTGAGCAAGGGAACAGCTAACAACGGAAACTACGAGCATTATTGGATTATTGGCCAGCATTATTGGAATGGATGCTGTAGCTACCGCTCTGAGCTTATCAGGTGGCGTTGACTGTTGTTGACAGGCGGAAGCCGTCCTCAGCCTCGGTAGCTTAGCGGATGTTAATATGCTGGTGTCTGAACTCCGCGATAGTGGTATTAGAGCTGGATCCTCTGATCATGCAAATAAATGCAAGGTATCATGTATGGACAGTTCCACTGCGTTAAATGAAGGCACGCGCTGATTGGGTGTGTTTGTTTGTTTATTGGGTTGTTTACGACGCACTTCATGCACGATCACGGATAATGGCGCCGCCCACACTGTTTCGCAGGCGGGCCGCGAGATTGGGAAATGTCCCGAGTGGTGCGAGTGTTGAACCCGAGACCTTGATGGTTGGGACCATTGATATAAGGTAGGTACGGAACCGTCATCTGATTACTGGCCGTTATGCCACATGCTATGTGAAGTCGCAGTGCAGGGATCCGAGTCATACATGAAGTGCAATAAGCAATAAAATGTGGTGGTTTGGTTTTATTAAGGTTATGTTTGTATCGGGCTTCAAACAAATCATGAAGACCCACGGCTCTGTTATGGTATTGTGGCTCAATGTTTTAATAGTGTTATGTATTTCTCGATTGGTGATTCTACTTGGTCATGCTGCACTTTAGGAGGCCCCAGTCATGACGGTCTGACATTGTGTAATTTGCGATGGTGCTTCATGACAAATGCTGATCACTGCTAACCAAATATGTCGTGTAAGGTCAAAGCCCATCACGTCCTTTTGATGGAAATTATCCAGGAGCGTCATTTTGTTATCTTCATCGGAGCATTGTATTACTGAACGAAAATAGGAAAATCATGTCATGTTATCGTTCTATATCACCGAATTCTAGTACAGTTTCTTTCGGTGTCACACCTTTAAAATTTTGAACTATTTTGAAACAGGATCTTGACATGACCTTTTACAATTTATGGGCCCGAATGGATAGCTAAATCTCACTATGTGCTTTTGGTGCTGTCAAACCCACTATATTCAAAACAGTTGCGTGCAGAAGCCCGCTTGGGTGGGTGGGTGGTTGTAAGAGAGATAGAGAGGGGAGACGACATGACAGTTCGATACCAATGATGTAGCACATTAATGGCTTATTTGATCACTTCTGAAGGTAGCATTGCCCCCTGATCATTCAATAACTAGTCAAGTCGGCATGATCTTAAAGTATTAGTGTGTCTTCATACTGTATGAATCAATTATGTTCATGACTACGAAGTTGACGTACCATTAAACATAGTTTCTCAATTGTTCATTGCCGTAATTAAGTTCCTTCATATGCCTTGTCTAGTACACTCCAAACTCTGCCAAAAGTGATAGCGTATGCATGTGCAATGAGTATCAAACCAGTGATGGTGATGCTTGTTGCAGTCATTTGCTTGGAGCTTAAAAAAAGACACTATAAATCCAGTCACCTTTTTATTGAGCATGCAATGTAAGATGGCTATGCGTAAAGTGTTGGAAAGATTGCGACACGTGGGGTCACTGCAGAAATGTCGCATGACTTGCCTGACTGCAGGCAGGTCATACACATAATGGCAGATAAGTTCAGATAACTTTGTAGGCTGACCGTAGACAGGCACATCAGACTGCAGAACTGCACACTACTCGGACGACTTGGTGGCCTCACCGCAGCCGGAGAGATCAGTTCGTGTCGCGGTGTACACCTTTTCTTGTTCGTTGTTGTGTTCGGTCTGCTTTTCTCAGTATGCTTGTTGGCTGGTGCCCCTGGCCTGGAGGTCGTACCAGAACTGACGCTTCTGCGGCGACAATTGGGGCACCAGCTTCGAACAGATCCCGCCTATGCGGTCTATGCGTGCTGCCGGCTGTCGGGTAAGTTTCATCTCCGGTCTCCTTCACTTTCAAATTCCGCATGTGCGGTATTCTTTAAACAACCGTCATGTGGTAAGCAAAACGTTAAAACTAACACAAGGACGAGCTGCTTGCTTGGAATGAATCATTCATCAAGCTGGATGGCATCCACAGGTGGTCGCCCAGTGATGTCTTGGTGAGCAGTTGGCCAGAGCCACGGCCTACTCGGGTACACTTGAAAGATGACAAGTACTGTTGTTAGCCACCATCAGCGGGATGTTAGTGAGGTGACAAATACTGCCGCTGGCCACCGTCAGTGGGATGTTAGTGAGGTGACAAGTACTGCTGTTAGCCACCATCAGCGGGATGTTAGTGAGGTGACAAATACTGCCGCTGGCCACCGTCAGTGGGATGTTAGTGAGATGACAAATATTGCTGCTGGCCACCGTCAGTGGGATATTAGTGAGGTGACAAGTACTGCTGCTGGCCACCGTCAGTGGGATGTTAGTGAGGTGACAAATACTGCCGCTGGCCACCGTCAGTGGGATGTTAGTGAGGTGACAAGTACTGCTGTTAGCCACCATCAGCGGGATGTTAGTGAGGTGACAAATACTGCCGCTGGCCACCGTCAGCGGGATGTTAGTGAGGTGACAAATACTGCCGCTGGCCACCGTCAGTGGGATGTTAGTGAGGTGACAAGTACTGCTGTTAGCCACCATCAGCGGGATGTTAGTGAGGTGACAAATACTGCCGCTGGCCACCGTCAGTGGGATGTTAGTGAGGTGACAAGTACTGCTGTTAGCCACCATCAGCGGGATGTTAGTGAGGTGACAAATACTGCCGCTGGCCACCGTCAGTGGGATGTTAGTGAGATGACAAATATTGCTGCTGGCCACCGTCAGTGGGATATTAGTGAGGTGACAAGTACTGCCGCTGGCCACCGTCAGTGGGATGTTAGTGAGGTGACAAATACTGCCGCTGGCCACCGTCAGTGGGATGTTAGTGAGATGACAAATATTGCTGCTGGCCACCGTCAGTGGGATGTTAGTGAGGTGACAAGTACTGCTGTTAGCCACCATCAGTGGGATGTTAGTGAGGTGACAAATACTGCCGCTGGCCACCGTCAGTGGGATGTTAGTGAGGTGACAAGTACTGCTGTTAGCCACCATCAGCGGGATGTTAGTGAGGTGACAAATACTGCCGCTGGCCACCGTCAGTGGGATGTTAGTGAGATGACAAATATTGCTGCTGGCCACCGTCAGTGGGATATTAGTGAGGTGACAAATACTGCCGCTGGCCACCGTCAGTGGGATGTTAGTGAGGTGACAAATACTGCCGCTGGCCACCGTCAGTGGGATGTTAGTGAGGTGACAAATACTGCCGCTGGCCACCGTCAGTGGGATGTTAGTGAGGTGACAAATACTGCCGCTGGCCACCGTCAGTGGGATGTACGGGGAAAATACTGCTGTTAGCCACCATCAGCGGGATGTTAGTGAGGTGACAAATACTGCCGCTGGCCACCGTCAGTGGGATGTTAGTGAGGTGACAAATACTGCCGCTGGCCACCGTCAGTGGGATGTTAGTGAGATGACAAATACTGCCGCTGGCCACCGTCAGTGGGATGTTAGTGAGATGACAAATACTGCTGCTGGCCACCGTCAGTGGGATATTAGTGAGGTGACAAGTACTGCCGCTGGCCACCGTCACCGGTACTGAAAGAGAGAGAGAGGGGGGAGAGCGAGAGCGCGAAGCTGCATTGTCCAGCGACAATGCTACGTTTGCAATATCCAGTGGACACTGCGACGTCGCAGCAGTGCAACATTTGCTGTATCCAACGACGGTACGGTGTCTGCAGTGTCCAGCGACAGCGTATCATAACCTCCACAGATTCAAGAATTCCATATTTTTTAGAAGCATCATTTCAGATAGCTATCGCTAGGTAGCAGCACGGTCTAGGTATTGCAATCATGAGATTGAATGCTGAATCATAGGTAACAATATTTATCGCCAGATGGCAGAATGATACTATTGAGTACGTGCTCTTTGCGTGTAGCTTTTCTGTTGTTCGAGAGGTCGGTAGCCCGCGCATCGACGCGTGGGAAAGTAATGCGCTGCACAGTGGTGGATTATCGTATAACATTTACACGAATTTCGTCTGCAATGCATCGACGCGTGGGAAAATATTGCGACACGCAGTGGCGGATGATCGCATAACATTTACATGCTATCCGCCTGTAATATGATGCCTTTTCATGCCCTCGTCACCATAGGCGTAGGAACGTCTCAAAAAGAGAAGTTGATACTTCTCTACAAGAAGAATCAACCTAAATGCAACGTTCAAGAGGAGGGGCTGAGACAACGCCCGAACCGATGTCTTTTTCATTCTAAGTTGGATTTGTCGCCTGTGGGGGGGGGGGGAAATTCTTGCTGCTGCCCCCCCCCCTCTCCTGGAATCTCGAGAGCTCTCCATCTATGTCCTCCAGTATTACATTTTAAGCTCAAATGTATTCTTATAAAGATGACTTAAACGAGCTCGCTATGATCCAAGTAATTTGCACGTTCGTCCTGCATCATCTTTACAGCTGAAATTATATATAATCGAACTCTTGACGTGCGCGCCACGTAACATCGATTTAGAAAACGACACGTAGCTATTCAAAACACTCGTTACCATTTCGTGCCGTTTTTTATTGGAGCTTTCACGACGCACAAACCCATTCCAGGTTATACGGGCAATTGCTCACCTGGATGTTTAACGGCAGCGAGAAGCGACAGAACAACACACAGCCTTTCGGTTGAAAGACCAGCACTCTACCCATGGGCTATCTTGTCTTCTTTTCGTGTCATATTCACTCGTATGTTTCCAACACAGTCATGGCACAACCTTGGTTAATACACACGACAGGCCACATTCGTCATGCACCTCCGCCCGGCTTCGCGGTGGTGCCTGCTTGGTGCAGTATAGTGCCTGCTCGGTGCAGCCGTGGTGCCCGCTCGGTGCAGCCGTGGTGCCCGCTTGGTGCGGGCCCGGGATCGTCTGCAGCCGATCCCAGGCTGAGCCCGGGATCGGCTGGGCACACGTTTCTGTGACACCGTATAACCTAGCCTATGCTCGCCCGGGCTTCTAACTATCAGTGCAACATCACTGAGTCTTTGGCTATGCTAAGCTTCACATCTCTAGCCCGCAAGGTTTTCCGCGGATAGTGAAAGAACGGCGCGCATACCGAAATTTGACATACCTTTTCCCACATCAATTTCGCATGTTGTGCCAACATTTTTAAGCCAGGTCAACGAGTTAGTCAAGGTCAAGTGAGGTCACCTCCAAAAACGTTCAACCAGTCGTCACGCTATAGCGGATAAAGATGTTTTAATGAAACTTCCAGCGTTTGCTTATCTTTAGGGACGCAACAAAACGCACCAGAGGATTTTTTCTTCGAGTTTTCGTGCGACGCTTAGTTTCGAGATTCGACGGGGGGAGGGGGCCTATCGACCCCCCCCCCCCCCTCGAGACGGCGTGTGAGGATATGACCGGAAAGACGGGGAGGGCTAGCTTTAGTCATTGTAATCGTGGGAAGCCTAACTCGCAGTTCCGGAGAGAGTGGAGGGTCATTCGCGGGTTAACATGTATGTGCACTGGAATAGGAAGAGGGAGAGGTCATTCACCCCCTCACCCGTTACTTTAAAATATTCCAAAGCCGATAATCATTTGGATGTCATTCTTAGTTGACCTTAAAAAATAGGCCTAATGCAACGTTAAAAAAATCGATTACAAATATAAAGCATGCTTGCCAAATTTCCAAGAAATACCTGTATAACTAATGCTTATAAACTATATCAACTATGTTGGTAATTTCTGGGTGTGGCGTACTCCCCATCAAACGTGCACATCAATTATACAGATGACTCCAAGATGCACGAAAATTAGCTCTTTTTTTTAATAGTTCGCCTCATGTAACCTATAGCGAATTGAAGAAGCGTTATAAATTATCACACAACAGTATTTCCTAAAATCCTCAGCCACCCCTCAAGATTAGTGTTCCTATCTTTGTAAGTTTATCGTACGACCATATTGTTAGTGCTTCTTCGCTTCCCATGTCATGCTTATCCTTCTTGAACATTTTACGAACATGTCCTAATCTGATGCTGCATTTAGCTTGCGCATTGCCTGACTAGCACCTCTCAGAAGTCCTCTGTTAGTTTGGAAGTTCGTTGTATGAACGCTTTCGCTTGCCAGCTAATTCCTTATGTGTTTTCTAGTTCTTCCAAACAGCTACCGATCCGTTAAGAAGCAGAATGTAAAATTATAACCCTCACAAAATTAGTCAGTGTGCGTTGTATTGCAAAGTGTGTACAAGTTTTGTAGCAGCTGACATGTGTTCGCAGACTTTATTTCGTTTCGACCGACCCCTGGCGATTGCATTCCCGTTCAGGAAATAAAACATCACACCGTCCGATGCGCAGTCAATTATGCGAAAAATGCAGACTTCCTAAATCTGTTCCTTCGAATTTTTGTCTGTCCATTCCCACGACTTCCGAATGGTCATAGAATACTCCTGAAGGTAATGATAAGAAAATACATATACAATAAATGATTGAAATAGATCCCCGATTCCCCATCCCCCAAAAAGATGACGGTATGCATAATCGTGATATGCCATCCTATTGGTTAACATCACCTCCCAGCATGCTATGAAACAGGTCTGCTTAAACCCAATGCGCCCTCATGTATTATCCATTCCCGGCGTGTGACATATAAGCTGTCCACTAATCTGTAGATGGAGATGTCTTGCCAACTCAAGGGCCATCTTTATAACCGGGCCCTCTGGATCGCCCAATCGAATTAAAAACTCCATAATTTGCAACACTGATGGCCAGATTCTTATTTATGAAGAGCTGTATGTTTTCAGCTTCATGTTTTCTCACCCAGGAACAGAGATCACGGATCCAGCAGACAGCATTGATTTCCAACCTTCCCACCCACTCCTGGGGTCTCCGCCCGTGCACTGAACTGCAAACTGTATACTGATGAATGCACGGAACAGTCGGGAGGGACGGAGTAAGAGCAGGGGAAGGCTACTCTGTAGACGTCTCTGGGTACAGAAACAGAGATGGGATAACATCGACTACCTTAGCAGTTCTTTGTTAACGTCACTGCATCATAGATCGTCTTTTATGTAGGGGATTCGAGAACTGTTTGTTGGGCGCGAGAGAGGCTGTGCTAAGCAAGCCAGGATTTTATGTTGTTAACTGTAAAGAACATACATGGGAAATTTATCGTCCCTCTTCTCCCTGAACAACTTTGAACTTCCCAATCATAGACAGGCCTAGGAAAAGGAAAAGATGAGACATGCGCCCCCCCCCCCAAGGTTGTGAGGGCCAATGAAGCGTAATATTATGAAGGTGTCAGGCCGATATCATGTGTACGTCGCAGGAATGATTGTGTCTGGCCTCATGTTGGTCGGGATGTGTCACCTCCGTAAGTTGAGTGTTTGTTTTTTGTTGTTCCGACACTCATGTTCCCAAGCACCGTGCACCCAAGTACGTACACTATGAGTCACCCGATGATCCCGGAAGGTGCGCCCGTGGGAATCAGTTTGTGTGAATGTGCTGCATTTCATTGGCTTTGCGTAGCTTGACGTTTTGGATCCCGTGAACCAGCGAATCGTCAGTGAGAGGGAGAAATGTATTCTCCTCAAATAATTTACCCTGCAGACCCTTCCCCAAACGTGTGAGCTTGGTTGGATTTGGCCAGCCGAGTCATGCTCAACTCACGAAAATCGTAGACACATCTATGTAAATTTGGTATGCAAGGTTCTTAGAGGAGCAGAAATGGTTACGAGTTTAATTTAAGTTGTATTTAATTGAAGTCAATTTAAGCTCAGCACAACAGCCATGGTAAAAATATGGTGACACCACAGCCATAAACTAGCAAGCCATAATTCGTGGCATATGACACCCCAAATTAAGGATGGAGAGGGAGGGAGGGGGGGTAAATCATCTCTCTCTCTCTCTCTCTCTCTCTCTCTCTCTCTCTCTCTCTCTCTCTCTCTCTCTCTCTCTCTCTCTCTCTCTCTCTCTCTCTCTCTCTCTCTCTCTCTCTCTCTCTGTCTCTGTCTCTGTCTCTGTCTCTGTCTCTGTCTCTGTCTCTGTCTCTGTCTCTGTCTCTGTCTCTGTCTCTGTCTCTGTCTCTGTCTCTGTCTCTGTCTCTGTCTCTGTCTCTGTCTCTGTCTCTGTCTCTGTCTCTGTCTCTGTCTCTGTCTCTGTCTCTGTCTCTGTCTCTGTCTCTGTCTCTGTCTCTGTCTCTGTCTCTGTCTCTGTCTCTGTCTCTGTCTCTGTCTCTGTCTCTGTCTCTGTCTCTGTCTCTGTCTCTGTCTCTGTCTCTGTCTCTGTCTCTGTCTCTGTCTCTGTCTCTGTCTCTGTCTCTGTCTCTGTCTCTGTCTCTGTCTCTCTCTCTCTCTCTCTCTCTCTCTCTCTCTCTCTCTCTCTCTCTCTCTCTCTCTCTCTCTCTCTCTCTCTTTCTGGTGACATCGCCAATGCCTCGGGAAGCGTCATTACTCGATGTGATGGCAGGTATAGTATTGAAAGGCTACATTCCATCACGCACAGCAAGCCATTTCTTGGCTGCAGTACCCAGCCAATCTGACCAGGACAGTTATCACGCACAGGTCACATCGTAATGTAGTCTCTGCACGGAATGCCACACCACACTATCAGCTCCTCAGGAGGACGGAGCCGGGCTAGGAATGGAGCGCAGAGCGGGCAGGCCCGAACTTAGGCGAACACGACTCGAGAGCTGCTGGCGAGAAAAAAAAATTCATACTTGCGGAATTACACTAAAACTAAGAGAGCGCAACACATAAATAAACTATACAATTACGCCAAAGTGCCATGCGCTTTCTCGTAGCAAATATTTATATGGTAGTTCATATAGTTCCCGAGATGCAAGACAGTTTGACGTCGCTCAGTATATGGTATGTATCATTACTTTTGCTGCGGACTGTTCGTATGGCAGACGCACGTAAGCAACCGTACACAAGCACATGTACGCATGCGCAAATGTACGTATGACGTAATTACTCAAGTGCAGAAGTACGCAAAGGTACGTATGGCTAATGTACACATGGCAAATGTTCGTCGGCTTAATTGTGCATGTGGCAAGTGTACATAAGCAAATGGATGTACACGCAAATGAATGTACAACATATGCACGTAAACGGAAATATTCGCATGACAATTGTACGCATACGCAAGTCTACGTAAGCACGAAAACACACAAGCGCAAATGTACGTAAGCGCAAATGTATGTAGGCCAAAGATGCGTATATGAAAAGTGCAAATGTACGTGCATATGCGGAAATGTGCATACACAGATGCAAGGGAACGTACGCATGTTCGCATATACAAGCATACTTCGGAGTAGCTACACGTAAGCAACCGTACGTTAGATCACAGGCGTGCTCAGAATATTGTTAAGATTGGGTTGTATTAAGAAGACCAGAGGTGTCTGTGCATTTGTTACATTTACTAAAGTGGGGCTCGTTTAGGCCTGAATCTATGGGGGTGGATTTTCCCGCCCCCTGATATCTCGAAATCTATTGGACACATATCGAAACTGGACAGCTCAAGTTCGTCTAATATACACTAAGAATGTCGAAATGTCAAAACATTCCGAATGGAGAGGTCAAGAGGTAAAACGATTGGTGGATTGATCAAGGCTATTTGGGATTGCGTTTAAATCATTTTCTTCACTTAGGTAAAGTCGTCGCATGTATAAATGCGACTTCCCCGTCTCCTCCCTTCCACAACTTGGAAGTTCATGGTAAGCTCGTAGTGCAAGCGATGAGAGCACTACATCACCGTGAGATGCCTCCACTCGAACTGGGTATGCGTTCTCCAAATGCTGTGACATGACACTCTTCTCCGCCCATCCCCAAGTCAGCCAGCGGTGGTGTGCGTCTGATCATAGGCGTGACGAGCATAGACGTAGGAACAGGGGGGAGCCAGGGCGACCATGGCCCACCCACTTTTCAAAGTGGGGGGCCAACAATGGTAGCTGGCCCACCTACTTTTGAGACATTTAAGGTTCCTAAAAAGCAGCATGCACACATTTGAATATGTGAAAAACTCCCTGCAATCTATAACTAAGTAAAATATGCACATATCACATCGTAGCACTTCCTTTTTTTTAAAGTCATACACACTTGGACTTGACCTTACAACAATGGAACTAATTCTGGAATTGATGTAACGCAACAGATGCATGAATATTCACACCTTATATTATGCTATGCAATGATTATAAAGCAGATAATGTGCCAGCCAGTACCAACATACATTCATACTAGAGTTTCACTGTGGTTCTTTGACTGTTAACATATTTCATATCGATTTCATTAATATTGCCTACAGTATAAAATTATATAGACTGATGGCAGTAGCGTAGCACAATCAATGTAAGCCATACAATTCGCAAGTGCAAGTTCCTTGCCTTCATCTTACATAGCGATGGATACATGGATTTGGTCCAAGCTGCCATACACTTCAACATTTATATGTATTTTGTTCATTGAAACATGCAAATTACCGCCAGATACATCCATTGTATGACTGTAGCGTGGGATAGAACGTAAACGTTTCCACATTTCAATGGATTTTCACAGTTGGCCACAGCACACAGATATCCAACGGTTTCAGTGAGATGTCTGGGTATTCTCGGTGCTGGCATCCAACATAGCAAAATACTTATTTTCATCATCTATTATGGTAGCATAGATACAGTAATGAAGTCCACACCGTATTATATCAACTTCAAGCGCGAGAAGGCCTCTCAGAATCTCAGAATCCACCGAGAGGATTAGGCGCACGTGATGCGACCTGACAAGGTCACATGAGGAGTGATATGAAGAGTGATATGACCAGTGACGAGTCATATTTGTCATGTGGCCTGAGAAGGCACATGACGAGCATGGCAACTGACCCGAGTGGATCTTCAGCTGGGTAACTGCGTAGTGGCATTGACAGCAAGTTAAACATTTAATTCAAATTATGTCGGTCAACAGAAATGGTTCGGTCAGATGGTGGACTCGTGGTATATGTAACCATCTCTGCTTAGCAAAGACTCCGATCCCAGAATCTATTCAATGAAGACATTTTAATTAAGAGCATTAAAACACCGAATTACAACGGAGACTACTATCGGGGCTTTTCATCGTTCAGGAATGTGTACGTCCAGGCTGAGGTTTAAGAACCCCGAAGATCATTTAATTGTGAGAAGAAATGAACGATTTCCTTGCCTGCCATGATTTAAAGTAAAATAAGGTGAAACGTTTTGGCCCACATTGACAAGGAGATTGACGGTGCTCTTCCCCGGGATGCCAACCTCTACTGGAGGGCTACACGCTCTGGTTTAATTTCGGTGTCCAATGATGTTGGAATCACGGGGCGGCTGTGGCTAGCTCCCGCTCTTCGTCACCATGTGTGATTTGTAAGCAAGAGGAAAATTTAATTGTTTTCTTAAAAAACTGACACAAGTTATTATTTTGTTTAATGCCTCACTGTAATATATGCAAACTGTCCCCGCATAGGTAACAATGTAAACCCGATAATATAATGCAATTTCTGCATATTTTTCTACCCTGCATCTCAGGCAGGTTTTTGGGATCGCCTTTGCTATCCCCCAACCCAAATTAAAATGACGTGTCGGAGCCACTGTGTGCACGTACTATTTTGCCGCAATCCACCCTTAATAAATTTTCCCCGGGCTGTCGCACCATGTTTAAAACTATCTAGCGTACATGCGTAAGCTTGTCTACGATTATTACCCTGCTACATGAAAGCCGAAACATTGAACATTAGATCGGAATATAACCCTAGGGGTAGTACCATGTTACTGGATTATATCAAATTCTTACCGAACCACACACATAAATTCAGACACTATAACTACAAGACAAAATTAAGACAGGAAAAATCTGAACTTCAGCTCCAATTTCCAGCCACAAAATGAAATGTTACTATACGAAAATAGCCCGGAGCTTTTCACTTTATCGCATAAAGTGTAACAAGACATAAAGCGTGGCTGCATTCTGCAGAACTTCACCACTGCTGAACTGATTAATCCGAGGTGCTTTAGATGTACGCAAATATAATCGTACATAATGAGTAATACATGAGTAATTCTTTCCTTGATGGTTCGGAAAGGTGGTCTAGCCTGGTGGTCGCTCACCTAAAAAAGCAGTTACTTCGTCCAGCAAGCGCTATCGCGAGATGAAAAGATCCCGACACCGTGCAAGTAAAAGAGAGCCAACTCGCAATGCACGCGAACTGCACTCTGGTGTGCAACTGGTGGACAAGAGGCAGGTTATAATTGAACTATGGGTAACCAGTTCTCACAGGTTAATGCACATTTTCATTAGCGACACCCTGACGGTTTCGCGACGCGAACCGTCCACTTTCGCGCCACAGACGCTGCGCTTTCTCCGTCCCTTCTACAGACAGCTGATCAATGGCGTCATCAGGGTATGACTAGCTGGCATATTCCGGGCGGAAAGATGAAAATATTGCGCGAGAATCACAATGTCATAAACATTTTAAGCTAGCCATGACATATGATACAAACAGGTCTGAGCAGTGTGTTCGTGCTCTGTATCCGCCACTGCGCCGCATATCAGCTTCCCACGGGACGACAGCCGGTTCCCGAGGTCTGGAAAGCTAACAATGCGCGCACACAACAAACGCGTATTCGATGACACATCCTGCCATCTAGTGATAAATATTGTGATCTGTGCTTTAACGTTCAATCGCATGACATTCATTCAATATCCGTTGCTATAATACCTAGACCGTGCTGCTACCTAGCGATAGCTATCTGAAGTGATGCTTCTATAAAATTATGGAGTTCTTAAATCTGTGGAGGTTGTGAGCTGTGGAGGTTATGAGCGCTTCGGAGTTGTGGAGGTTATGGGCTGTAGAGGTTATAAGCGCTTCGGAGTTGTGGAGGTTATGAGCTGTGAAGGTTATGAGCGCTTCGGACTTGTGGAGGTTATGAGCGCTTCGGAGTTGTGGAGGTTGTGAGCTGTGGAGGTTATGACCTGTGGAGATTACGAGCGCTTCGGGTGTGTTGAATTTGTGGAGGTTATGAGCTGTGGAGGTTATGATACATCTCCTGTCCAGCGACAGCGCGACGTTTGCAGTATCCAGCGGCAGGTCGGCTTCCTCGGTTATAAATTCACTTCATGCAGTGAATAAATTACATATAAATATCCAAGCATCATGGGTGAATTATCACTTATGTCGGGACTGAATCAATTATAGCGTTTGTAATCTTGTACACACGGTACTGGCCCTGTCTATCTGTCGGTTACTGGTGACACTGTTCAAGCGAAAGGCGCGACGCGTACCCTTCGGTCCCGAGACATTTAGCCGACCATTCAGCCAAGGAGGTTAATACTCTCCCCCTGGCCACCTGGTCGCCGGGGAATGTACTATGCTATCGCCACCGGTCTGAGGGTCGTATTTTTGACGTCATACTCGATTTACGCTAATCTCCGCGGAGAGTCGATAAAAAACGTAGATATCACTTTTCAACGGCAGTTGGGAATATGTCAGATCAGCTGGCGGAATGTCAATCATGAATGAGTTCTTTTCCGAGTAAAATGCCCCGGATTCTGCATTTCCTCTCAACCAGCTCGCACACCATCACATGGCAACAATAATCCGCACCTCTGCTCAGCTACGTGCCAACACAGTAACTGCAAATGCGCGCCTGCTCTTTCTACCTACTCCCCTCATGCCGTATGTTTCACGCGATCCGAGATCAACGACGAGACAGCGTTTGTCATCGGATACCCAAGATCGTTATGTTTTCTTGACACGTACGTATCCAGTGCCCGTACTTGTCAGAAACAGTGAATTATCGTCATTAACACGACAGCTAAGGCGACTGAACTTTCTTCTGGCACTCATTGCATTGATAAGTCACCAGAAGGTATTTAGTCCGGCGGTGACCCATCCGTTTTCACTGCAATGCATTGTCATTGATCAAGTTGCATGTACACCATCTGCATTCTTTGTAAAGCCTACTAAATGCTACCAATGCACTTAATAAACAATGCCCTATCATCCAGGCACTTCAAGTTTTCATGTAACACTAACGATTGAAACGTTCGGTGTTTATGTTCTATTTTGCTTGCTATTGTCAATGGAAACTTTAATGCCTGAGGAACGCAAAACATTGCATTTTTAACAGAAAGTTAGCACTCCAATAATACTTTTGGGATTTTTACTTTCGACAATTTCCATTGTTTGAAGGTCCAATGCAAGCTTAGGTGCGTGGGGGAGTGCTCCACGGAAAAAGTATAAAATCGATCAGGTCTAATGCGCAGGCCTGATTGCTAGGTCAACCACTGTACGCTTGGTAAGTATGGCGGTTTTCCTCTCACCATCCGTTCCTAACATTCGTCACAAGTGTATGCTTCTTCCACGTGAGTGATTTATGATAAACATAAACCCTCTTTCATCTTTCATCAATGCATGGCCAGTGAAAAGTTTAACGTCATGCTGTTGCTGCTTTTCTTCCACCGCCCCCGACGCCAACCGGAGCGAGTTTCGCAAGCGGCCAGGGTGGCTTCAACGGTCGTCAGCGTGGCATCATTATCGTCGCGCGCGGAAGACGCAGAATCTGCAGCGGTCGAGAAGGCGGGCGTGCAGACGCCGGCGCTGCTCGGGGCGGAGGGGGGGGGGGTCGGATGTCATGAATAATGCGCGCCGCGAGCGCCATCTAGGGTGCGTCGGAGCGGCATTTGCATCAGACGCCAGCACTTTGCTGCCCGCCGCTGCAAGGTCGCTCCAGGTGCACCCCCGGCCTTATCGTGCACACGACACCATCTGCTGCACGAGTAGTACCCTATTCAGAGCGGCCAAACTATCCATTACAGGTGCGCAAGTGCATGATGGACTGCTGAAAATGCTGCGTACGGTGCGAGGATGGCGTGAGATCTGACCATTCGCTCAGAAAGGCATTCGAAGTGATGAAAGATGAAAGAAAATACAGTTGCAAATGTATTTTGTTTTAGTAAGCATGATTTTATATCATCTATCTTCTTTTGGCCACGGTTTTAATGTCGATGGTCTCTGACAGAAGGGAAATTATCTTGAATAGGAATTTTGGGCTTCAGGGGGCATGAGGAATAGACCAAGGTACGTAAATGTGTAATGTGTACTGCATGCTGTGTTTTGTTGGAGATAATTCAGATCTGTTTCACGAACGAAGATGACAAAACACGGTTGATCTAATGCAACCTTGTCATTCCTCAGGATCTTGGGGTATCTGGAGACATTGATCATTTCGCAATATATTGCGATATACTGCATTTCATTGCACGAAATTCCAACATAATAAAATATTCCACGATCTTTTTTTTTTATAAAGACCGAGCAAACTGATGCTAATTATTTTGAGTAGATCTGTGGCCTAAGCACGAAGCTGTCACTTGGGTTCGTAGGAATCTATGAACAGCCAAGCCAGGTGAAACCCGTGCAGTTCGTACCAAGCGTGATGTACATGGGCGTAACGGTGGTCTAAGAAGTGTTCGAGGGGGAGTGATGCCAACTTTAGGCCTTCTTTCCAGTCAGCGCTATTGTATTGATGTCTAAGATCCGGGATAATTGGGGATCATGATGCCCTCCCCTGTTCCTGCTTTAGCGGTGATGCACTTCGACTTGTAAAAGCCTCAAATAATAGTTTGGAATCCACAAAGATAAAAATTGTCTGTGAACTCGTGTATCACGAAGACTTTCAGTTTGAAAAAGTCCCAAGGTTAAAAAAGGCATTATTTGATCTTCAGAGGGTTGCCAAGGAGGCAATGTCTGAAAACTCAGAACATGGAATATTAATAACAACCGGCACGGGTTTGCCCCTCTCATAATTCTGAAGATTATGAGATGGGGAGAATACATGAGGGCAATGGGCAGGCCCAAATGGATTGGGGGGGGCACACTCAATGGGGTCCCATGTTAAAAGTTCAAATTATTAGGGGCAAAGCCAACATGGCAGTTTCTCCCCTCAAAAGTATGCAAAACAACACCTCTGGCTACCGGGTGCGTTCATTCGGCACCCGGTAGTCCCATACTGGAGTATTTCCCATTCACGGACCACCGGGGTTTCTCCCCTCGTTGCTCCGGAACCATTGGATGGATGAAAATGAGACACCAAATTAAATGGCTGTCCAAACAAATTAATTGGGTCAAGTTACATTTTGCCGGCGTCACCGGTGACGTCACAAGTTGGTTCAATTTGGTGAGGATTACGCCGAGGTATAATGAGGTCACTGCGCGTTTCTACGAACCTACCATGCGCGGTTCATGTCGTCAGTCATAGCATGCGCCAGATGAAATGTAATGTAATGTAACATATATACACGGATATCTAGCCAAAGAGAGTTTAAATCTGTTTCATTCAAGAGCTCCATCTTACCATGCTCAATGAAAGAAAGAGAGAGAGAGAGAGAGAGAGAGAGAGAGAGAGAGAGAGAGAAGAGAGAGAAGAGAGAGAGAGAGAGAGAGAGAGAGAGAGAGAGAGAGAGAGAGAGAAAGAGAGAGAGAGAGAGAGAGGGGCGGATAACCTACCCACCGTTGTCTTCGTCATTGTGCTGGAGGTACGAAGCAAAAACATTATGCAAAACTGAAGAAAAGATCCCATCTAGCTCCTGACAAAATCATTCGAATTTTCATGCTAACTCTGCGATGTTGCATATGCCACACTAGATGATACACAGGTATATGCAACGCCATATTATCATACCGATCATTTGATTATTGCCAGGGATATCGGTCGATGACTACTCTAGATCAAGAAACAGGGGTGTCGATTTTTGAAAAACATTGGGGGGGGGCCGAAGTGCCAACGCACTAGACCCCCCTCCCGAAAAAAAACTCATCGGTTTTAGCCCACTATGTTTTCAGATCTCAGAAATTCTGATTTTTTATTCCACGATGTGTATGTTTATGTTTATTCAGCATCCTCACCAACGGGGGAAAATCGTCCAATAACTGGTGAAGTCACATAATTAAAAGAGCAGTGCTCAGTACATGTCAATATAACAACTCTTGGTTGGTTATTGGTTCTACGACACGTCGACCGTTGAGTCATATAGCGTCGCCCATCTCTCACGCCGATTGGTCGCGGGCGAAGAGTAGCGACAGGTGAGACTCGAACTCACCAACATAACAACTCTGAGTAATAGCATGCGACTGCAGTGCCATATAGTGGGCTCGGATCTATCGTCACCGTCACCATCACTGTTACCCTCCTCCTCACTCCACACACCAACAAACACACACCGGCTTAAATAAAAATACTTCAGCGATCAGATGCAGGCTAAAACACACCGACATTGATGAAGCATCAGAGCACAGCAGACCTGAACGGTGACGACGATGGGTGAAAGTATTTCCTTGGTGCCTATCATTAGGGAGGGGAATTTTTCCCTTCAGTACGCCACTGCGGCTGCTCAACGTGTTTTTTTCCCGCAGATTGCACGATCGAGAGTAGAAAGGCCCTTCGGATAATTTTCTTTCGGGACCCATTCTTAATTTTCCGGTGCTCTGGTCGATTCGATGGAGTCTCCTTGTGGTTTTTGTGGTGAAGTCTATTTTTATAAGCCCCCTGCAGGCTATTTTTGGACCCCGGTACGATTCTTCTGGCTCTCGGTGCATTTTTTTCCGGTGCCCCAACAGGTTTCTTTTTCGGCGTCCGACGACTTCTTATTTTGTGGATCCTTGACGCAATTTTTGCGTCCGGAAGGTGACATTCCGGGTATATATTGGTCCTTGGGAAGCCGGCTGCAACTTGTGGGGCTCCGGCACGACGTTTTGGCCCCAGTGAGATTTTCAAGAGAAGCGGCGTGAATTTTTTTTGGTCTAGGTGCGATTTTTTGGGGCCCCGTCGTCACTTGTTGGGATCCCTTGCGGTGGCTACGACACGTTTGTGGGGGCCCAACAAGTTTTGTGGGCTTTTGGAGCTATTGTTGAGATCCCAGATTGATTTTCCGTGTCCGGACTGTTTTTCATTTACCCGGCTTCATTTGTTGGGTGATCTCAACGAGACTTTTAGAGCCCCGGTGGGACCTGTCAGGCCTCAAGCGTGATTTTCAGGGGCCCGAGTGATAATTCTTAGTACCCCAGTCTCAGCGTGATTTTCCGGAGGCCCCGGCCCGACCGTTTGTGGCCCCCGTCGTGATTTTCTTGAATCCCGGCACGACTTTTTTGCGGCCCCAACGTGATTTTCAGGGGCCCAGGCGCAAACTTTGGAGGCCCCAGCGTCATTATCGGGGCACCTGCGTTACTTTTTGGGGCCCCCAATGTGATTTTTCTGAGCCCCGGTGCGATTTTTGGTGGACCGAGTGGAATTTTTAGGGAGCATGGCGCATTTTTTTCCTAAGCTCGGCGGATTCTTGAGGGCCCCACAACCTATCAGGAGGGGGGGGGGGGCAACTGCCCACAATTCCCCCTCCCCATTCGGTATGTCACTGTGCCATGCAATGATGCAACATAAGAATCCAGGAATAGTTCATCTGTTTCATCACTCACATGTGATTTCAACTCCCCAGTTATCCAGAGAGTTTGAGGAAAGTCAAACATCTGCCACATGGATCAGCAAGGATGGATTGTAAGGCAACATGGATACCATGGAATTCCGGTCACAGTAGTTATGCTGCAATACATACCTTCTTCAACAGACTGCTTGGGAGATGGATGAGCTCCTGAAGTTTGGTCAGGGTTGGAGTTGGAGGTGGATGGAGCAACACTGTGAAGGACATAACATATGGTTCAAGAGACTTCTGTTTCCATTAACAATACAGGGGATGAAGTAACATTTTCATTGACTTCTATGGTTTTCATTGGCTTCATTGACTTCTATGGTGTCCTGAGTAAGTAGGACAATCGAGATGGGTTTCTGTTATATGCATTGTAGAAGCAATGCTATAATGTAGCTTTTATACCCCAGTGAGAATGGTATGGATTCACTCATCAGTGAATTTGCAAACATACTGATATATCAGTTAACAACAATGCAGGGAGCTATGTGATCAACATGGTCTGTACCCTAAAGCCCAAATAACTAAGTAGCAATGCAGGGAATCTGCTGCATAACAGTTTGCCCATGAATTAGCCATGATATATGGCATCATACTTCCCATGCTATTTAGAATAGTGAGCTATATTTTGTGTACAAACATCAGGACATTAGAAATGTTAATTAACGTTACACACATCAGTTCCTTACAAGTGTCAGCAACACATTTCCTTCATGTGCTTTAAACATGATTCAAGAAAGCACTGTCATCGATTTTAAACTTGCAAAAAGAGTGCGCCACCTGGCATTTTGAGTGCTATTTGAGTAAATTTGCTGTCTTGTTAGTGAACTAACCACTTATTGAGATATAAGTACTTTAACTTTGCCTGCTTCCATCATTAAAATTTGTAATTTTCCAATACATCAGAAATCATCAGAATAACTTCTTGTCCACAAACCGGTGTATGCATGTCTATGAATTTCTCATATTTATTAACACGAATGATGTAGATCTGATCTGCAAATTTATAACTCAGAAAATGTTATCAGCACAGGATTCCATTCCTGAAAATATAGTACTTTCAACATGTTATTGTTCTTTGTGAAGCAATAAGTGCAATGCTCTCATGCAGCATGCAGATGAACATTATTTGTCATCCTATATTATTCAAATCCAAGCCCACTTTTCCATGTTATTTTCCTCACAATTGAAAAGTGTGCATCTGCAGAGGAAATGAGCGGTTACATCATGTTCAGCACATTAATAAACACTGCATTAAAAAAGAAATTCAAAGAAGTCAGAGAGTACCATGAGCTGAAAAATTACCCAAAAAGCCAGGTATTATCACAGTTTAAGGTAACCACAAGACAAGTTTTACACACATTTTACCTCCATGAAGCGTACAAATGGGTTAGGTTTGTCAGGTTAGGTTAGGCTTTTGTTGTAAGTTACAAAAAAAATTATTTGTTGGTAAATTATTTTTGTTAATGATTTTTCTACAAAAAAAAATAATAAACAGTTCAGGCTAGCTTAGGTTAGGTTTTTAAGTTGAAAATATTTGAGAAAAATGCCTCGAAAATTTAAATTAAAAGCAATTAATTTCTTGTATGGGAAGTTCAACTATGTTAGGTAAGGTTATCATACATCTTGAACATTATTTGTATGCTATATTTCCTTACTCCACACCCATTTTTTAGTGTTATTTTTTACTCCCAATTGAAAAGCATGCATTTGCAGAGGAAAGGACATTCAATTTGTGCTTCTATGTGTTTTATTAATATTTTTGTATTTAAATTTCCAATGCAATGTTTATGAATGTCACTAAGCTGATGGCACCACTCAGTTTCTGTGCAAATGCTTACTTTCCAGGTTGTGAGCAAAATAACATTAAAAATGGGTTTGTGATAGGTAACATAGCAAATAAAAGAAATGCATTAAAAATGCAACATAACCTAACGAAACCTAGCCTAACCTGACTTTGGAGAAAACAACTATAAAACAAATTGGAAGAATATCTAGCAATTTATTTTCTTGAAATTTTACAAATGAAAAAACTTAACCCAACCTAATCTAACCAGAATTATTGTGCTTTAAGGTGGTAACAAGGCAAGTTATTACACATTTGCCTCCATAAAGCAAACAAATGGGCTATGTTTGGTTATGTTAGATTAGTTTAAGTGTTTGAAGTTGGACATTTTTGGCAAAAATTGTTCCAAAATTTGAAAGAAGTGGATTTTTTTTCTTTAAAAGCAGCTTATGTTAGATTAGGTTAAGTTGGGTTACATTCTTTATTGTAAAAAAAATACATTGCTTGAAATTTTTACAACTTGATGTTTTGGTTTTGTTTTTCTCCAAGGGGAGGTTAAGCTAGGTTAGGTCGGGTTATGTTGCATTTTTTTTATTGAAAAAAAATATATTACCCTATGTCACCTAATTCAAAGCCTTTTTCGGTGTTATTTTGCTCACAACCTGAAATGTAGGCATTTGTATAGAAAATGAGTGGTCCCATCATCTGAGTCACATTCATAAACATTGAATTGAAATGATACATTCCACGAATTCATAAAACACCTTAAAACATAAATTTACCAAAATGAGCAATAACATCATGTTCATCACATTCCTAAACATTGCATGAAAAAAAATTAATCAGAAATTACCTTAAGCTGTAAATTTACCGAAAGGTGTGCCAACCCCGGGACGGAAATGCAACACTAGGTGCCCCAATCCTGGGCAGAAAGGGCACTAAGAGCAGTGGAATGAAAATATTAATCAAAGTAAACTAAAAACAGCTCTTATTGAAGACAAACGTGGTAGTTATGTGATATTAACATGGAAACCCTGAGCACAAATCAGAAAAAGGCACGGACTGGACTTTTTCAAGCTTACCTGCCAACTTCTTCAACTACTGTTCCTTTGGGAATTAAATATCAGCAAGCTATTTATTCACTATTTAAAATCACACCAATCCGCATATACATCAGAATGTGCGAAGTACAAAAAACGAATCAGTACGACGTCACATGAGGTTGGCCTCCGGATTAAACACTGCACGCAATTGCACCACAAATGTCTTACCTCCATCACATTTGTCTACTGTAACCTCAAATTTAGACTTTAGGCGCTGGAATTTCTGTAACTGGAATTTTTTCTTTGGATGTTACGATTTTGGATGTTCTGAGGAACGCCCATCACGATTTGTGACATTTAATGCGCGCGCTAGTGTCTATCGATACAAATCGACGCCCCTGCTTCGGAGATAAAAAAAAAATTAGAAACAAAAATTAAGCAATATATATTCTGAAAATTTTCTAAATTGAACAACCGAACCCAACTTACCCGAACCTAATGTCAGCTGCTTTTGAAGGAAAATTTTCGATTTTATTTTATTTTTGAAAATGATTGAACAATTTTTCCAAGGTTAACAACTAAACTAGCCTAACCTAGCCAAATCGGTATTATTGTGCTTTAAGGTGGTAACAAGACAAGTTTTTACACACATTTGCCTCCATATAGCAAGCAAATGGGTTAGGTTTGATTAAGTTAGGTTAGTTTAGGCTTTTCAAGTTGGAAAACTTTAAAACAAAAATTCCAAAAAAGTTTCCCCCAAAAATTGCAAATTATTTGGTAACTTTGCAGTCTAAGGTGTTCTTTTTCTTCCTTTAAAACAAAAAAAAATATGCAGAATACCATGTTTATGAAGGTGACTAAGATGATTGGACCCACTTATTTTCTGTGCAAATGCTTACTTTTCAGGTTGTGAGCAAAATAATGCCAAAAAGGGCTTTGAGTTCGGTAACATAGCATAAACATAAATGTTTTTTTTAAATTCAACGAAACTTAACCTAACCTAGCCTAACCTATCCTTTAAGAACAAAAAATTAAATTAAATTAAAATGTAAATTAATCTATGTTCTGAAAATTATCAACCTTAAAAAAGAAACCTAACCGAGCCTGACCTACCTAAGCTGATTTTCAAGAAAAAATTATATTTTGTCAACATGTTTGTAAAAAAATTCGGAAACTTTTGGGGTATTATTGTGCTTTAAGGTGGGAACAAGAAAAGTTGTATGGGCGCTGTATGGCCAACGCAGTCAATGCGGCCGTAAACCCAAATAACCAACCAACCAACCCATAATTTTTTTACACACATTTGTCACCATAAAGCAAACGAATTGGTTAGGTTTGGTTAGGGTAGGTTGGTTGAGGTTTTTTTAAGTTGGAAAATTTGTAAATGTTTTCTCAAATTAAAATAAAATGAATTTCCACCAAAAATAAGTGGTTCCATCAAGGGCGTCGCCACCGGGGGGGGCAGGGGGGGCAGTCGCCCCCCTGCCGTGAAACTTGGGGGGCGCCGCCCCCCTGAAATTTGAGGAGGCCCCTATCCGGAAATGCACAGGCAAAAAGTGAGCAATGAGGCCGACGAGACACGAGAGGAGGCCTCCAAGACGTGAGAGGAGGCCCCTAATTTGAAGAAGGAGTCACCTGGCAGAGGATAGGAGGCCCCAGAACTCACGAGAGTTCCAACAATTTGCACGGAGGCCCCCAGGAATGCAAAGGAGGCCCCCAGGATTGCAAAGGAGGCCCCCAGGATTGCAAAGGAGGCCTCCAGGATTACAAATGAGGCCCCCATGATTGAACAGAAGGCCCCATGATTGCAAAGGAGGCCCCCAGGATTGCCAAGGAGGCCCCCAGGTTTGCAAAGGAGGACTCCAGGATTGCAAAGGAGGCCCACAGGAATGCAAAGGAGGCCCCAGGATTAGAAAGGAGGCCTCCAGGATTACAAAGGAGGCCCCCAGGATTGCAAAGGAGGCCCCAGGATTGCAAAGTAGGCTTCCAGGATTATAAAGGAGGCCCCCAGGATTGAAAAGGAGGCCCCCTGGATTGCAAAGGAGGCCCCCAGGATTGCAAAAGAGTCTCCCAGGATTGCAAAGGAGGCCACCAGGACTACAAAGGAGGACTCCAGGATTGCAAAGGAGGCCCCCAGGATTGCAAAGGAGGCCACATGATTGCAAAGGAGGCCCCATGATTACAAAGGAGGCCACCAGGATTACAAAGGAGGAATCCAGGATTGCAAAGGAGGCCCCCGGGAATGCTAAGGAGGCCCCCAGGATTGCAAAGGAGGCCCCAGGATTGCAAAGGCGGCCCCCAGGATTGCAAAGGAGGCCTCCAGGATTACAAAGGAGGACCCCCGGATTGAAAAGGAGGCCCCCAGGGTTGCAAAGGAGGCCCCCAGGATTGCAAAGGAGGCCCCCAGGTTTGCAAAGGAGGACTCCAAGATCGCAAAGGAGGCCCCCAGGAATGCAAAGGAGGCCCCCAGGATCGCAAAGGAGGCCTCCAAGATTACAAAGGACGCCCCCAGGATTGCAAAGGAGGCCCCCAGGATTGCAAAGGAGGCCACCATGATTACAAAGGAGGACTCCAGGATTGCAAAGGAGGCCCCCAGGAATGCAGAGGAGGCCCCCAGGATTACAAAGGGGGACTCCAGGATTGCAAAGGAGGCCCTCAAGATTGCAAAGGAGGCCACCAGAATTGCAAAGGAGGCCCCAGGATTGCAAAGGAGGCCCCCAGGATTGCAAAGGAAGCCTCCAGGATTACAAAGGAGGCCCCCATGATTGCAAAGGAGGCCCCCATGATTGCAAAGGAGGCCCACAGGATTGCAAAAGAGGCTCCCAGGATTGCAAAGGAGGCCACCAGGATTGCAAAGGAGGACTCCAGGATTGCAAAGGAGGCCCCCAGGATTGCAAAGGAGGCCGCATGATTGCACAGGAGGCCCCAGGATTACAAAGGAGGCCACCAGGATTACAAAGGATGACTCCAGGATTGCAAAGGAGGCCCCCAGGATTGCAAAGGATGCCCCCAGGATTGCAAAGGGGGCCCTCAGGATTGCGAAGAAGGCCCACAGGATTGTAAAGGAGGCCCCCAGGATTGCAAAGGAGGCCGCAGGATTGCAAAGGAGACCCCAGGATTGCAAAGGAGGCCTCCAGGATTGCAAAGGAGGCCTCCAGGATTGCAAAGGAGGCCCTCAGGATTGCGAAGGAGGCCCACAGGGTTGCAAAGGAGGCCCCCAGGATTGCAAAGGAGGCCCCAGGATTGCAAAGGAGACCCCAGGATTGCAAAGGAGCCCCCAGGATTGCAAAGGAGGACTCGAGGATTGCAAAGGAGGCCCCAGGAATGCAAAAGAGGCCACCAGGATTGCAAAGGAGGCCCGCAGGATTGTGAAGGAGGCCCGCATGATTGCAAAGGAGGCCCCCAGGATTGCAAAGGAGGCCCCCAGGATTGCAAAGGTGGCCCCAGGATTGCAAAGGCGACCCTCAGGATTGCAAAGGAGGCCCCCATGATTGCAAAGGAGGCCCAATACGGAAGGGAAACCTCAGAAAATGAGAGGAGGCCCAAAGACGGAAGAGAAAGCCAGTGGATATGAGATGAGGTTTCGGAGACGCAAAAGCAGTCCCCAAAACGGGTAAGGTTCCACCAAGATAGAAAAGGATGATCCAGAAAAGTGGCATGAAGCACCTAATTAGGAAGAGGACGATATAAGATTGGAAAAGAGAACCTATGATGAACGAGGAAGCTCCTAAAAAGGAGAGAAGGGCAATTAGATAAGAGGGATGGCTCCCAGGCGAGAAAGAAGGCTTCAATACGGGTAAGAAGGTCACCAGGAATTGACAAGGTAACTGAGAAAGGAAAGGTTGCTTGTAATTTGGAAGAGGAGGCACCTAAGAGAGAACAGGAGTCCCCCAGGAGATAAGAGGCCAACCTTAAAATGGGCAAAGATAGAATCAAAACGCAGAACAGGAGGCCCGAAGACGTGAGAGGAAGCCCCTAATTTGAAAAAGAACGCCTCCAGAAGAGAAAAGGAGGCCCCTGCCGGACTCGAGAGGAGTCCCTCGAGATGGAGTAGGAGGTGTCCAGGGCCGAATGAGGCCCCGACGACCGGAAGGAATTCCCAGGAAATGAGAGAAGGCCCTTACAATGGGAGTGGTAGGTAGCAGGTATGGAAGGAGGCGAGGTTTCCAAAATTGAAGATCCCTCAAGACGGGGAAGCTTTGCGAGGACAAAGGAGGAGGCCCACGAGGCGTGGCAGGAGGCCCCTAATTTGGCAGAGGATGCCCCTGGAACATGAGAGGAAGTCCTATGCCATGTTAAAGGGGCCCCAGGATGTCGGAGGAGGCCCTCCAAAACTGGAGAGGAGGACCATTGCATATGGAGGAGGGTAGGACGCACGAGAAGACGTCCAAAGCCGCTAAAGAGGCTCCCGGAAATGAGACGAGACCCCTAAGACGCGAGAGGTGGTCTATAATTTGCTAGAAGCACCTGAAATGGCAGGAGTCGTGCCGGGGTACTTGAAAATCACGATATGGGCCCAAAAAGACCGGCCGGGGCCCCTGAAAATCTCGCTGAGCCTAGGGGTACCAAAAATTCACGCCCGGATCATGAAAATCACGCTTGGGGCACGATAGGTCATGCCGTTCCCCAACAGTATCATTGGGACACAAATGAAGCCGGGCAACGAAAAACAATCCGGACATGGATAATCACTCTGAGGCCCCAACAATGACACCAAAAGCATCCAAAACGTATTGCACACCCACAAAGTGTCGAGGTCGCTAAAACTCGCGCTTGGGATCCAAGCAAATGACGACGGGACAAAAAAGATTACATTGGACTAAAAAAAGTCGCGTCGCATCCCTCGAAAATTTCACTGGGGACCAAAAAAGTCGCGCCTGGACCCCAAAGGTTGCAGCTGCCCCAAAAATCAATTATCAACCGGAATGTCACTCAGCGCCCAAAAAAATCGGGTCAAAGTCCCCCCCCCCCCAAAAAAAAAAACCCGTTGGGCACTGGAAAAAAACGTGTCAGGGCACCGAAAAAAATCGCACCTGGAGACCGAAGAATCGTACCAGGACCCAAAAATATCACATAAGGACCTATAAAAAAATAGAACTCGGTGTCCAAAAGTTCACACCGAGACTCGATCGAATCGACCCCAGCACCGGAAAATTAAGAACAGGTCCGGAAAAAAATTACCCGGAGGGCATTTATACTCCGAAAGGTGCCATCGGCTGCAAAAAAGTCCTTCGGTGGCCGCAGTGACATATCAAAGGGCCAAATGGCCCCTCCCTCCTAAGAGGGATATGCTCCCAAGAATCGAGCCGAGGCCCCCAAAAGTCGCGCTGGGGCCACAAAAATTCGCGTCGGTCCACCAGAATTCGCGTAGGGGCTCAAAGTATATACGTCGGGCCCCAGAAAACTCGCTCCGAGGCACGAAAATCTGCAACAGGAACCGCCAAGATCGCGTTGGGGTCACAGCTAAGTACAATGCGCCCCGCAAACTCGAACCGGTCCCACCAAATTTCGCGCTCGGACCCACAATTCCCATCGGTAGTACCAGAAATTTGGTCTGGGCATCAAAAATTAACGTCGGGGCTGCCAACAATTGGCGTCTAGGGCCCCACATAGGCACCGTGTGACCCCCAAAGTCGCATCGGTATCCGAAAAATAAAGCCGGAGCCCTCCAAAATCAGGAGGGATTGCAAAAAGTCCGGGTCAGGACAATGGTTCTGGAGCACCGAACGTGTCATCAGATGCCTTGACAAATCGCATACGGCATCGAAAAACATACCGGAGCTCGAAGAAAATCGAGGTGAGATACAAAAACATGGCGCCAGGGACTCGAAAAGTCAGGGCGGGATTCGGAATTTAAAGAAAATTCAGAAGAGATCCACATAAATCGCGTTGAGCCCAGATAACTGGCGTTGGGTCCCGGAACCACGCGCCTGGTCGGGATACGTCGCGCTGGGACCCAGAAAAATCGCACCGAAGCCTCAAAATCGTACTGGGGCCCCACAAATGTGCGTCAGAAGCCCCAAATAAACACAGCGGGACCCTAAGAGCACAACGGGGACCGAAAATGCGACTGGCCCTTCAAAGCGCAGTCTCGCAAAAAGCGGCAGAGTCCGAAAACATGCGTTGTAGCCATAACTATATATACCGGGAACTCTAAAAAAAACGAAAAACAAAAACACCTGAAGCTCTCAAGACACACAGGGGCCATACGACCACACAAGGGCCTGAAAAGAGGCTGTGGCCGCAAAAAGCAACATGGTCCCGAATCGAAAACAAAATACCGGGCACTAAGTAAACACATCGAGATCTTTGAAAGCGCTCCGACAACAAACAAAAAAATATTCGGTACACAAAAAAAGCAACAAAACCCTAAAACGAGCAGGGGTTTCGAAAATGCGTTGGGCCTCTAACACAAATAAATTGGAGCCCTAAGACACATCCGTAGACGAAGAAATACGAAACGGGTCCAAAGAAGTACACTCAGACAGGGCCTCGGTTCGGTAGCCAACCTGGAAGCATGTTTAATAAAAGATATGAGGTGCATCAAAGCTCAGCGGGTATCCGCATTTCTTCACCATAAAATATGGTAAGTAGGGAACTAATGATTGAATTTAAATAATCGAATTTTCGCAGCGAACGCCCATACGAAGCATTTTATCACGTCATATATGGCGCAAGTCTATCATGTGGCAGCAATTAGCAAAGCGTAGGAGGCCCAGCAGAATCCGTAGCATCGCACAAAGTGTGGCGAATGCGCCGAATGCGCAAGATGGGTGTGCACGTGCACTAACGTTGGCGTCGTGGCGACCAGGCACTAAGAACTGGAATGTCTGAAATTGGGAAATTTTACATTTTAAAGTGATTTGCGTAGGTGTAATTTCAGCAGTGCGAGGTGATAGATGAGATACCAAAAGAATACATTCGAACAGGTTGGGGGAGCTAGGGTTGAAATCCGACGAATGAGAAACGATAGTGGTAGATTAGGCCCCTCCACAGGATAATTCAGTTGATCACTAATTATTTTATTTAAAAAGGTCCCCTTTGACAAAATGGTGGTCAAAATCGGAAGACTTTATTCAGTAGTTGGACCCCCTCCAAATACGTTTTCCCCCTCCCCTTGACGCAAATATAGGTGCGTCACTGGTCCCCCAATAATTTTCAGAAACTTACGCCCATGGAGCAAAGCCAACATTGCGGGGGTAAATTCCCCCTCACAAGCATACAAAACAACGCCGATGCCCCATATGAAATGGGAGTAATGATGTTTTAAAATGTATTTTCTTCCTACAAAGTTGTCTTCTGTGATTACAGCCTGCAAGATTAGAGCTTCCCAGCTTCTCAACGACATAATTTACAAAACGGTACAGCACAGCGATAACCATGGGCGTGACGGCGTGGAATTCGAAGGTTTTGCATTATTTATGCATTGTCATTGTTACATTGTTGCATTGTCATTGATACATGGTTGTTCAATGCTTGTTCTTGCCGTCAATTTATTCGCGGAGTATTTATTATTTTAGCTTCTGTGCCAAGTGCCTTGCAGCCAGCACCAAATGTTATAAAAAAATTAATAAATCCCTAAGATGACGATCAGAAAACCAATTCAATCCACTTCTCGTTGTCACCTTCGCGAAATTGTCGTCCTGGGACTGAGAAATAATCGTTTAAGTTTGTTTATGAGATCAAGCTGGTGGGAATGACTAACAGTAGTGATGAACCTAGCTATATTCAGTTAAACTTGGTGGACAAAGAAGTGGGTTGATCAATGGGAGACATCTTTAAGATATGCTCAGCACGAGCCCCACCAGCTCGCTACAATCTAGAGGCCAGCGGGAAGATTCTTCTCGTCGATAAAGCATAAAGATATTGGTTTGTTTTGGCACTGACGTATTTATCTACATTTGCTTATTTATACCCTGGTATGGCTCGGTTCTCAGCGAAAAAAAAGATTCTTGCTTATACGCTTTGCGTAAATTATGCACCATGCCAAGAACAAACAAGACATCAATATGAAATCATGTTCCCATTCGGGAACCATACTAAGAGCCTAAAAAGCAAGAGGAGGCCCAGTAGCTCAGTTGGTTAGAGCGCTGGCCTGTACTTGTCTCCCTTGTCTTGGCAACACAGGGTTCGAGTCACTTCACGCGCTCGCATTTAGCCCCCGGCTGGGAGGGTCAGCTGGCAGCTGGCCCGATAAGGCCGGGGACGAGCTACCGGGCGGCCGTGTCGGTGCATTGACGGCACGTTAAACTTTCGGTCAAAATTCTGCCGTTGATCTGGAATTAATGGATCGGGTGGTGTGGCCAGGGTTCACGCAACAAGCTCTACTTAGCAATAGAACCCTGGTTCATAAAGCCACCCCAGAAATAACTCGGATTAAATTTATTATTTAAAAAAAAAAAAAAAACACACACGGTGGAGGCCCCTTTTCGGGGAGCAGGAGGCCCCCTATCAACATTGCCCCCCCTGGAAGAATTTCGTGGCGACGCCACTGGGTTCCATCATCTTAGTCACCGTCATGAGCATGGTATTCTGAAGAAAAATTCAAAAAAATCACCTTAAAGGAAACTAACCACCTTTATAATGGGATTTTAACTGAGATAGCAGTTTTGAAGACCACGTCGAGAAATCACTTACCTCATACTCCGTTCGGTCCAAAACATCTTCCAGCCGAAGTTATAAGGCCTTTTATCATCGGTTTTGGGACATGGACAGACTTGGTGGGCGTTGTGAAAATTCCTTTGGCGTTCTGAAATTTGTTATTTTATATTATATTTATATTATATAATTATATATATATATATTATATATATATATATATATATAATATATATAATTATATATATATTATATATTATGTTATATAATTTATATTCCTGTCTTGGCGAACCTTTAGAGGCCTATGATAAAAAGAAAAAAAATGTCCAAAATCCCGTTTTTTGAAGTATGGGCATAATATTTCGCAAAACCAATGTCATATTCATCATTTTCAGGTGCCAATACCCCTAATTAGTATGATTGCAGAATTTCGGCAAGGTGGTTAGTTTCCTTTAAACTGCAAATTTACCAATCATTTTGTATTCAACAGCAACTTATGATAGGTTAGGTTTGGCTGTGTTAGGTTCTTTAAACTTAGAAAATTGAAAATTGAAAAATGTTTTAACTGTCTCATGCGCAATGAAATTGAAACACGCCTGATGTTACCAATTTCTGCAATATAAGAGAAAAAAAGAACTATGACGTCACCAAAGCTTGAAGGCGAACTTTGGTGTACCTACTAAGGTAATAGTAGGTGACAATGCGGGCTGCCAGACACTGATCTTGTATGACTGTATAGGGTTTGTTTAGGAAGTTATGTGTGGCCGTAGTCACTAGCGGATCCAGCGGGGCCATTCCGGCCATGCCCCCCAAGCGCTTCAAAGGGGGGGGGTGTGGCATAGTGTCTTTGCCCCCCCCCAACCAATAAAAGTAAACTAAATTAAAATGCAGTAACCTTTGCTGAGGTTAAAAATAGCTTTCCGGGTGAAATAATCTCCAATTTTAAAGGTATTTTGTTATGATTGTTTGGAAGCCCAATATGGTAGCATAGTAGATTCTGACGCATCGAGGGTTCTATCAAGGCTATAGAACACCAGGTAGAACGCTCCGCTTCCCAAAAAGGGAGACGCTTCAGCCGACCATCAATTATATAAACTTGAGCCGACCAATCAGCGTTTGACGACCTCCGCCGATCGTGGCTATAGTAAAGGTCGTAGGGCAAAATTTATGGAAGCTATTATTCATATATTGTTCCATTGTTCGTGCTAATTTTCTGCGAAGGCATTCTCGCTACTTTAATCTTGATCTTTTATACTACTTTATCACAATGTCACCGCTAACAGGGGAAAAAAATTGATATTTGTGTGGATGTCACCGGTTTCGCCGTATTAAAGACAAAATTTTTCTGTTTTCCATTATCACGATCGACGGAGGTCGTCAAACGCTGATTGGTCGGCTCAAGCGTCTCCTTTTTTTATTGGACTAAAATGCTGGAGCGCACCCCTGGGTTCTATGCAAGTTCTATGCTGTTGAAGTTCTGCTTACAGCAAGAGATGACGAAATCAGCAGTTTCATTATTCCTTCGTCAGGTAGGTTCATGAAGTTTGTTTAGCCAGTAACGGGCAAGCGGACCCAGTGAGCCAGATTTCGAAAGCGGAATTTGAACAGGATGTTTTGTGCGAGTGACCAGTTGAGCCCAGTTGAGCAGCATGTTTCGTATGTTGGTGTTGGTGTTGCTAAGATGAAGAGACAGGCTACATTCACTAGCGGATCCAGGGAGGGGCCATTCCGGCCATAGCTCCCCCGAAGCGCTTAAAAGGGGGGGGGGCATAGTGTCTTTTGGCCCCACGAAACCAACAGAAGTAAACTGAATGAAAATGCAGTAACCTTTGCCGAGGTTAAAAAATATCGTCTGGATGAAAGAATCTCCAATTTTAAAAGTATTTTTATAATTGTTTGGAAGCCAATATGGTAGCATAGTACATTCTGACACGCATCGAGGGTTCTATGCTGCTCAAGTTCTGCTTACAGCAAGAGTTGACAAAATCGGATCTGCCAGTGTGTACACGGGCACGAACGTTGACGTGGTACAAGACGTTGAACGTGAACATGGACGTTTTGGTAAACAAGAACAAAAATCCCGTAACTTAGAAGGGGTGGAGGTAGGCTGGGGCCCCTACACAGGAAATTATGTTGTCATTAATTATTATTGTAAAAAATGGGTCCATTTGACAAATAGTGGTAGAAATCCGATACTTTTAACCAAAAATAGTGGGAGAATGGGCACCCTCCAAATCCCTTCGACCCCTCCTCTGATGCAATTCCTAAGTACGCCACTGGGGGGAGGGGGGGGGGCTGACGCCGAAAACCGAAAGTTGGCCCCTCCCAAACCGGTGGGCTAGATCCGCCAGTGGCCGTAGCTTAATATCTATTGTTTTTTAGGAAGTCATGTGTGGCCATAGCTTAATATCTATTGTTTTTCAGGAATATTAATTATGATGAGGTGTCTATACGGCTTCTTGCTGACTTTTCTCTCATGATTTCATAGGCTGGCAGATTGGCCCACACTTTGATTTTGTTGGTTCAGTTTGATATTGGGTTGCCCCATATCAATATTCAATGCATGCAAATTGTCATTGGGCATGTAGGTAGGTATCTTGGTAAATATCAAGCTGATGGTGTGATGGGTAGGTTGCTGAAGATAATTATAGTTTGTATATCCACAATCTCAATGATAACCATGATTTGCATGCAAGTTTCACAATGACTGGAAATTGGGAATGGAATTAATCATGTTAAAGCTCCATATGCATGTGGTTTTGCCATTGGTGGTGTGTACAAACATCAGCATGACCATGCAATTGTTGTTTAGTTGCTTATCATATTTTTTTCAGACAATCGTTTAAAATGCATCAGCATCGCTAATCCGAACATTTTATGATGTAAGCTGTACTTCCACAGTGGAGGGAATTCCAGCTATTTTGTTTGTTTTTGCACACAATTTTACATTTTTCAGCAAAAGGTGGAGAGTCAGTCCACTATCTAATCCAAATCTGTTTCTTTTCAGTACAAAATGTGCTGGTTAACATCAATGTTTCTACTTAGCATGGTGTTTTTCATTTTTTCCCTTTAGCTTTCTTATCAGCATAAAATAGCATAGGTTATTGGGGGGGCCCAAATCAATATTGGGGGGCAAGATCAACATTGGTGGGGCCATGGCTCCCACAAAAGGATACAAATCGACGCCCCTGTCAAGAAACGAACTATATTTATACCACTAGAGATAAAGCTCGGCGCTCCGCATTACGCATTTGATGCACCCCCAGGCTACCATGGCGAGTTCCGCATCAGTCGTGTGCTGGCCAGCGGCCCAGCTGCGCAGGATGAGGGGCCTGGCCTCTCGGCGGCTGCAGGCTGCAGGCTGCAGGGGACACGGGGCAGCCAAGGCGAGCGGGAAATGGCCGTCTCATCACTATGCAGCAGAACTGAAGGCGGACACCCGCGGAGCCGGGACCTTGGTCGGTGTCCACTACCGACGCAGTCGGCACATTTCGACTGAAATAGTGCGCACCCACCCCACTAATCCGGTCGGCCCTCCTGAACTATTCGGAACCGTCAGAGTCAGAGTCAGATTTATTGAGGTCTCCACAATAATATGGCTTTTCAGCCCTCTCGTCAGTACATTGCTGTAAAACTATATACATAATCCTACTTCTCGTGTCAATAAACAAGAGTCAATTAAAAATCATCTAGACATAAATCACACTTTACCTAGTGATAGAACGCGCCTCCAAACGGCCGTTCCAGCCGTTCCAGCTACGGCTCTGAACGGGTAGCTACGCTTAGCGAGTTCGGAGCGAACTCGCGGGAGCTCCAACATCCCTGTGTCTGCGCACCGAGTTCTCCTGGACGACACCTCCGCACGACGCTTGATAGAGCTCGCTAGCGTAGGTGGGACACCAGACGACGTTAGCTTCCGGATCATTGCTACGTCGCGCTCCTCCAACATGGCATCAAATTTCAACCATCCAAGTGCCTCTAGTGCCGGGGTGATGTGTTCTCGTCGGCCGAGGCCGGATACTATACGGGCACCAAAATTTATCGCCTTCTGAACCCTATCTCTCTGGGTTTTGTTGCAACTTCCCCAAACTGTCATACAGTAGTAGATGTGGGGGAAAACCAGTGCCTGAATGAGGAGTTTCTTCGTTTCTGAGGGTAATTTGTGTCGAAATTTTGACAGGCCAACGAGAACACTATAACACCGCCGAACCACCTGAGACACCTGTCTATCCCAGGTCAGAGTCGAATCGACGTGCACACCTAGGATTTTTGCGTTCGGTGACGGCTTAATTTCAGCATCTCCAAATTTGATCGATAAGGTATCACATTTCCGGCGCTGAGATTTGACAACCAGGAGCTCAGTCTTTCCTGGGTTGATTTTTAGCCGATTTTGTGTGAACCAGTTCAGAGCTGTATCCAAGGTGTTTTCTACACGTTGTTTTAGCACAGACATGTTGCCTGGGGCGTCAGAGTCTAGAAATTGCGCATCATCAGCGAAAATTACCAAGTGGCCATACTTTATATGTGATGCTAGGTCGTTAGTGAAAATCAAATACAATTTTGGCCCGATTTGGCTTCCCTGTACTACACCGTGCGTCACCGGGAGTGGCTCAGCGGTACTCCCCTGAATTTTCTGGCTCCCCCCGCAACCAATCCTCAAACCAGTGAACGTCGATCCCATACCAGCCTAGCTTTTCTAACAGGCGGCTATGCTCCACGCTATCGAACGCGCGGGACGTATCAGCAGCAAGCAGGGTAGACACATGACCACAATCCATATTTTTGGTCAGAAATTGTACAGTATCGAGCATTGCTGTTTCGGTTGAATGGCCGGGGCGAAAACCATATTGATTTGAACAGAGTATGTGGTTTGAGTCGAGATAGAATGAAAGTTGCGTGTTTACAATTTTTTCACACAGTTTAGCAACAACACTCAGCAAAGATATGGGCCTAAAATTTCCGGGGTCGTCACGATCACCCTTCTTGTGCAACGGAATAACGCAGGCCTCTTTCCACTGAGGCGGCACCTCACCAGTACGCAGTGAATAGTTTATCACATGCAGTAAATGAGGCCCTGTGACTGCAAACGTCGCTCTCAGCATATGAAGTGTTATTCCGTCGTTTCCACTGGCGCGCGTATTTCCCATTCGATCGAGTGCCAACGACAATTCTGGTCACGTCACAGTGTGTACGCGGAAGGAGCTACTGCACACCCGAGGTGGTCTGGGCGGCAGCCGCACTCCCTGTGGAGCCGCCGATACCGTGGCCGGGCTCATCCACCTGAACTGTTGGCTGTGGCCGGACTCACCCCCTGAACTGTTGGCGGTGGCCGGGCTCACTCTCCTGAACTGTTGGCTGTGGCCGGGCTCACCCTCCTGAACTGTTGGCGGTGGCCGGGCTCACCCTCCTGAACTGTTGGCTGTGGCCGGGCTCACCCTCCTGAACTGTTGGCGGTGGCCGGGCTCACCCTCCTGAACTGTTGGCTGTGGCCAGGCTCACCCTCCTGAACTGTTGGCTGTGGCCGGGCTCACCCTCCGGAATTGCTGGTGGCTGTAACTATAGTCAAGTTGCTTATCAGTGGCAGGAGTCAAATCCCTCAGAGGGTTCAGGTTTAGCCGGTGCGCTGAATTCACGCGGGTGCCCAAAAGGCTCCTTGTAAACGCGTTTTGTGATGTGTTATTTTGTGAAAAATATTGAAGAACGAAGTGTATTTGTTTTACGACTAGTGTCCCAAAACTACGACGAAGATGCGTGGCTCGCCGCACCCCAATATTAACCTGTTTGACATGACCTCAAAGACCAACCGAAAGATATCAAAGGAAATCTTTCGAGTAACTATGAAGGTTGAAGAATCTAGCTTCGTCATTTCTTTGATAGCATCTCTCTATCTTGCTTCGAGCAAAAGTTAGTGGGGGTCAAATTGTCTCCGTCTCCTCGCGCTGTGTGAGGTAAGAAATTATCCCGCATTGCGAGTATGTAAACAAATCAAAGGCGAATCCCGAAAGTGAATCGAAAGCAAGAAAAGCACAGGCGAATCCCAAAGGCGAATATCGGAGACATCTGAACTTTACCTTTTAGTGATTACATATAATACCATGAAACCCACGCATAAGAAAGCACCTGAACTCTGGAAAGTATATAATGCTAGATGAAGCATTGGGTGTTAACCCACTTGTACAGATATGTCAAAGTTGGGGAGCTTATATATACATATATAAATATATATATATATATATATATATATATATATATATATATATATATATATATATATATATATATATATAAATATAATGTGTGTCGATGTAGCTCCTATAGTATGAAGTAATCATTTGTATCTAAACTATATCTGCCCTTGTTCGGAATCATGAATTGGCAGGCAATGTTCAGAAGATGGGCACGATATTTACAAAGAGTTTCAACAACCCCAAGGTTAGCCAAGCGAAAGGCCGCACGGTCAGGATCTGGCCGGACCCGAGGTCGGATCCATTCAGTGCACGGCGCGCTGCTCCAGCCATTTGGGAAGTGATCATGTCGATTCACGTCAGGACGCAGCGTTCTCGAGGTTGTGAGTTTGTTCGCATCACGCTCAAATATTGCTGACTTGGCTTTCCCGGAATTGGTGACGTATCTCGCCAGTCATGCTCCAACAATGGCCGCCATGGCAACGCACGCGGGTGAGAATATTGGTTGAGCGGGTTGGGAGCGGGTGAGAAATGAACCATGGTGAGCGTGTGAATTCATAAAGTATTACGTTACGTCACATATAAAGTCATGACAAGCAGAAGACTTTGACTTATTTGTTTATTGGCGCCGGGTTGTTGTAGACGTACACCTAACATCAGGATGATAACATCAGGATGTTATCCAAGGAAATATGGGCGACAATTTTGAAAATAGATACTTGGATAATTTGGAGATGAAATGTAGGCCAATTGCGCTAATTTAAAAACGTTTTTAACATTTGTCCTCATTTCATCTAGAGTGGCTGGACGCACCCTCTCCAGACGCGCATCATGCAGGCCAGACAGATATATTAACTGTCTATAAAGCTTCATTCAGTGAGAAGCATACATAAATTTCAGATTTATTTTTCGGTGTTGAAGATTATGGAAGTTGAACTGAGGGGATTATAGGTAGTGTCAAGTATGCCCAGGGGCGCATGATTTTCAAAGCCCCGCTAGTTCCCGGATGTCAGGGCATTTTGTCGTTGCCCGTAGCTTTAAAATCGTGAGATCTTTTGCCTTGGTTGTTTTTGGAATCGACTGCCATACAAATGGAAAACATTGATGTTTTGGGGTTAATGTTTCCTTTCCAATAAAATTATCAGACTGGTTTTCTACGTCTTATGCTATAAACCATCAAGAAATGAAAACGCGTTTTCATTTGGCCGACTATCAGTTTTGATTGAGCATAAATATCAGCCGAATAAATGGAGCATGGCATTCGGGAAGCTTTGAGGTGCAAATTTATCTCTCAATTTACGAAACTGTCGGTTCAATGCTGTTTCACCTCCGTGTTGCGGGTGCGTCACGACCTGCCTCTTCCGTGTCGAGGTGACCACGTCACGCCATGCCCAAGGTTCCGCTCCACCTTGATCGGCCTGATGCTCAGAGATTTGGCCGGTCTGCCTGCACATGGCCGCCCGGGGTGTTGGAAGGGGCGGGACCGCCGTGCCGGGCCGAGTATAAAGCCGGCCGCCCCGTCACTCCGCCAGCAGGACGAAGTGAGGAGTACAGCAGCCATGCGGTCCGGGTACATAATCCTCAGTCTTCTGCTGGTCGGCCTGCTGGATGTCGGCCAGGCTACGTTTGTGGTAGGCACCGTCGCCGGCACCGGCGTGGGGCTGGCGGCGTTGCTGGGTGCCGCCGCCGTCGGCGGCGTCCTCGGCCTCGGCATCGGAGCGGCGGTTCTGGGAGGCCGCCGCGGTGGCCGCCGTGGTGGCCGCCGGGGACGCAGGTGAGGCGACAGAGCGGCCGCGATTCTCACAACGGTCAGAATGGACACATGCGTTTATTTGGCCATGCACGATTCGGGCCCGCACGTCTCGCTTGATAACTCAAATGTGTGCCGCTTGGAGGGTCACAAGCCCTCCTCCGGTTAGGCCAGTGCGCGGCACGGTGGCGGGGGCAGGGACGCAGGCGGCATGTTCTCGTCTAGAGTGAGACTGAGACAGACGTCGGAGGTGAGCCGGTGACTCAGGGATCCAGGAGAGTGGCGCCGATAGCAGGTACTTGCACGATGGTGTTTGCAGGTTTAGCCCGTAGTCCAAACGGGCTGGACTTGGGATGATGGGTTACGGCTCCCCTGACATGCCGCGATTGCAAAAGTTGCCTGGATGTCAATATCATCTAGGAAGCAAGCATTACTATAAGGCCGCTACCATCTGTGGAAGTGTAAAGCAGTTACTGTTCCGTGTTATTTACATTCACAGCGGGTCGATTGGTGCCCCAGTCTGCCCTTGTCACTTCATATGCGGCATTGTCGTGTGATATCGAGGTTCATGGAAGGTACAGTCACGTCCTAAATAGGTCACCAGCCAGTGATCGGAGGTACCGGGCTCGCGTCACCTGTATCACTTCTGTGACCCAGGTACCGCGGCCGTCGTGACCTGGCAATGGCCATGGAGGATGACGACGAGGACATCTGGGACATGATCAGCTACGGCGACCAGACCGGCTGCGCGCTCAAGCTCATCTGCCTGCTGGAGGCGGCCGAGGGAAAGGTGGATCAGAGCGAGACCGTCGTTCTCGGCGTCCTCGGGTGGGTGCTGCGGTGCCTGCTGGCAAAGAATGCGCCTTGGTCGACATTGTCCCTGCTGCTCCTTCTCAACTTCTTGTACTCAGTACTGTACTTCTGCGTCCGATGTATGCTGTGCTGTGCTTGGTGTTGTTTCAGTACATAACTCGCCTAAGATGGCCACGCCGTGCTGGAAAATGATGCGTCTCTGTAACTATTTAATTGTGGTGCATTATTATGTGCCTTAATACGCTGCATCTATGGCAATTTATTATTTGTTCGGTTATCCGGCACGATGGGAATCTCGTTTGTTTTGGCCTGCTGACCAAATTGGCTATCCGTCTGCGAATCCGGCTTTGCTTTTCAGACAATACCAGTGGAGTATGGCTGCTGACGAAACTGTGTATTGCTACCACAGGGACCTGAAGTACGCCACCATGATTCAGTCGGCCTCCAAGCTCAAGTACGAAGCTGCCGGCTGGCTCGGCAAGCTCAAAGGCGCCAACTCGTGCGAGGTGGCGTACGGCGACAAATGCCCGCACACCAGGGAGAACATGATGGCCATCATCAGGACCATCTGGGGCGGCGCGCAGCCGCGGGCGCTGGCATGAGCCGGATGCAGACTGTCAGTAGAGTAGCGCGGTATAACGCCGTTGTTTTTCTTTAATTGTGTTTTTCCTTTTTGTTCTGGTCATCCGCGTTGAGTTTGTCCACTATAATAATACTACTATTACATCAGAAAACGCCGCGGAATGATATGCAATTCTCAGCTGAACTTTCAACAAATCACGTGTGAAATCTTCGATGTATTGAGCGATGATTTCATGCAGGGATGAGTTCATGACTTTCGCGCAGGCGAAAGTCATGTTTATTGTCAATGCAGGGGCGATTATCATTGCACTTTGTCATACACAGTGTCAAGGTGTCAAGTCATCTCATGAATACATTCAGTTCAACAGTTGCCCTGTTTTTGTGAGTGCTATGAAGGTATCACCGCCTGAAATGTCGGAAGCGGCAGGATCTTGCATCACTTCCTTCCAAACAACTGACATTTGGACTTGAAGTCATAGTTATGATTTTGGGATGCGCCGCCTTCGCTCCTTGACGACGCCTGGATGGTTTCGGTGTTTATCATGTAAAAATATGTGGTCAACAGCAAGACTCCACAATGTGTTCACAATTTCAAGCTTCGTCACGAGGCTCACAATGACAATATTTCCAACAGCATCATAGTAGTATCCGTGCAGGGGAAAAACTCACCCAGATGATGCGGGAAGTGCACGCGGGCTGAATTTTCCGACAGCTTTTGTATTCATGTACCTTCCGTTTCTTTTTCTTCGATACACAAAATCAGCAACGTCAGAGATTGGGCAACTAAGCATAGGCTAAACAAAATCCACCATACAGCTTACGAAAGGTTGATTTTTACGAAGAACCCTGAGAGGTCGCTTTGCACAATTTTGGAGAGGCACATACACACTCTCAATGCTCATCTTTTTTTAAAATAAATTTAATCCGAGTTCTTGCTGGGGTGTCTTTATGAACCAGGGTCCTATTGCTAAGCAGAGCTTGTTGCGTGAACCCTGGCCCCACCACCCGATCCATGAATTCTAGATCAACGGCAGAATTGTGACCGAAAGTTTAACGTGCCGTCAATGCACCGACACGACCGCCCGGAAGCTCGTCCCCGGCCTTATTGGGCCAGCTGCCAACTGACCCTCCCAGCCGGGGGCTAAATGCGAGCGCGTGAAGCGACTCGAACCCTGTGTCGCCAGGACAGGTGAGACCAAAGCAGGCCAGCGCTCTAACCAACTGCGCTACCGGGGCGGCAAATGCCAGCAATGTCTCCTAAAATTGCCTGGTTAGCCCGGTGAATAGAGTGGTGACCTGCGAAGGTCTCCCAGTCTTGACACAACGGGTGCAGGTCGCCACATTCGCTCGCTATTAACGCCTCCGGCTGGGGTGGCCAGTTGGCAACTGGCCAGGCGATCTTTTGCCCTTTCTGTGCGTTGGGAATGGAATTGAATATGAAACCACACAAGTGCATAGTAATTAAAAATGAGATGCATCAGTTTTCAGTTTTTCATCGACGCTAGACTAAGGCGCATATGCGAGTAGCAAGCGTCAGCTACTTGGCCATCCTCAGGAGACTAATCCTCCTGATCGCCTTGGCACTTTTATTGTAGCCATTCTGAAGATTAATAGCAAGATAGTTCAGCATCAGTTGATCTGAGCTTAACTCATCAAGGATGCTTTCGCTTAACCTCTGCAGGTATTCAGGAAAGACCACGAAAGATGCGACTGTTTTCTGTTCTAGATCACCAGTTAGCTTTTCCAATCGGACAACCGAATGACATTAGGCCTGTTGTGACACCTTCGAGTTTGGTAAAAGAGCTTTCGTAAATTTATTTCATTTGAGTGCAGCTGGCGTATGGCCGAATGGGTTGCCATCAAAAAGTTCATATAAGCGGCACACTCCACCGGATTTTCCGGTGTTAAGTACCGTCCCATCCGCACCGATCTGACTGTAGCGCGTCATGCATGCTGGCTGCGTGCGCTGCCCGGTGCGGCCACATATCCGGACCCTTGTCAGATGTGCGAAATGTCAAAGGTCGGTCACGATATTGGGACGTGTCGGTAGCACGAGACGTCCGAGTGCAGTGCAAAATGTTGCCAGAATGCTGGCTGCTATGAGCACCACCCGTCTGGGCACGCGAATGTTAACGCCGGGAGCACGAGTGTGCTGCGCTGAAGCGGCGCTCACTCCGTCTGGCCACGCGACTGTTTACGCTGGGAGCACGAGTAGGTGTATACTGGTTGAAGCGGCTCTCTCTCTCCGTCTGGCCACGCGACTGTTTACGCTGGGAGCACGAGTAGGTGTATACTGGTTGAAGCAGCTCTCTCTCTCTCCGTCTGGCCAGGCGACTGTTTACGCTGGGAGCACGAGTAGGTGCATACTGGTTGAAGCGGCTCTCTCTCTCTCCGTCTGGCCACGCGACTATTTACGCTGGGAGCACGAGTAGGTGTATACTGGTTGAAGCGGCTCTCTCTCTCCGTCTGGCCACGCGACTGTTTACGCTGGGAGCACGATTAGGTGTATACTGGTTGAAGCGGCTCTCTCTCTCTCCGTCTGGCCACGCGACTGTTTACGCTGGGAGCACGATTAGGTGTATACTGGTTGAAGCGGCTCTCTCTCTCCGTCTGGCCACGCGACTATTTACACTGGGAGCACGAGTAGGTGTATACTGGTTGAAGCGGCTCTCTCTCTCCGTCTGGCCACGCGACTGTTTACGCTGGGAGCACGATTCGGTGTATACTGGTTGAAGCGGCTCTCTCTCTCCGTCTGGCCACGCGACTGTTCACGCTGGGAGCACGAGTAGGTGTATACTGGTTGAAGCGGCTCTCTCTCCGTCTGAGCACACCATCCACGCGGGCCGCGGCAGCTACCGTCTGGGGCTTGGTCGCGCGCCGAGACGAGGGCGGCACCCGTCCGGTTGTCGGTCCCCCGCGGGCCGGGGACAGTATATGTCGGAGCCGCGACGCTGCCGTCGACCGCCCCGGGATCTAGCACCTTCCTGCCCAACGTATGCACCATCTCGCTACCTCCTCTTTCTTCCCGCCGGACGTGCATGTGCCGTTCTAACGGATGGTAGGCCGAAAGCATCATTGAGCTGTGTGAAAGCATCATTGGCTTTTCTCCCGTTTTCTGCATTTTTAACGTAACTTCGGTCATTATTCCAGATGTATATAAGGCGATTAAAGTGCATGTCCCATTGGACCAACTGGCAGCATGCCATGGCCAACCAAAAAAAAGAACTTCCACCCCTACCCCATCGTTTTCATGAAGCGACATTTCTGAGCCCACGCAAATAATGGGAAGCAAATGACTTACGCTTCTCTCTCAGCGTCCGGGAGATTAGCTGCCCCGGTAGCCTGCCGGGGCTGGCTCCACTTGCAATGTGCGCGTGGTTGGCTACTAGCGTAACCTGCTGGGACTGGCTTCTCTGGAATGTGCAGGGGGGTTGGTCACTCCGGCAGCCTCGAGCCGCTGCAGACAATGCACACTTCCTGGCGTGGCGCCTGCCGCCAAGGTCGGATCAGTGGGGGAAGAAGCACACCTATGAGTTGGCCTCGTCAGAATTACGAGAGGAGTCGCCGCGAGCGACCACCACACTGTGGGGTCCTCGCTGTGAGTAATGCTAGGCATTGACCATTATCAGCACTGATAGCTGCAGACACGCCCTTGGCTTTAGAGAAAATCCCTGGGTCTTGACCTTGAAAGATCTCACCGCATAACATCAAAGAAGAGTTGCGATGAGAGGAGCTACGAGGAGTGTACGACGTGATCGCCGGAATGAAGTACCAGGCGGTTGCTCTGAACCATGAGCGCACTGTTGGTGCGCTGTGCACAGGTGCTGCAGTGTTGCCTGGGGTCGTGCTGACGCTCAGACGGCCTCCAGCGTGCCACTGATGAATGCACCTGCACAATGGTGAGTCTGCTGGCATAGGAAGGAAGATAAAGTCGGGAGTGTCGCTACACGCGGGTAATCGGGAGTGTCGCTACACGCGGGTAAACGCGTGCATTGCGAGCACGCCTTTATTACCGGACACACCTCGCGACCAGACAGAATGGAGCCGATTCCCTGGCTCTGACCAGCTCTAGAGGTCATCAAGTACTGTCAGTGCCGCTACAATTCCACTACCGCCAGTGGGAGGCACTGCCATGCTGGGAGGCCCGTCGGAGGCTGGCCTGCGGACTTGAGGGCTTAAGGCTGGTCACGTGACGGCTGCATCGGTCTTGCCTTCCTCATAGGCAACGGCTAATGCGGATGGTCGTTTCCTTCACAGCGAGCCTGTGGACCTTCATCAAAGGAGTGCCACATATAGTACTTACTCATTATTGTGTATGCAAATTGATACATGTTGCTTGATGAAAATAGCTTGATTCATTTCATAGTCCGCTCTGCATTTGATCACGTTGTATAATATATTTTGTTGGCCGTTGTTAGCTATGGTGAGATCATGAAGTGCATTGTTCTTCTATTAGGTATCTGGGCGCGAGTAATCGGAGGTGGCCGTGTCGTTCTGCTCGATATCCCAGTTTAAACTTCGCGAACATTGTTTGCCTATCAAATGTATCGACCATACGTCACTCGCGAGTACACTGATGAAAGTCAGCTGATTGTACTGAAAGTATATTCGAACCTACTTGTAGTATGCATATTTCGACATGTATAGGTATATATATATATATATATATATATATATATATATATATAAATATTGTAGGGCGGCGAGGTCGGGGGCGGGGTCGGTGTGGGGGGATGGATGGGGAGGGGTAGGATTTTCTGGGGGGTAGGTAGGGGTGGTGGTTTGGGGGGGAATGGTATTGAGTGGGATGGGATATAGGGTAGTGGTTACGGGTGTAGTTCGGTCTTAATGGTCGGTCTGTTGTTCGGTCTGAGTGGTCGGTCTGAGTGGTCGTCTGGTGTCTACTGCGGTGCGCCCTGGACTTCGGAGCGACCTTGAGTAAGTAGTTTCCGCACGGCCGCCGGCTGGCGGCCATGTTTTACTACGCTCACGGGCGCCGGGCGGCTCCCCCGGCCCGCGCCGATCCCGCTTCCGGCGTGCCGCCGGCCCCCAACCGGGACGGCCCACAGCGAGCGGTGACCCGCGAGTCCTCGCTGTAGTAGGCGCAATTTGAGCGTGCCATACCATCTTGTCTTCGTCGTATTGTCATCTTGTCGGCGCCCCGTGACTCGTTATCCTGACACGACTTTATATTTAGCGAGGTCAAATCTCCTCTCTTCACCACTTCCATCCATGAGTGAACCTGGCTTGGTCGTGGCGCCAGGGATAGAGGAACCGCATGATTGGAGAGACCTAGGAGAGGGGGGGGGTCATAAGAGTAATGGACGGACATTGGAGTTGGAAATGCGTCCGTCACCGGCCCCCGTCCAGCTTCGGGGCCCTCTTAAGTGTTAAAGTCCCCGCTTGTTTCCCTCCATGTCATCCATCCGCATGCTCCCACGGGTCACCGGACTGGCAAATTGAGGGCCTAGGTAATTATTCTGGGTCAAATTTTGGCAACGATGGTTTCTGACAGCTAGATGCGTACGCAGAGTTCCAACAGCTCACACTGGTCCTTAACTACCCATAACTACGTCATGCATGCTCCCACGTAATCCATTCATTTCCATCTTCCATTCCGAACATTTGCTCTCTATTAAAAATGTTGGCCCGATAATTTCCCTTCCGGTGGTGCATGCGCATTCAGCGAGTCTTACTTCCTCAGACCGTTGCTTAGGGCCTTCTAGCCCAAGGTTAAATGTGAATTACCCGTGCTTAGGCCCACAACTGTGACCGGCTGACGCGACACTGTTGGTTGGGAATGATACTATTTACTTGACTGCCTTCAAGGCTCGATGACACTGGGCTGCGATATTCTGTTAGTTTCTGGTGGTCTTATGCTGGACTTGAGTATTAATGGCCGACATACCTACGCTTTAAATGAGTCAAATGCCTTGCCAGGCCTTGCATTGCTCTAACTTGCAATCGGCGGGCACCCCCACAGGTGGTCCTGGGCCACAAATCGGTCGGGATGTCCCCCTATCGTCTTTCTAACCTATCCTGCCCGGGGTCATGGTCGGGAGACCCTCAAATCCCCTGCCTGTCCTATCCTTGGGGGGCTTACGGAACGCCAAACTTCATCTCCCCTGTCTGTGCCGTAATCGAGAGGCCCAGGCCTGCTGGAATAGCTGAGACGGGAAAGGAATACCGACCTAGCCGTTTTTGGCTTTTACCTAACTGTGCGCACAGATTCATCCCGACCCAAAATTGGTTGCCGCTGCCTGCGAGCTTAACCATGGATCCCGTCGGATCTGACCACCCTCGGGATGCCCTTCCGCGCTCTGGGATCACCAGGCCGGAGGGTTTTGCGGCCTAGAAATTCTCAAGTGAACCAGCTGCCCTGTGAATATCCAGTCTTTCCGGCACGCTTTCCCAGGGGTTCAACCAACAGTGTTTCGTAATTTTCTCGTCTTCTATCAGCCCTCCTCCGTCTCCTCCGAAGAGAAGAGGGCGGAGGTTCACGTTTGGGCCCATGGAAGTTATCGCCCGTGGAAGGGCGGCTTGCAGGCCGTCTCCTCGCTAATTGCGTAATGTTGTGTCCCGTTTTCCCGTTACAGGCGGTAGTCGGGTTCGTCCTGTCCTGTCTTGCCGGTTAGCTTTTACATTTAAGTAACGGACAAACTCGGAATTTATTCCCTGCTAAATCCCTCATTCGCACCTAGTACGTTGGCCACTTAATGGTCAGTGGCTAATGGTTCGTTCCTCAACTGCATCGACTTAAGTATTTTGGACCTCCGAGTATTTACCAGGCCCGCGGCATTCAAGGGTAATACATGCGCTGATAAGTACAAAGCCTGAGGGCGAGTTTCCAGCGATTTGACAGTAACGTTATTTCCCATCGTGACGGCTTTGTGACATTTCCCCCCTGCAACAATTTACTTGTACGAGTCTGGTCTCCAGCATATCTCGGCGTGACATAAAACGCACAACACGGACCACGGGGTCCTCTATAATTAACTTGAGTCTCAAGTCCATTTCATTCCATTATAGATGTTATCCCCGGTCCCATATGTAATCCGCTTCCTGGGTTCAGTTGTTCGGTACTATTACCCGCACCATTTTAAAGCAGGTGGAAGTCTCGTAGACGCGGGGTGTGATGGTTTAGTGACCCAGTTCCGGAAAGTATTTGCCGCAGCACTTCCAAGGCCAAGAACCCTCGACTCGACGCCTTCGGCCGGGCGACATGTTGATTTGGGAAGCAGGTGTTAGGCGGGTGAGTGGCGAGCGAGGTAGAGAGAGCGAGAGAGAGTGAGAGAGAAGAGAGAGAGAGAGAGAGAGAGAGAGAGAGAGAGAGAGAGAGAGAGAGAGAGAGAGAGAGAGAGAGAGAGAGAGAGAGAGAGAGAGAGAGAGAGAGAAAAGGAGAGAGAGATAATTATTATATGCTTGGACGACCCAGTCCTCTTCCTCCTCCATAGTGACGCTCGAGTACTGCCTGATATGTTTCTGGACGAAAGCCCCTTTTCCCTGTTTCCTGACCCAGGAAAAGTCGGCTCAAGTCGTGTAGTGTGCCCCCTCCCCCAATCATTTAGCTGCCCTGGACCCGTGTTTATTCTTCCCTCCCATGAGACCAAGCGGGTCGCCGCCTGTAATGGAACCCGTGATCCTTTTCTGCGTGAAGGAAGAATGATAACCTGACCCCTGCAATTCGTTTTTTCCAGGCCCGTTTAAAGCTTACCCTTTTGTGAATAATTGCCTGCACTGTCACGTTGCGCTGGTCTCTACGTCGGAAGTGCCCGGAAGTTTAGTGAGCATGGGAGGATGAATGTTCGTGACTCAAAGCTGAGTGAGTATGGAAGGGCTGCACGTCATTTAACGCCTGGTTGCTATTTCATTCTTGATAAATGCCATGAATGAATCTTGTGCGGTTACTCTTGTACGCTCAAACGCACTGGAATGGCAGATCTCTGATAAACAAATGTCCATGTCATGCGATACTCCCGTTCACTACTGACTATTTGGGTTAACGGTAATGGTCTGTTTCCTCCACAAGGGTTAATGAACCCTTGGCTTAGTGGCACCGACCGCTCGGCTGCCTGTGTGCTGGGGAACAGGTGTTGACGTGTGATTGGAGTGCGAGAGAGAGAGAGAGAGAGAGAGAGAGAGAGAGAGAGAGAGAGAGAGAGAGAGAGAGAGAGAGAGAGAGAGAGAGAGAGAGAGAGAGAGAGAGAGAGAGAGAGAGAGAGAGAGAGAGAGAGAGAGAGAGAGAGAGAGAGAGAGAGAGAGAGAGAGAGAGAGAGAGAGAGAGAGAGAGAGAGAGAGAGAGAGAGAGAGAGAAAGAGAGAGAGAGAGAGAACAAGAGAGAGAGAAAGAGAGAAAGACGGAGAACAGAAGGGCAGAGGGACAGTGGGGAAAGAGGTATTCCCACCTTGTCTGTTTGCGCATTTTATCCGCTGAGTAACGTGGGGTCCCAGCGGATCTACGTTACTTTCATTCTCCCATGGAAAGAAGGGGGTTTATTTGACTGCAGTGAGCCAGAAGGCCTGCACTCTTCATTGACGTCTTCCCGGAACCACGTGGCTCCTCAGTCACTTAAACCGGCTCCTCCGTCACTTAAATTCTTATCGGTAATGTGTGTGCGTGGCTATGTATTCTTTTCCTTCCATTCAGAGTATAAGCATTCATGGATATAAACAAAACATTCGCGTATCATCCACACCAACCTTAAACACCATGCATGTTTAAACGATATAACATTCAGGTATCCTCCACCAACCCTGAAAACTATGCTCCAAAAGAACCTTATTTGGCACAATTCGTTCCTCCATTTTTACCCTTCCCGGGGTCGACGGCTACCCATATCCCACCGCTGGCTGGGGCCATCACATATGCAAAACGACCGGTGACGGACGGGTCACATTTTTGGGCATGATGGTTCACGGGATACATTGCCACTCCTTGCTCTGGTTCACTCACATGTCTCGTAGTGGCCGCGTTGACCCGAAGTTCACAGATTTACCACAATCACTCCACTCAGCTCGCGAGCGACTCCCGAACGATTATGTTGGATGTGCGAGCTTCTCGGCGATTTCGTCGAATGTTCCTCCTCCGTCGCAGCCGTGGGTGGTCCGCCTCCGGCGGCTGCCTTGGGTGATGTTTTTTTACTCTCCCGGGGTGGTCCGCCTCCGGCGGCTGCCTCGGGTGGTGTGTCCTCGACGACTGCCTTCGGTGATGTGTCCTGACTCTCCCGGGGTGGTCCGCCTCCGGCGGCTGCCTCGGGTGGTGTGTCCTCGACGACTGCCTTCGGTGATGTGTCCCCCCGACTCTCTCGGGGTGGCGCTTATAAATGCGCCTGCTATCAGACAACGCAGGTCAGGCTCTTTGTGCCCCGTGGCCTGGCTGGTGGCTGATGGTGCCGGCTGGTGACGCTGGTGACTGGTGATTGGTGACTGGTGACTGGTGACTGCCGACTGCCGGCCGCTGATTGGCGGTTGGCAGTTGGCAGTTCCTGAGCGCTAGCTGTTTCCAGGTTACTGGGTCAGGCTGATACTCGTGGCTGGGCGGAAGTCACTCTTTGCATTTTCCGTAGCTTCAGTGGCCGCTATTGACTGTGTGTGGGCGTATCGGCGACGAGTAGGCTTCGTGTTTGCGCTGGCTTTTCACAAATTTATCCGCACCTGCCACGGGTTTCCGGTCGCGGCGGCGGGATTTTCTCGTGTCGGGCCGCCGCATGGCGACTGCGTGAAACGCCGTGTTAAAAATGTAAGCCGTCTTACAATATATATATATATATATATATATATATATATATATATATATATATATATATATATATATATATATATATATATATATGTATATATATATATATATATATATATATATATATATATATATATATATATACATATATATGTGTGTGTGTGTATGAATATGCATCTGCATATATCTATATATTTATACCCACATCCAAATATATGTATATATAGTTTCCAACATATTGAAGACGGCCATCGTGACGCCAGGCGGCAGCACCTCACTGGCGACCACCGCGCTGCTAGGTGCTGCACGGCCACCTCGTGCCCTACTTATGGCCTGCCTGAGACGGCCTGCCGTCTCAGGCAGGCCGTCAGCGAACCTCAGGCAGGGCGTTCATTTATCCACATGAGCTGCATGATGTGGCTGTTCTTCTTTGCATGCAGAGGACCACAACCGCATGGCATATACATCGTCCGGTTGTGAGAACACGATAAGCAAACATGCGAAACATCAGTTTCGCACACATTGCAGGTGTACGTATGGCAGATAGTGGAGGAGCCAAGACCTTTCCTTAGGGGACCCACAAATGTGTGAAACAAAGAAAGCTTCCGGCGCGCTAAGCGCGCTGAAAATGTATCGTTTAACGTGATGAGATTCTAAAAAATTATCGTTTCATCTAGTGTATTTTTGGGTGCTAAAGGGAGGTGGAGGGACGGCCCCCTCCCTTGGCTGCGCCTCTGATGGCACATGTATGTAAGAGAAAATGTACTTAAGCTATGCTGTACACATGTACGTAGACGCAAATGTACCTTTGCGCAAATGTATGTACGTAAGCGCAAAATACGCAAGCGGAAATGTACGCAGAAGTAAATGTATAACGCAAGCGCTAAAGTAAGTGAGCGCAAAGTTAAGCATGGCAGATGCATGTACCTATAATCAAGCAAATGTAGGCATCCGCAATGGTTATAGCAGATGCACGGATGTACGTATGACAGATGTCGATGGCGGATGCTCGCGCGGACCTTAAGCTAAACAAAATTGCATATCGACAAATGATCGTATGGCAAATGTTCTTCCCAATCATCTTGAATGAGTACCACAATATGCATACATCAATGGCCGACTTACTCTCCGTGATCGCGTGAGCATATTGTGACATTCAGCCTGACCTTTAACCGCTGACTCGTGCGGACGCCGTGTCCGGGGCAGTTGGCTGACCGCGTGTCACATCAGTGAGCGCAGCGACCGGGCGTGGCGGGCGTGCACGTTGGTGCTGGGCGTCGCCATCGCAGATGTGTAGGCGTTTAATTATCAGTCATAGCCGTATGACAGGCAGGGGCAGTTCCAAGAGGAGCGTTCTTCTGGAGGGGCGCCACTGTGAATGCTCCTGGAGGGGCGCCTTCGGCTGACAACCCTTCGACCAGCCGGAGATGGGGTGCACTGCAGCGTATTGAAGGGAGCATTTCATCGGATACAGGCGCCTTGGGCTGAAAAATCCGTCGAGCTGAAAAGTATGTGGGGTGGGGGAGAGTTCACTCGAGTCTGCACGGAGGGAGCCTTTTCCAGATCAGAGGAGCGCATCCGTTCCATGGAAGAGGGACATGTCCCCAGTGCCCCTGCATCCGCCCCTAGTGACAGGTAATTATGTTGACTTCACAAGTACAGATGATCCTTTTGCGCTGGTGTATCGCGTGTTCTGTCTTGTGGCGCTCCCTCACACTCTTGTGTGAGGGGTGCATACACAAGGGGCATGCATGACTGGCATGCGAAGGTACATATAATGGCCTCACGAAAAACGGGTTTCGTGTTGAATGCAATGGTGCATTGCTGATTTGGTGAACAAACGACTAAACAAAAACAATATAACATTGAAGGAGCCGCCTCGGTAGCTCAGTTGGTAAGAGCACCGGCCTGCACTCGTCTCCCCGTCCTGGCAAGACAGGGTTCGAGTCGCTTCGCGCGCTCGCATTTAGCCCCCGGGTGGGAGGGTCAGCTGGCAGCTGGCCCGATAAGGCCGGAGACAAGCTACTTGGCGGCCGTGTCGGTGCATTGACGGCACGTTAAACTTTCGGTCAAAATTATGCCGTTGAACTGGAATTCACGGATCGGGTGGTGGGGCCAGGGTTCACGCAACACGCTCTGCTTAGCAATAGGACCCTGGTTCATAAAGCCACCCCAGCAAGAACTCGGATTAAATTTATTTTATAAAAAAAGAAAAAAAGCAACCTTAACCACGTGGAGGAGCATTGCATCCGTGTCCAATAGCTGGAGCCATTCGTTCGATCTTTTCCGAAGCTTCATACATTATTGGCTCGTACGGTATGCAATTTCATCAGTTGTTTTCAAGGGCGCAGCCAGTTGTTTCAGGGGGAACCCGACCAAGAAATGCGAGGGAAGAGACCGGTGTCGGCGCGCGAAGCTCGCCGAAAAATTCTGGTCTTGCTTGTTGAAGATTTCAAAATGTCATGTTCGATCTCGTGTTTTTGGTTGCTAAGTAGAGGGGGTCTGCCCTTTAGCTGTACCTCTGGTTGTTTTAAACATGGTGACACCAGATCATGGGCGGTGTCTCTGATGTTGGACAAGTGGCATGCTCGTTTTTTATCCATTTTTCATGTAAAACCCATTGACGTAATGCTAAGCTTAACGAATTTTGGATGGGAGAGGGGGACACTTTCCTCGGTCCCCCACTCACCTAAAAAAAATAACGGATCCTCCCACACTCCCTCTGTTGGGAGCGCGGAGTCTTTGTATTGCCCGCAAAGGGCGAGAAACCCTGGAATATTTGTGCTTTGTTATTGTTGCGTCGTAATATGGTAACTTTTGTTTACGGTACAAAACGGCGCACATGTTTCGAACAAAAAAAAAACAGTTTTCACCTGAACGAGCGTAACAGGCACATTTCAGATTCCTGTAACGGAGTCGGAATGCGTTTTGGATTCGTGGAGTCGCCGGGTTTTGTGCATAAATAGTAAAATTTGACCTCATTTGGTTGAAACTAAATTATTTTCCTGCATAACTGTGATCTGCACAGGGCGATCAGTTGGGTACCTTCACCTGATTTTTCCCTCGCTATCAAGTTTCCGGGTATCAGGTGCCGGTTGAGTTGGAGATGGTTGGTGCTTCTATTTCTGTTGGAAAATCATCTTTGGTTTAAGGGTCGAATTGAAATAACACAGAAAATATGTCGATTGATTTGAAAACAAATGAGGCTGAGCTGCTCTCAGCCTGGAAGGATGTCATGGAGGACAAAACATCAACAGATTGGTAAGCTCTGGATAGCTCTGGCTCAGGGATTGTGAAGTCTGGGAGCAGTAGATAGGTAAGTAGGTAGATATATGTCTACCTACGTACATTGGTAGAGTACTAGGTACTTACATATCTACCTATGGTACACAATTCAACAGGTATTTATAGGTACCTACCCTTTGGACTAGTATGTGAATCAGGGGTGCATATTTCTCATGAAAATGGTAAATTTGCAGTCTAAGGTAATTTTTGATCCCTTAAGATTCTTTTTCCAATGCAATGTTTATGGATGTGGTTATCATGGTGTGACCACTCATTTTCTCTGCAATTGCATACTTTTCAGTTGGGAGGCAAAATAACACCCAATACGGGGCTTGGAGTTGGGAAATTTAGTGTAAAAAGTAACATTCAAAATAAAGAAAATGTAGCATAGCCTAGCCTAACCTGGCCTTACCTTCTATGCAAGAAAACAATTTCTTTTTTATGGAAAATTTCCAAGCAATTTTTTCCCAAACATTTTCAAATTAAGAAAGCCTAACCTAACCTAACCTAGCCTGAGATGTTTTTGAAGAAAAAATATATCCAAACCATAAATGTATCTATGAGATAAGCTCTCACCTGGTTGGCTCCCCATATACTCAAGCATCACTCATCCAGAGATGAGTTCCATGCCCAATCAAGGGGAGCTTATATCTGCAGGTACGCCAGTCCCCTAGATTAAATAAAAATATGGTTATCAGATAGACAGGGCAAGACACAGGAATGAGCTTTTCAAACATTCTACCTCCATGAAGTAAAACATTGATTAGGTTTGGTTGGGTTAGGTTAGTATTTTGCTTTAAGTTGGACAAGTTTAAAAAGTTAGGACTTTTTCAAAGAAGTTATTTTTTTCTTAAGAAACAGGTTATGTTAGGGTTTTTATGGAAACATCTTGAGAAAAAATTGGTCAGAAAATTTTATATTCAAAAATGTGTTCTTCCATGGTAGGTAAGGTTAGGTTAAGTAATGTTACCTTTTTCTTTATTTTCAACATTACTTTTTATGCTATGTTACACAACTCCAAGCCTCTTTTTGGTGCTATTTTGCCTCCTAACTGAAACATATGCATTTGCAGGGAAAATGAGTGATTGCATCATGTCAGCCACATCCATAAGCATTGCATTGGAAAAAGAAATTCCAAGATTTCAAAAAATACTTTTGACCTGCAAATTTACCATTTCAGCATGAACTGTTACAGGTTTGCATGGATTTACATTTACAAACACTCGGAGATGCTCCATGAAATTAATGTACTTACCTATCAAAAATCCTGGCATCAGTGGGTCCTCAATGTGGCCCTTGACATAGCCATGGATGGTTATGCATGGCTATGTCAAGATCACTAAAATCTGATACTTGATGGCTTGTCTATCAAGTGTCCTAATATTGGATTGACATCATTCATAGGCCAGTCAGCAAATTGTGATCATCAGCTAGATTAGGTACATCCTACATGGGGGTTTGGCAAGGGCAATGTGGTTGATTGGGATGGTTAGCTTCATAGGCCCATTCTTTCCATGCAAAGCCAATGGGCATACTGATAGATGATAACATCATTGAAGAGTCTATGCCCCTCAGCCTTGTTGCTGGTGTAACTCAGGTACACAGCCAGTAAAGTCTTATGCACACAGTAACACACTGGTGCAACATTGCTGAGCATAATCCACACCAGCATAGCACATTTTTTAACAGTCGAGCATACCAGTAGGGTCACCTCTGACATTTTGTAAATTTATGGACCTTTGCCCCAACTTGGTATTGGTTGTACTGGCCCATGCTGCAGCTCGCACCATGCCTGCCCTGGTGCATGTCAGTATGCATCAGCCTGTACCATTGCACATTTAATTGGGCTAATTAAGATTGTTGTGCTTTGTAAACTTGTTTATAGGCATAGGGTTGATTGCAAGAATGACAGATTGGCTGGCTGAAACTGGCATGCCTTACAGTGTAGATCTTCACTGCAGGTGGCTAAATCACTAATACTTGGCTGATATCCACCACCATACCATGAAGTATGATGAGCACATTGACAACACATGTGCATTTGCCATGCATGACATGCACAAGATATAAAGCATGCCTATAGCCCTAAGCACAATGAACACATTGATTGAATTCTTGATTTGCACCAGGGGGATGCTTCATTCTAACAACATTTCATCAAGACCTGCCATGTCTTGCACTCTGGATCCACCATAGTTGGCAGACTAGCAGACATTTAGTGAATCTATGCACTTATTAAGCCATTACCAAAATAGGCACATCATGTGATCTATGGTTGACAATTATATATAGTCTGATTGATTTAACCATAGGGCTAAAATTTGATTTTTGTGGTTTCAGCATCCAAGCATTGCACTGTCCTAATAATAATGCATTTTATGTCCTGCAATTGGTGAACTGTGTTTGATGGCAGTGGAACATGAAGGAAACATGTCTCCTCCTGCATCCCATTTAGTTTCACAGTGTATGATGCACATGTCAAAGTGGAGTTTGTGCCTTATTCTTTTCTAATGTGTTTTCTATTAATGTTTATGGTTTGCTTCCAGAAGTTAAAGTGGAAGGTTCTTCTCTATTTGCCAGCCAACTTTTCTGATAATGATCTGCCTTTCAGGAAAGCTCACTGAACTAATTGTGCAACTGTGCCTATGTGGGGGAATATGGGGGGGGCAGGTATCCAAACAAGTTCTGTTTCCCGAACATCTCCCTTGGCACATCTCCCGTGTCACGGAACATCTCCATTTGCACGTCTCCCGTGTCACGTCCAGTCGATAAATAGCAAAAAGATGCCGGTATTCATAAACAATCAACATTTCTCTATCAAAATACAGGGGTTCCCATCGCGCAGTGGTACCGATTCTTTGTGTATGGATTCACCGAAGTCCACAGGTACCGTTTTTAGGCTTCCAAGGGTGGTCGGCTTAAGGAAACCTTAAGGAACTGACCTCCAATATTGTTTTGGCAATTGCACAGGTATGTTTAGTGGCTACTAATAACTTGTACAACAACAGCTACAGTGTTAAAATAATGTTTTTTTTGTTAGGTGTGAGATGCCAAAACTAGTACAGTAGGATGTCGAAATTCGCTGTGGAAACAATGCCCCTTAGCATAACTTATAAGTTCTTCAAGCACAATGCTGATCCAACAGCATACTCATATGTGCACATTTTCCTTTGTTTTGAAATAACTAATTTAGGGGTAACTATTTTAGCGATAATGATACAAAATACCTATCCTTATCAACTGATATTGTATAACAAACCACAACATATGTAATCTTCCTACCTATAATTGTGCTAGGAGATGTTCATGCATCACAATCAGCAATGGTAGGTATCAGCATGATGCTTATCAACAAGATAGAAATTTGATATGAAGACTTCATAAATACTCATTACGAAGCACGATGTCGGTACCCCGTTGGGAGGGATGTCAATTCAGTGTTCAGAAAGTGGTATGTTCCACCCTATTTCATGAATAATTTATCACTGAACAGCTATAGTAACTTGTGGGTTCGAGTCTCACCTGTCGCTACTCTTCGCCCGCGACCAATCGGCGTGAGAGGTTGGCGACGCTACATGACTCAACGGTCGACGTGTCGTAAAACCAATAACCAACCAGCTATATGTAACAATCAACCCTGACAATATCTCACCAACCCTGATAAGATATGGTGACTTTGTTCACCTCATGTCCCCACCTCAACTAATCCTTGCACCACAATTGTAGGTGTGCAATTCTGGGGTATCATGAGACACATTTGAGTGAGAGGTAGTACATGTGCATGGTGTTTTTCCCAGTACTTGATAGTATACGTCCTGTTACCTTCGGAATACAGAGATTGTAACACAACAGCTACAGTGAAGCCTTGTTATTGTATGGAATCATGTTTTATTTGGCTCAAACGTATTAAACACGGTCTTTATTGGGTAGAAAGGTGTTTTGGAAACAGCACAGGGGATTTTCCGCGTGTTCCTCGAACCGAACAGCGGTGTTCGGAATACGGCAGAGTATCTGCACCTGTGAAAATAAGTGTGTTGAATTCCGAACACGGACTTAATAAGCATTTTAAGCTCACAAGGTTGCACTTGACAGGGGTGGATCCAATAATTATAATTCGGGAAGGAGCACATTTCACCGGAGGGAGAAAAATAAAAGTCAGAAAAAATCGCTAGGGGAGGGATACGCTGAAACATACTGAATTTTTTACATACAACCTTTTCATCCAAACATATTTTTTTTCGTCCAGATTTTTATCTGAGAGATGCATTTGTGGCTAATAAATCTGTTGAGCATAGGGTGGGGAGGATGCACCCAAGCTTTCCTGAAGGGGTTCTTTCCCCAGCTGGATGGACACCACCTTTCTATAAGGGGGAGGGGACGGGCTGCAGCTCGCTGCCTCCAGCAGACTGAGTTCGAACTAAGACTGACGACCAGCTGGCGACGCCCGACGCCACTAGCCACGAGCCAGGTCACGGCAATGTCATTCATCCGCTGTCCTCAGCATCCTGCACGGCTCGAACAATGAACAAAACAAAAATGGAAGAGGCCTTTGCCAAGCACTTGCTCATGCCAGCAAAACAATGAACGCCGAGTGTGAAGGAGAGAACAGAACACCTTCCAGCCTGTATCTCGGCTCCTGTCTGGTGCCATTATCATGAACAGCAGAGGGGAAGGGAGGCACGCCAGCGAGGTCGCGGCCGCCAGCCGTCCCGAAGGCGTGGTCGAGTAGCAGCGGTGTCCCCGCCGACCCAGTCGGCCGAGCGTCAGACGGCTGCTGAGTGCTGGTGCAGCACCGTTCCCGCCCACTTCCCGGCGCACATCGGCGCGCACAGCATTCAGGAACGACGCAAGTTGGATTTGCGTCAAATGTTTAGCCAGCTGGCGCCAAGAACACCGACACCAGGGTGGACAACAAGTAAATATGTCGATGTCAGCCCGCCGTCGGCATGTGTCGGGGCGAGCTCGGCATGTCGTAAGCGGCATGCCGACATCCGGCCGCTCTTGGCCCAACATCGGCAAACTAATCTGGAATATCAGCATATGTCGGGTTGAATTCGGCATATCAATAGCGGCCAGCCGACGTCGGACCATTGTCCGACATTTCACTCGCCAGCCGACAGCGAGCCGCTATCGTCCCAACGGCAGCCAGACATCTTCCCGACGAGCAGCCCCACGTCGGCTACATGTCGGCTGGGTATCGGCTGCGTCCCGGCATGGGCGGACATTCCACCCCGGAGCTGACAACGGGCTGCCATCGGCATGTTCGCTGGGCAGGGCTTGGATTGAATGTGACACGTTCCCTACAACTGTCCACATCTAGTGCGCATTGCCGTATGTGAAGGATACTATGCCCACCTGCTGGACGACGATAGTGATGACGAAGAAGCCGTCGCAGACATCGTGTGTGAGGAATGTGCCGGTACTGTGCCTGCTTAGTGTTCGTGTTTCTCAGTATTTGTGTCTGTGGAGGACTGGAGCAGCGATGTCCGAATGTCTTCGCCCATCGTTCCCCGCAGACGGTGTCGCATTCGCCGATCATCGCCGCCGTGTTCTCGCGCGGAGACGGGCAGTTGAACCCTCCACCAGTGTGCCAGAGGCTTTGCGTGGCGTTGCTCGCGAATATACCAAGGGCGGATACAGAGGGTGTGTGTGGAGGGGGGGGCTCTGGAGGCGTTTGCCCCCTCCCATGGAAAGGTGGCGCCCAACCAGCCGGGATAGGCTCTACCTGGAAAGCTCGGGTGCGCCCCCTCCACCGCTGAACGGATTTTTCAGCAGAAGTTGCTCCTTTTAGAAGAAAATGCGCTAGAGTACACCCCCTCCCCGCTCAATGGTTTTCTTTGAGCCGAAGGCGCTCCTCCGAGTAAATGTGCCCTCTATATCACAAATCCTCAATACGCGCCTGGAATATACGACGTTTGATTTTATTCTTTGGTTCAATGGCAAACATTTAAGATACTTGTTCGCGCCGAGGCTCTGCGGGGAAATTATGACGTGAGAGCTAGATCCATTGGCGATGCGGGGGCCAATAGGGTCAGGGTATGGTCAACCAAACTCCCACCCCTAATAATACAGCGGTAATGTGTAGTAACCAATGCCAGGGGCTGTCCCTCTCCCCCAATCAGGGATGGATGCACAATTTTTCCCCGGAGACCCCCCTTCAGGGACATTCGCAGTGGCGCCCCACGGAAAAAGTGGTGGACCTCCAGACGAATGCTCCCGATGACATTACTGGATCCGCCCCTGCCCCCACTGGAATATTTTTACTGTGGGGCCTGTTCCAAGTATTGCCTGTGTGACAAGTATATATTAAGCGACCATCCTGACAATTGGGTCAGATCAGGTGCACCTTCTTCAATAAAAACTACAAATATAATAAACACTATCGGACGTCTCATGCACTTTCTATGTCCGCCCCTGCCCAGCTCATATAGAGCCGTTCATTAATAAATGTGTCAAGGCTTGTGTTCAGAAAATTATCCAGAAACCAAAAATGATCCTTCGTCGTGAAATAAAACATTTATGTAGTAGACATGTTCAATTCATTAAAGTGTTCGGGAAGCAACACACCTAGTGTTCGTAATCCAACACACCCACATTTTCGTGTTCGGAATACAACACACCACTACTGAATAATTGTATGTTTTAAAGCTGCTGTTGGTTAGGGGATTTCATCGAAAGAAACTGTTTAAACATGGATAGCTTGTTCATTTCTACGTTCTGTAAACCCCGTACAATTACTGATTCGGCTACACAGAAACAGCAGTAGAGCCATTTGTTGCATGATGTCTTAAGTGTTTGGATACCACCTCTCTTCCTCTATACAGCTGCGTCTTGGTACCTGCACTGGAGAGGAGGGGGGAGTCTGCCCATCCCTCCTGTTTTTCGATGATGTATCATAAACTGACAGGGATATTGTGATTAAATATTGTGTGACTGTTGAACATTGATAAACACATCCCATGCAAAAGTAGTTTTTGAATTATGTTGGTAAATTAGGAACTGCAGGAGTGCTAAGTTGACCGACTGGCCAATTTAAATCTGTGTCAGCCAAGTGTGCCAGCCAATCTTGATCTCATGTGACTCTGAAGGTATTAACCTATGATCATGAAATGTATACTGCAGCGAGTTCACTACAGCTGTAATCTACCCTCCAAAATATCATGCTTCAAGCTGCAATAGTTTCTGAGATCTTAGAGGGATGGGCAGAATTCCCCTCCCTCCGGGTCGCGTTATGTGAGAGCCCCTCCGGCTCACGCGTTAAATGAACCCACGGTTTGTCTTCAGTGCTGAGCAGCAGTGTGTGATTGCAGGGCACTGTTTGGATATGATGGACACACCAATACACTCAAAGTGGTGTCTTCAGGAGACAGCGGACTCACCGAACTGGCCGAAGACCTAAACAGCAACAAAATAATGTATGCATTCTGCCGTCTGCCAGATCCCAAGACTGGACTCCCGAAATACGTCCTGATAAATTGGGTAAGTTACAAACCTGATGGTCCCATTCTCCATTTCTGGAACAGCAGGAATATTATTCAAGTCCCCTATCCATGCTTTGCAACCTATTCATCTATGACCACAGACAATTGAAATACTTCAAGGTGCAATTGAAATAGAAATGTTGTGATGATCGGCGATGTGGATTTTAACCGGGCAGAAACCGAGACGAAAATTTAAATTACCCAAACGGTTGCATACACCTTTCTTCTTTGGTACAGCAGTATGTACAAGCGTTGTGCAAGGCTACTAGCTGCAGGGTATGGTCTACAATCTCTCACAGAAGCAGTCATGCTCAGTTGAGTACAAATTTTACTGTGCAATGTACACTGTACCCCCAATGTGTCAGGCACGTCTAATGATCTGCTGGTGCCTCCGTGTGCCAACAGCAGGGCGAGGGGGCGCCCATGAGCCGAAAGGGCTCCTGCACCAACCACATCCGGGACGTGGCGTCACTGCTGCACGGACACCACGTGACTGTGCAGGCGCGAGACGAGGACGAGGTGGACGAGGAGGCCATCCTGCAGAAGCTGGCGCGCGCCGGCTCGTCCTCGTACAACTTCCGGCAGCGCTCGACTGAAACCAGTCCTCAGGCCAAGCCCGTGGTACGTCGGACGGAGAGGCGGGTGGTACGACGGATCGCCCGTTCTGCAAGAGCGTGGATGCAAAATAGTCTTTTGTAGTTTTTATTGTACTTTTGGGCTGACGAAATGGAAGCTCAGAGAGGTCGTCCAGTTGATGTGGTTTTGCATGCAACGTTTCTCTAGTTCAATGGGATTTGAGCTGTGCCAAGAAGCCAATGCCTGCTTCGTTTTGCATGTTAAGGTGGAATAGATTTAACAATTGCAGCATATCAAATGACATTTCATACGTATGAATCCTGCGCGGCTTATTTCTGGGCCACCACTCAAACAATATATTGTGGATAAAATTGACCTAACATCGCCTGGAGATACAAGAAATACAAAATGGGTCTGGAATATTTGGGAGTATTTGGCCATTTTTGGACAATTTTGTCAAGCTTCTAACATTTTTCCCATTTTTCCTTCTTTTTTCTAGCATCATTTGTAACCACTGGCTGTTGCAATACTGTTTGCTTACCAAACTGGATCTCATTTCTTTCCTCAAACATCACCATCATAGGTGTTGTGCATAGGCTTATTTAATGGACCTGCTCCTGGGTGCTCAGCATGGCATGTAATGGGGAGTGGAATCTCCCAAGAGTTTAAATGTTCATCGTGGGTGGCCTGCACGATGAAAATGCATTGGAAGGACACACATTTTTTAATGTTTGCATATAGTAATAGACCTGTCAAAACGATGAAAGCATTCAAGTTTTTTTCCTGCTAGATGAAGGAAGACCTGTCCTTCGACTTTGCTCGTGGTAATTTTAAAGTATGCAATGACAGGGGACCTCTGTATATTTTCCTCATAAAATATGAATGCACATTACAAGTTAACTGATAGTTTAAAGATAATATGGAAAACGTGGATGTTGCGCTAACAGAATGATACAGGTCTGAATGTACAAGAACAAGTGAGGAGCTCTATTACCTTCAATTAAACATGTGCATTGTTGCAAGTGTCAGGTCTGAGCCTGCCAGTCCCAGGTCATGCCAATGGTAGCATACTTGACGAAGGTAACGTTTGGCATCTCTATTTATGTCAACATATTTGATAATTTTCGGTAAGTGGATATGACCCGTGTCATTCAAGCCTATTTCAGTGAAGTGTACATTTCTATATTTCATAATTATAACCCCACCAGTTATAATGCAATGGTCCATCAAGTTAAACATTGTATATCTTGGTAATAATCATAGGTTGCATGTTTATTTTTTGTATATCTATGTGAGGTTTTAAAGGATGTTTCAACTTTGAAAAATCACTGCATTGTGTAGCCTGGTCCCAAAATATATATTTTATGGACGCTAAATGACCTCGTAGTCGGCGCGCCCTTAAGCCCAAATATCCAAAAATATATATTTTCCTGTAATGAACTTTAAAAAGAAGTTGATAGCACTTGACCATGGGTGGTCTTTGGTCAGTGCATGATAATTTCCATATTCGGATTGAAAATGGCAACCAGCTGGAAACTAACTTTTCCTCATACTTCCCAATATCATCAACAATTTTCCTCTCTCACCTTGTCCTGGCTCTTGTACTTAAGATGGTAATTAAAGTAGAGCATAAGACTCATGAAATGACATCTTGAATTTTACTGCCTACATTTATTTTTTATAGCTACAACTTCTGTGTTCCACTTCTTTCTTTATTCTCTCACTGTTTTGCTATGTTTTCTAGATAAATTTCCATTTTGACGACCCAGCTCAAACTAGATTTTTGGGACGCTGCCTGCGATATATAAGTGGTCTGAGTCGAATCTCTTGACCAGTTCATAGGTGTCAAAGGCTCGAAAATGTATTTTCTGATCATTTTGTGGGCTATTTGTTTGTTTGTTTGTTTGTTTGTTTATTGGGTGGTTCTCGACGCACTTTATGCACGATCACGGCTAATGGCGCCGCCCACACTGTTTCGCCGGTGGGCCGCGGGATTTGGAAATGTCCCGAGTGGTGCGAGCGTTAAACCCGGAACCTTTGGCACCCAGAGCTGAACACTTTAACCACTCGGCCATCCCCACCCCTTTGCGTAGGTTGAAAGCATGGTACCATCCTTACAGTGCACCAGCACCATACTGATCCTTACAGGGGCCCAACTACCACATGCGATCCTCACGTGGCACCAACTAGCGCACGTGATCATCCATGGACATGGCATCAACTACCACATGTGATCCTCACGTGGCATCAATTACCACATGTGATCATCACAGGGCACCAACTGCCGTATGTGATCCTTGCAGGGCACCAACCGCCATGCTATTATACCCACAGTGTATGAGCTGCCATGTGTGATCCTCACAGGGCACCAACCACCACGATGTGATATCCAGTGTATCAGCTTCAAATGTGATCCTCACTGGGTACCAACCGTCACCATATGATACCCGCAGGGCACCAACTACCACCGAATCCAAGCTGCCAGGGAGATTAACCTGAGCGAGCGAGACCGGTTCTGGGAGCAACAGGAGCAGGAAGAGAAGCAGCGCCGCCTGAACGAACAGCGACGCCTCGGGGACGAGAAAATCAGGCTGGAGACCGAGCGAAACCGGCGAGAGGTGGGTACAGTGTTGGATTTGTGTTGTGTAGTCGTGGATGTGGAGAGGAATTTTGTTGGGTAACCGAAAGCAGAGAGGATAATTTTATTCAAACCTATGCCATCAGAATCGGTGCCAATCCGGTTTGCATTTTCCAGTGAATAGCAATTCATTGTCAAACAGCAGGATTTAGTCTCCGATTGAATAAAACATACGAGAGGAGAGTTTTTCAGAAGGGATAATGTTCTTGATGGCAAGAATCTAGAAACTGCGTACTTTTCCAGCCCGCGGTTGGTACCTCCTGGGCCGGATGGGAACAGCTGGAGTGGGGTGGGTACAGCTGGGGCGAAGTAGAAACGGTGCGAGGTTGGTACGTAGGGGTAGGGGTTGGCACGATGGCAACTGCGATTGTGATCGTAATGGCTGCGGGGGGGGGGCAGCGCTTTGGGATCGCACGGCTCGGCCTGCCCCCTCCCTCCTCGCCGGCGGTACGGCTGGCTATGGCATGGTGCGGGGAAGGTCTGGCTGCTGAAATGAAGCTCCGACACCGATTGCTGGTGTGTACTGGGGTTGTGGTTTCATAACCGCAGCTGTTGTGGTGTCATCTATTGTCTATGCTACGCTGTTCCAAACTTGCGCCTGCTAACAGTTTACAAGGGAATAGAGGCAGCTTTGTTGATTAGACGAATATCATCATTTAAGTCCGGAAAGGTACCAATTGCTGGTGCCATTACTTGTCGTTTTATCGAGTTACGGGCTTTAGTTTGCACAGGCCGCTAGCAATAATTGCAATATCAGCTACAGGACCAGACCAGTTTACGTATTTATGCCCAAAGCTCGAATACGCCGCTCCAGTTTGGCGTTTCGTACTAGCAAGGCTGAAGGCCGAGTGAGTCTCAAGGGACTGTTCCAGTTGTGGACAACGTTCTAAAAACACATTCCAAGGAGTATTTGACACTGGAAAAAAATTTGCTAACATAAGATGAATTTGGGGTTTCCGACATCAATAATCCACGTATCTGATCTTATTTGTCGTAGATCCACCTGGCACCGATGCTGCAACACACGATGATTCAGCACGACAATGGACGGCGGATCGAGCCGTACATACTGATGTGCCGACGGATAATTATTCTATAGCCATCACAGTAGAGACAAATTGCAAAAGTACCGCACGAGCCGAGTATCTCGCAGATATCTCACATTTGTTAATACTTCACAGGCCAACCGAAGATCATGCCTTGTTTCAGAACGACAAAGAGTCTCTAGTGATATTTGATATGCACTACCAACATGATCGACGCCGCTGGACACCAATGTGTTCACGTACCGCTATTGTAGTGGGAGCAATTCGCAAGCCGATAGGCTGACACTAATGATACTGGCGAACAATAGCAGTGCTAAGAAAGTGAACCGTGGGTGAACCGATACGAATCTAAGCATCTTAATGCGATCCGGAGTAACTGCGAATAATTTACGAGGTAGCAGAACCGAGTTGGCAAAAATGAGCATGCCGTTCGAAAGAGCGCAGCTACCTCATTGTTTCACGCGTTCAGCTCAAATTCGACCATGCAACTGGCACAGTCCGTTGAATGGGACTGTGCCAGTTGTAAGAGACTGTCCCAGTTTAAGGAGCGTTCACACTCGGCTTTCTTGAGCGTTTTCGGTGGCTTTTCATCCACATGCTATGCTGCCGACTGCCGTCGATATCCGCCGATCAGATAGAAACCCGCCGACCGCCGCCGAGGAATAGTGCGATGTCAACCCAAAATGAACGACGTATGTTAGTTAGAGGACCGAGAGAGTTTACTTCATTGTCCTAGTTATTGCATTGGGTGCGAAATGCTGTGAGCCCAACTGAACATGTAAATATTTTCAGAACCCTGCTAAGTATGAAGAGTAATTTCACAAGGCATCGTCCGTGATCAGTCCAGAACGCCAGAACGGTGTCTTGCTGGCTATATCAGGATTTGAAAGAGTATGGTTGTAGCAGAGAACAAAATGGGTGAAGTAGAAAATGTTCAGGCTGAATGGCTTGTCTACCATTTTCCCAGCTGAGGTCGAGTACTACCGCGTGTCACTGTCAGTGTGGATGGCCCTGGCAGTCGGCGCGCCCCTGAACTGCAATTCGTCATCATCACCTCTGTCAGTGTGCAAATGCGAAATGCACCGACCATCACGATGATGGCACGATGATGACCGACGGCCGCCTCCCGCCAGATGGAGGAGACCAAGTGTCGAGAGCACCAACTGCTGGAGCGCAGTCGCAGCATCAACGAGGCGCGTCAGGCGGAGCGCAAGGCTGAGCGGATGCTGTCGCAGGCTGACGCGGACGCGGCGCGCTGGCGTGTGTCGCTGGAGCAGGACCGCACCGACGAGGAGGAGCGTCGCCACCGCGCCGACAGACTCCGCTCGGAGCGCAAGCAGGTGCCAGCCGGGCTGCTGAGTGAAGCATCGGCGTCCGTGGGCGCTTCTGTTGTTCCGCGGATGTGGTGGTTCCGGCTTCGTCAGCTGGATATGCCGTCGTTCCTAGTGTATTTAGGTTCACCCGTAGTGAATAACCCTGGAAGCCCCGATATCTAATCAGTCCCTCCGGTGTTGTCTTTTCCTCACTCATCCGTATGTGTGTCCCCGAAGTTGGTCGTCATTTTGCGTCACTCGCCCTTATGTGTGTCCTCAAAGTTCGTCGCCACTGCGTCACTCGTGCCCTTGTGCGCCCCCAAAGTTTGTCGAGGTTTGTGTGTTTGTCTGTCTTGCCTGTTGTCTGCCTGTTGTGTTTTGGCGGTATGTTCACACCTTATTAGTTGTTGTCATTGTGCATGCGTCCGCTGTCTATGCCGGTGCTGATGTCCGTGTCTGTCCCTCATGAGGCGCAGGTTCAGCAGGTGGCGCCCACGCCTGTCCCACTAGACGTGCAGCAAGTGGCGCCCGCGTCTGTCCCACCGGAGGTGCAGCAAGTGGCGCCCGCGTCTGTCCCACAGGAGGTGCAGCAAGTGGCGCCCGCGTCTGTCCCACAGGAGGTGCAGCAAGTGGCGCCCGCGTCTGTCCCACAGGAGGTGCAGCAAGTGGTGCCCGCGTCTGTCCCACCGGAGGTGCAGCTTCAGCAAGTGGCGCCCGCGTCTGTCCCACAGGAGGTGCAGCAAGTGGTGCCCGCGTCTGTCCCACCGGAGGTGCAGCTTCAGCAAGTGGCGCCCGCGTCTGTCCCACAGGAGGTGCAGCAAGTGGTGCCCGCGTCTGTCCCACCGGAGGTGCAGCTTCAGCAAGTGGCGCCCGCGTCTGTCCCACAGGAGGTGCAGCAAGTGGCGCCCGCGTCTGTCCCACCGGAGGTGCAGCTTCAGCAAGTGGCGCCCGCGTCTGTCCCACAGGAGGTGCAGCAAGTGGCGCCCGCGTCTGTCCCACAGGAGGTGCAGCAAGTGGTGCCCGCGTCTGTCCCACCGGAGGTGCAGCTTCAGCAAGTGGCGCCCGCGTCTGTCCCACAGGAGGTGCAGCAAGTGGTGCCCGCGTCTGTCCCACCGGAGGTGCAGCTTCAGCAAGTGGCGCCCGCGTCTGTCCCACAGGGGATGGAGGTTCAGTTATTGACACTCGTGATGACCAGGGTCGGAAATCCTGTGCTTTACCAGATGTGTTTTCTGGAGGACAAGAGTGTAGATTGCTGAATCTGCGCCCCAGTCGTGGCGACTGGTCAAGGTTATTTTGTTGGCCAGCCAGCAGGATTGGGCGCAGGTTCAGCAGGTGACACCCGTGTCCGTCCCACAGGAAGCTCAGCAGGTGATCGGCCACAGGACTGGTCAGGCGCGGGCGGTGTTCGAGGTTAACACGTCGGCCGGCCAGCTGCGCAGTCCTACCAGTCCGACGGCGCCGGGCGGCCATGTGGCGCGCCGCTGGACACCCGCTGCCGCACGTAAGTTACGGCCGGCCACAATGCACACACGCCCCCGCCCTGGCAATGGAAGCATCCCAACCAATTCAGTAGCAGCAGGATTTTTGTCGTAGTCTGCGACTATCAAGCAGTGCAGTTTTATGCTATGTGGTGAAGGGTAGGAGTATATTTAGTTTAGGCTATGGCTTAATTCGCATGTGTACTGTGTCGTGGCGTTTTCTTCCGTTTATGATGTAAACGTGATTATGGTGCTGTTTCTCGTGTGATATCTGACCTGCATCGGTCACTTTCACGCGAGAGCCTATGACTCGTAGTGTAAATATTTCTCTAGTATATCCGGCGCCGCTCTGCTGTGTTTGGCAGGGACTCCAGATGGGCTCGTCTGTCTGACCGTCGCCCCCCCCCCCCCAGATTCCACTCGGGCCGAGCCAGCCGCTGCGCCAGCGCGGCAGAACGGCTCCGCCACCGCCGTCTCCAACGGTCACCACAAACGAGAGGACGCGGCACCGACCGCGACCGCGACCGCCGCTCCCCTCCAGCCGGCGGCGCCGTCTGTGGAGACGACGTCCTGTCTGTCGCCAGCGGCGCCGGACCCGGAGCCTGTGCCGGCACCGGCTCCGGCCCAAGCCCCGACTCCGACTCCAACTCCAACTCCAACCCCGGCTCCGGCTCCGGCTCCGGCTCCGGCTCCGGCTCCGGCTCCGGCTCCGGCTCCGGCTCTGGCTCTGACTCCGATCCCAACTCCGGCTCCAGCTCCAGCTCCAGCTCCAGCTCCGGCCTCGGCCCCGGACCCTGTACCAGCCCCAGCTCCCCTGCTCGCCCAGGTGCCGGCACCGGTCCCTGAACTCGCCAAGGTGCCGGCCCCGGTCCCCGAACTGGCCAAGGTGCCGGCCCCGATCTCCGAACCGGCACCGGCACAGCCGGAGCCGGTCTTCTTTGACGCCTCGCCACAGCTGTACGGGCTGCCTCTCTCCGCCACCTACGTCGCTGCCGAGGAGACTGTGCCGGCGCCAGCTCCGGCTCAGGTCTCGGCTTCGGCTCCGGCTCCGTCTCCAGCTGCGGAGCATCAGGAGCCGCGCGGGCAAGCAGACGGCGGCCACAGCCAGCTGCTGACCGGAGAGGTGCAGATCACCACCGTGACAGGGGAGCTCGCCTCGGTCGCCATTTCACCAGAGCACGGCATCTGCGCACAGGCGCTCTACGACTACCAGGCGGGTGAGTGGCCAGATATACTGAGGAAGTATCAACGGATGGTCGCACGAGGGGCAATCGGAGGATCAGGCTGATGGGCGGCCGGATGGTCAAGTGGATGACTGGTCAGGAGGACTGCTTCCTCGCCCTCTGGTGCCGAGCACCATGAAGAGCTGTGCCGATCACTACCGTATCAGATGCTCTGGTCAACCCGGCACGGTACATTGCAACGGGAGTGCTTGGGGCGTTGCTTCCGTCTATGGGAGTAAGCACTGGACGGCTGTTTTGCAAAGTTACCAAATATGGCTGATGCTTTAAGGATTTTGTCTTCCATTTTTAGGTTTGGAGCCTACCTGCTCCATTAAAAAATAAGCACCAGTCTTCCGATGTTGAGTTGCGATGTGTGCCAGTGAGTCGTTCGATATGTCACTAGGTGCTATGCCCGTATGTGGCAGCGAGATTAGTGAACCTAGCCAAACTTTCGGAGGGAGGGCAGGGTTGAAAGCGGTCTTGGGGAGTAAGTAATAATGCTCTCCGCTCCCCCAAGACTGTATCCACTCCACTCCAGCGAATAAAATGTCGGTAGTTAATGCATTGTCGGCTATGAGGGCGTCACCCGCCGATATAAAACAAAACTAAAACCGCTCGGCGCAGGCTCCAAATTGTTTTTTCTCAAAATGTCTTCGACATTCATTGCTTTTCACTTCGTACCTATGAAACAAATCACTGGTCGTCGTGATCTGTGACAATCGACGCATCCTAAGCAGCAGTGCAGCCAAGTGTGGCCAGCTGGGTCCGGCCCCAGGCAGATCTGATCAAATGCAATATATTTCTGTTGAGTCTCACTCTAAAAACATCGTATGGAAAAAATCAACGCAAGCAGTATCGCTGGGCCCGACTCCAAGGAACACCTATCGAAAGGAAGCGAGCCGATCCATGAATCTAGTTTGTGAGCGGCGAACTGTTTTGGCCGCGCATCTGCGGAGGAGCGTCGGGGTGCTTACGCTGAACCTGAAATCTTATTCAATTTCGAGGACACTGCGCGTATTTCTAAGGATGTAAAAATATGATTCAGGTGAAAATATTGTCTCAACAAACACCTGAAATTGAAGAAAATCGGAGTAAAAAGTAGTAGTAAAACTCTTGTCTTTTGGGGTCGTAGCCCCCCCCCCCCCGCCACACACACCAGTTTATCCGCCCCTTGACGGTGTGCGTGACAATGGCCTCGTGTCACCAAATTATGTCAGTTTCTTACGTCGCTGACCTTCCCGCAGTGGACGACACAGAGATCACGTTCGATCCTGGCGACATCATCACCAACATTGAGCAAATCGACGAGGGCTGGTGGCAGGGCGTGTCTCCTGCTGGGCAATTCGGTCTGTTTCCGGCCAACTACGTACAGCTCATCAACGCCTGAACCGGGCACCGGCCGACGACCGTAAGCGCACGGCCGTCGCAGCCGATTCTCGACCTTACGCGCTTCGCCTCCGCGACCAAATGGCTAGCTTAATTCACACCGTTGCCCGCTCCCCGCTCCCCAGCTTAATCGTGCACAACTAATTCGTTACTACTGAATCATGTGATAGATGTATGTGCGTGTTGTGGCGCTCGTGTGGTCGGATGTACCCTGTGCCCGCTGCGACTTACTGGATCCGCGGAGAGCGCGCGCGAGCTTTTCAACCATTGGCATATCTGTTGTTTACCAAAAGCTTCCAGTGGTAACCATTTCCAGCTGTTGTCAATTGTTCCGACTTATTACGCATTGAAATAGATGGTTGTTTCTTACACGGCATGTGTGTATGTGCGGCTGTCTGCTGAGTTTGGCCAGGCGGAGGTAGCGTTTAGGCCGTTGGGCCGCGTACAGCGGTGACTGGGCCATTCTGGGCGGTGCTGCTCGCACATGTCCGGGGTATTCGCCGCCGGGTCGGGGGAACACCCAGACCACGCTGCCGGACTGAGTCACACGTTTGCACTCTCCGACATTGAACGCCTTGATGGCGTGGACGTTGAAGCCATCCGAGAGTCTGCCGTGGCACCCGCAGACGACCGCGGCGATATTTCTCGATAACGTGTGTCTATGGCCCTCCGACGCAGCTGAGCTTTGTATTGGGTGTGCACAACACAGCCAACTACTGGACACTCGTCAGTCCTCGTTTATCATACGCCACGGGGTCCGAACGTAAGCCAAACCAGCTCCTCTGTCCCGAGAACAAAATAATCGGTTTCAAAACCACGGGACCACACAGACACGCATTGGTGGGCACCGACTCGGGTCACATTACAGCGGGGAAGCAGTTGGCTGCTCCTCCGGGCTACTGAGCTACTGGGACAGATGTCGGTCAAATCTGCCCCGACTGGGACACAACTTGTCAGAACGCACCACACACGGCATGTGTCTGATCACTTCCTTCTGCGACCATTACTGCAAATTGTCACAGACCATTGCTGCGCCTGCTCACAGACTGTGAATACGCTTGCTGGTTACGGCGAACGCGGGAACAACATACCAAAGTTCTCGGCTCTCGGCTCTAATATTGAGTGATCTGCACCGACAGAGCACCATCGCTGGTCAACATCGCTTCAGGGACGACAGGATCACGCACGTTGACGTCACTCGTCGACGTCAGGGATAGAAAAGACTGCTTGGGGTCGCACGCTCATCCACACTTCATGCTACGAATAGATTTATAACAAACTGCACCATGACATTCGCAAACTCAACACTCGCCGTACCAGTGCAAAAGATGCGGCTGCACCACCGACACCGGAACAGTTGAGACTGAAACACTTCACTGCGTCCTTCAGAGACACTTGCTATCGTTTCAACCACTTCACTACTACACTCTATGTTTGTGATCAGGTGCAAGGCGACAGAACACGCTGCGTTATTTATTGTTCGGGCACACATTGTGCGGGCACTGCTGGGGTTAGTCTCTGCCGAATTACCTGTGGGAGTTCGCCACTGCCGAGTTACCTGTGGACGTTAGCTGCGGTACCGAGTGCACCCATGGCGGATGGCTGTGCACCGGGGCTGGCCCGAACTGACTAGGGAGGAGCCCAGGCGGGCAGGGCACATCCCAGGTCAGTATGGGCAAACTTAAGCCACCAAAGCAGACTCTAGACAAGCAGAGCAGACCCCAGGCGGCCAGGACGCACTCCAGGTCAGTAAGGCAAACCTAAGCCAGCGGAACAGACCCCCAGGTCACCAGGGCGGACCCAAAGCCAGCAGAGCAGAAGCCAGGCTACCAGAGCAGACCCAAGACAAGCAGGGACAGACCCCGGCGAGCTGGGCAGACCACAGGCCAGCAGAGCAGACCTCAGGCCCCAGCAGGACCAGCAGGACGGACCACCGCGTGACAGCGCGGACGATCCCTGTGTGATGGTGGCGGCGCCGTCACAAACAGCACCATCTAGGCGAGCGCAGCCGCAGCGCTGGTCACACCGCCTTCTGAGACTGCAGCAGCGCCTCGGCTCGAGCCGCCTTCTGCAGCACCGACACCCACCTGCCACACGGGATCACATACACGGTGTCACATAGAGCGTACAGACTCCACGTAAAACGGCGCCACCGCGCCGGCCAATATTATACGGACGGTGCACACTATCCGGAAGGGGCACCTGTCAACGGAATACAGCGGCTCAGAGTCGACAGAAAGCGGCACCAGCCAATAATATACTGAGACACAGGCTTCGCAGAAAATGGCATTGATCAACAACATGCAGATGGTGGCTATCCAGGAAACGAACGCCCAGAGATGTACCATGGTAATTAAACGTTAATTATTTTGAACGGTGATTGCCAAATATTCAAAGATGAATTCCGCGGCACGTTTTGTCAGACATGTGGATTTTCGTCGACTAGTGGCGCATGGTCGGCAGTGCCAGGCCGACAGACGACTCATCGCCAGTGACACCTGACTCTCGACCAGACTCACTCACCAGGGACACCCGACCCACCCACGAGGGACACCCGAGCCACTCACCAGTAACACCCGACCCCACTCACCAGGGACACCTGACCCACTCACCAGGGACATCCGACCCACCCACCAGGGACACCTGACCCACCCACCAGGGACACCTGAGCCACTCACCAGGGACACCCGACCCACTCACCAGGGACACCTGACCCACTCACCAGGGACACCTGACCCACCCACCAGGGACACCCGACCCACTCATCAGAGACACCCGACCCGACTCACCAGGGACACCCGACCCACTCACCAGGGACACCCGACCCACTCACCAGGGACACCCGACCCCACTCGCCAGGGACACCTGACCCACTCACCAGGGACACCCGACCCCACTCACCAGGGACACCCGACCCACTCACCAGGGACACCCGACCCACTCACCAGGGACACCCGACCCACTCACCAGGGACACCCGACCCACTCACCAGGGACACCCGACCCCACTCACCAGGGACACCTGACCCACCCACCAGGGACACCTGACCCCACTCACCAGGGACACCCGACCCACTCACCAGGGACACCCGACCCACTCACCAGGGACACCCGACCCCACTCACCAGGGACACCTGACCCACCCACCAGGGACACCCGACCCACTCACCAGGGACACCCGACCCACTCACCGACCACTCACCAGGGACACCCGACCCCCCCAGGGACACTCGACCCACTCATCAGACACCCGACCCACTCACCAGGGACACCCGACCCACTCACCAGGGACACCCGACCCACTCACCAGGGACACCTGACACACTCACCAGTGACATCCGACCCACTCACCAGGGACACCCGACCCTACTCACCTCGCCACGTCGTCCCGGCTCTCCGCCAGCAGCACGTACGTCTTCTTGGCGTGGAACAGCTTCAGCGAGCGGTCGCGATCCTTGTCGGCCACGCCCGGCTCGGCCTTGGCCGTGGCGCCGCCCCAGCTGACCGTGAAGCCCGGCACCGGCATGGCCGTCAGCGCGCGCTCGGCCTCCTCGCTCTGGTACGAGTACAGCACGCAGTCGGCGCGCAGACAGAACCACCGGCGCGACCACGACTTCCTGCTGCGCAACTGCAGGTAGCCGCTCAGCAGGCTCTCGCCGGCGGCGGGCACCTGGGTAGAGGCGCGCCGTCACACAGACAACCCACAGCAGGTGCTCCGGTATCTTCAGAGCATGGCACCTCGAGACACACTAATAACACGGGAAAACAAACTGCGTGCATTCCGAAGCGCATGTATCCAACGACGCGAAGGAAACTGGGTTAAAACAAAACTATTTTCGAGACATGCACGCAGCTATAATGTTCTTGGGGATGGCATGTCATGTGGATGTATCCTGGCACGACGTTTTTGGGAGGGGTGAATGAAGTTCAAAGGATGCCCAGATTTGATGCAAACACAAGTGGAGGCTCGTAGTCAGAGTTGGGTTGGGAAATGGCTTGTTTGATACAGTTCTTTTCAGTCGATGTCCGTAGGTCACATGCTAACTCAGCAACAAGGGTGAGATATGGACCGCACCTTCCCCATGGCATCGTCCACCCACGAATGCGGAGAATGTGTCACGAGGTTACTCCTGCTACCGGGTCCCATGGCAAGTATGTGCTATGAGGATACTCCTGCTGCCGGGTCCCATGGTAAGTATGTGCTATGAGGCTACTCCTGCTGCAGGGTTCCATATCAAGTATGTGTAATTGGCTACTGCTGGGCCCACTTACGTTGCACAACGGCTGTAAGTTTGTAATGGGCTACTCTGCTACGGGTCCCATGGCAGGTATGTCTAGAGGATATCTGCCGGGTCCAGGCAAGTATGCTATGAGGCTACTCTGCTCAGGGTTCATATCAAGTTGTTAATGGGTATTGCTACGGGTGACAGTAGGCTATGAGGCTGCTCCTGCTACCGGGTCCCATGGCAAGTATGTGCTATGAGGATACTCCTGCTGCCGGGTCCCATGGCAAGTATGTGCTATGAGGCTACTCCTGCTGCAGGGTTCCATATCAAGTATGTGTAATGGGGCTACTCCTGCTGCTGGCCCACTTCACGTGTGCACCAACGGCTGCTAAGTATGTGCAATTAGGCCATTCCTGCTGCCAGGCCACTTCACGTGTGCACCCGGGTGTCCTATCCAGAACTAACGGGAGCTGGACTGCGCTGCTAGCGTGATGTTTTATCCGGTACTTTTGGCATTTTTGTGCATCATTCTGAGGTATTTCTCCCACATTCCATTGACACCCAGTAAAGTTATGCACTGATTTCGTAGTAGGGAATGAGTCGCGCGGCTTGTTGTCTCCTTTGGACGGCGACAGCAAATACAGGCCAGCTGTATCGGCCACCAGACGCGAGGTAGCCAGCCGCTGTGCCGCTACACTCACGTCGAGTACTCCCTGGCCGCGAGTGTAGGACACGTCCAGCACGCTCTCGCGGCGCTGCGAGGCGGCGCTAGTGTCGTTCTGGTTGGCGCGCTCCGTCAGCAGATGGTAGCACCGGTTGCACACGCGGGCCGGCTTGTTCTGCTCACACGGCAGCGGCACCTTGCGACTCGAGCACTTGCTGCACGCCACCTGACGACCAGACAGTGACGTCACACTTTCCGCACACCATCTGCCGGACGGCGAGTGGCTTCGCACAAGCTGACCAATCGCGGGACGCATTTGTGGTGGCGCCCGTACACACTACGCATGTATGCAACGTCTGTGAACTTGGAGTGTACAAATATAATTTCGGACGACCTTTCAATATTTCAAATGCAAAACTCGTGCGTCTTCCCAGAGCATTGGGATTCATGTACCATAGGCGTCTTGGACACTGGCGGATCCAAGCAGGGACCATTCCGGTCATGCCCCCCCAGAATCGGTTAAGGGGGGGGGGGGTATAGTGTCTTATGGTTCCCTCCAAACCAAGAGAAGTAAACTAAATTAAAATGCAGTAACCTTTGCCGAGGTTAAAAAATAGCGTTCCAGATGAAAGAATCTCCAATTTAAGTATTTTGTATTTAATTGTTTGGAAGCCCAATATGGTAGCATAGTAGATTCTGACACACATTGAGGGTTCTATGCTGCTCAAGTTCTGCTAACAGCAAGAGTTGACAACATCGGATCTGCCAGTGTGTACACGTGCACGAACGTTGACGTGGTACAAGGCATTGAACGTGAACGTGAACGTTGTGGTAAACGAAAGGAAGAATCCGTTAACTTAGAAACGGTGGAGGTAGGCTGGGACCCCTACGCAGGAAATTATGTTGTCATTAATTATTTTTATCAAAATGACACCTTTGCCAAATAGTGATCAAAATCCGGTGCTTTTAAACCAAAAATAGTGAGAGGATAAGCACCCTTCAAATCCGTTCGATTCCTCCCCTGATGCAATTCCTAGGTACGCCACTGGGGGGGGCTTACACCGAAAGCCGAAAGTTGCCCCCACCCCAAACCTGTGGGCTAGATCCGCCAGTGGTCTTGGAAGCACATATTAAGCTACGAGCACGGGGAATCGCGCCTGTTTTTCGGAAGTTTTAGGACTTGGGCGAACGACTGATTCTTCCCAGTGTTACTATTCTTAATATGTTTGTGGATGTCTGTGACCTTCGCATACATTTTATATGATTGCGCCGATTAATTGCTGAATGACATCGTGCTGAGAGCATTGACTTCAATTGGTTCCTTCGTCTTCGAACTTGAATGATCCACACTTCTGCATCTTATACATAGTCCTACTGGGCTCTACGCGATTAGACCATGGATGATGTACGCCTGGATTGGAAACTCCGCGTTGGCGCCTTTCATCTGCGCGTATCAGCGGCACCAACTTGCCACCTAGCGGAGGGTACATAAAAACACGGAAACGCGGCCAGTTTTAGGCTGTGCGCCTATGGGAGTTCGGGGTACGCATTTCGTATTGACATTTGTTCCAATTGATTCAACCACCCCAGGAGGATTGCATCTGCTCTTCATGATACAGAATTGATCAAGGAACCTTACCATCCTTTCCTTATTTATGTATTACGCTCCGTTCCGAAGTTGTGATGCGAAGTGAAGGCACCTGTGAGAGGGAGATCATTTCGCCGAAAGGGTCGGCCTACCGATGTTGATTTCTTTAAATGATCGGAGTGGGCAAAGTACATGAAGGCAATAGGCAGACCAAAATGAATATGTGGGGGTCACATTCCATAGGCTCCCATGTTAGAAGTTGAAATTATTGTGGGTGGAGGAAGCAAGCATTGAGGGGGGAAGTTTCACCCTCAAAGATAAGAATGAGCGGTTCTGCTTTCGCCCCTACCCTCCTTGCTCTCTAGATATGTGGCTGATATTTTCCAGTGGAGTGGTTTACACAACTGAATGGGAGAGTACAGACTTAGGCGCACCCACCAATCCGCAAAGAGGATTTCCATGGAGGGTACAAGCCTCCTCCCCCTACACCATACCACTGACAGATGTATGATTTTGCCAAGGAGGCGTCATTTCTCCAGGCTCTTGGTCCAGAACATTTGGACGGAGTACACTCCGATCTCCCAGAGGGGCACCATTTGTTTTTGTCTGAGTGCTTTTCGCCGAGAAAACAATTTCGGCGTGCGTTCCGACTCCCAGAGGACTGCCGTTCCCAGGCCGAGGAGTGCGTTGCGCTGATAAATTCGAGGGAGGGGGTACACTGGAACCTCCAAGAGAGGCGTCCTTCTGGTCATAAGGGGCGCCACTTTCGCTTCCTCCCCCTTGGATCAGCCCTTGCAACATACCCTAGCTGGCAACGCCACTACCTCTTGCCGATTCGCTACCACTTGCCGGTCGTTCGACTCAGGGGTGTTGTTTTATATACCTTTGAGGGGGAACTGCCACCTCAATGTTTGCTTAACCCACCACCGCAATTATTTCAATTTCTAACATAAGAGCCAATGGAATGTGCCCCCAATTCATTTTGGTCTGCCCATTGCCTTCATGTACTTTGCCCCGTCCAATCATTTCAAGAGCAAGATAAAGATAGAGAGATAAGAGATAAAGATTCAAGATAAAGAAAGATATCAACATCGATGGACCGACCCCCGGGGCGAGGTGGGCCCATTCTCACAGATGTCTTCACTTCGCATCACGACAATTTCTGAACGGAGCGTAATAAATCAATAAGGAAAGAACGGTAAGGGTCCTTGATCAAATCTGTATCATGAAAGGCTAATGCAATCCTCCTGGGATGACTGAATCAATTGGAAAAAATGCCAATACGAAATGCGTACCCTGAACTCCCATAGGCGCATGGCCTAAAACCGGCCGCGTTTCCGTGTTTTTACTTACCCTCCGCTAGGTGGGCTGATACGCAAACAGCTGTTGGTTTCCAATCCAGGCGTACATGATCCATGATTAGACAACACAGGTAGATAGTTTTTCGGAAATATAACTAGCAATTTCTACCAAATCGGAAAAACGCTAGAAGTAACAAAACATTATACGCCTTGCCACCTGAGCATCATGAGTATTGCTTATCAACATGTATTAACTCGGGATGGATTCCAATCATTGGCACCTTATGCATTCCGCAAAATATCGCAACTTACTATTATTCTTAATGTAATGAAGCTGTCTATGATGGGTACAGGTGCACCTTTTTATATCTTCGGAGGGGCTCCAGCATATCCAATGTTAGATTTAGCACCTCTAATAATGATACATTTTGACATAATATCCTATCGGTCATTGTTCTGTCGGCCAGTACCTTCGCTGCGTTTTCGTTTCATCGACTTTCACATAGTTGGGTCCTCCAGATGACTTCTTGGAAGCTCCACCACTGATAGGTTTTCCCCGACGATAGTTGCCCTGACCATGCCCTGACGACTGATCGCCGATAGGCTACCAGACGATGGGGCAAGTATCACCGGGACCACTGACTGAGCTGCATTGCGATAGGCTACCCCAGACGGCAGGTATCCGCAGGACCACCGACCGCGCCGTACTCACAATGCCGCAGGCGTGACAGCCGTGCTTGCGCCGCATCATGCCGAACTGACTCTCGCAGTCCATGCAGCGCGACACTCCGTCCTGCCGCAGCATGACGGGCGCCTTGCGGCCTAGCTCCTCCAGGCCGTGCGGATCGGACTTGAGCGAGGCACGCCGCTCGTAGAAACTGGTCACCACCCGACACAACGTCTCCAGCCACTCGATCTTCTCGGCGGCCGTCCTGCGGCACGACACGGGGGCATCGGCGGTGTCAACGGCACTGCGAGTGGCACCAGGGTACTCCGAGTAGCATGAGGGCACCGAAGACGTAGTCGGGGCATAGAAAGCATAGCAAGCGTACTATGGATGTGGCAGGGGTTTCGGAGGTATCGAAGGATAACAAAAACATTGAGGGCATCACAGAAATAGTAAGAGATGATTGCTGTTGAGCGTGTTACAGTGATGCCACGAATGCAGGGGCACCCTGTATATGCACCGAGGCGCTAGGAAAACAGGTCGTTATTGATACGGCGAGAGAACAGGCACCAGAGACATTGAGCGTGAAGGCCGGATATTCTGATGACAAGTCATCGGCTGGACTGCGGCTACGAACGGGCGGCCTTGGCGCAATACAGCAACTCTCTGTGACTCAGTGGCTGGCGACGGGCCGGCTACCAGCACGGGAGAGTGGCTGTTGGTGGGGTGTCCGGCCCGTGTCTGCAGTACCAGTACCAGTACGGGAGAGTGGCTGTTGATGAAGTACCAACACGGGAGAGTGGCTGTTGGCGAGGTGTGCGGCCCGTGTCTGCAGTACCAGTACGGGAGAGTGGCTGTTGTTGGGGTGTCCGGCCCGTGTCTGCAGTACCAGTACGGGAGAGTGGCTGTTGGTGAGGTGTCCGGTCCGTGTCTACAGTACCAGTACAGGAGAATGGCTGGTGTTGGGGTGTCCGGCTCGTGTCTGCAGTACCAGTACGGGAAGGTGGCTGTTGGTGAGGTGTCCGGTCCGTGTCTACAGTACCAGTACGGGAGAGCGGGTGTTGGTGAGGTGTCTGGCCCGTGTCTGCAGTACCAGTACGGGAGAGCGGGTGTTGGTGAGGTGTCCGGCCCGTGTCTGCAGTACCAGTACGGGAGAGTGGGTGTTGGTGAGGTGTCCGGTCCGTGTCTACAGTACCAGTACAGGAGAGTGGCTGGTGTTGGGGTGTCCGGCCAGTGTCTACAGTACCAGCACGAGAGAGTGGCTGTTGGTGAGGTGTCCGGCCCGTGTCTGCAGTACCAGTACGGCAGAGCGAGTGTTGGTGAGGTGTCCGGCCCGTGTCTGCAGTACCAGTACGGGAGAGTGGCTGTTGTTGGGGGTGTCCGGCCCGTGCCTGCAGTACCAGCACGAGAGAGCGGGTGTTGATGGCGTACCAGTACGGGAGAGTGGCTGTTGGTGAGGTGGACAAAGTACCAGTGCCAGTACGGAGGAGCGGATGTTGATAAAGTACCAATACAAGGGGAGGGGGGGTACAGATAGGGTGCCCGGCTCGTGTGCGCTCTCTGATACGGCAACTGCAGCGGAGTAGAACCCTGTTTACCTATCGGACCGCAGAGACCGCAGAGCAGCGAACCAAGCGACGCCCAAACCAGATGATGACATCAGCAGTGACGTAGCCAGCAATCCCAGGCGCCCATGAACCCAAACGTGTGTGCAGTTTACACAAACAGGCACGCAGTCCACGTCGTGCCATGCCCCTGATACAACACAGCCAGGCAAATATTGATACAACTATCTCTTTGCTCATGTTAAGTCGGGAACGTAGAAACAATGCAGAAGATACACCAAACGGTACATCTTTTGGATTGTTTTAGCTTTCCTAGCTTAATATGAACAAACATCTCTTGGTATTAAGATTTGTTAATATTGCTGATTAATGCACTTAGCATCACTAAACAGAACCACCTGATGAAGTAATCTGATTTCGTCTGGTCACCTGTCCGATATATCTAATGAGGCCTTCACTTCTGGGCAGATACAAACGGCTGGTCACGCGATGGAGCGCTCCAAATGGCGCCGGAGCGCTCCAAATGGCGCCAGATCGACCCAGATTAGCGCCGCCGTCGTGCTATCTCTGGAGGACGCACAACCGCCGTCCCCCAGAGTTTCTTCCGTATTTTACTGGCGAGTTGCCCTCCGGACGGGACAGGACCGTCACAAACTGTTGCCAAGTGGCTGCAGCTGCAGAGGTCAGGGTTCATGTGGGACAGTCAGGGCTGCAGATCTCTCACGAAGCCACGGGGAGGGGGTACACGTCTTTATTTCCAAGATATATTTTCAAATTGAGTAAGGAAAAATGGCACGTTAACATTAGCAGGGTACCAAATCAGGGGGTCCAGTGCCCCGACCCACACGGGATCTCCAGCCGGTGGGACAGTGTCTGGTGGGTATGCCGCCTGCCGGCCAATTCTGGCTGCGAGCGGCAGGAAGTTGTCAGATGTGGTGGCCAACATAGAACACTCGGTAGCAACAGCAAAACTTCACATCAATTAGCCACATACGCTTGTTGAAATCCTGGACAGATCGACACACCATGCCATGTTAAGATGCTTATATATCATATGATATACGATTCCTGCATCCTTCAGCAGTTTAAAGCCGACAAAAATATCCACTGATGAATATATGCTTTTAGCAAATTGCAACGTGCAAAGGCGTCGCTTCAGACAACCCATTGTAGCATAATAACTAAATGAGAAACGTCTTTTCCCCGATTGGTAAATCTGCTCTCCCCCATTTCAGTGCCAATACTTTTCCATTCGGCTAGATATAAACAAATTACGGAATAACGAATTGGCCCAACCAGCGAGTGGTTTCCGGCGTAACTTGGACGAACTTTAAGAATCGTAATATTTCGCGCAAAATTATTATATTCACTGAAAATAAATAACTTCGTAATATTCGTGCTCACTGAACCAAATAAAATGTACAGGTTTTAGCATCGCATTCAGTGGCGTCCACTGCGAACGTTGTGGATTTCAGAGCAACATACCATCGACCTGATAAGCAGCGGCGTCTTTTTGTCTCGGTGCCATCGACGCAAGTCTGTCTCGGTTTTTACAAACACATCAATCAGAGTTACATGGTGGCGGCGACAAAAACACAGCACATCCGTTACGAAACATGGCGCCAATCTGTGTCAACAGAGCGTCGGACGGCCGCCAATAATGGGCCGCGTCCATCAACGTCGCCGGCATACTGCCGACCGGAGGTCAGAGTCACCAGCGGATGCAGTCATTGGTGACAGAGGTCAGAGGCAGTCAGAGGCACTGGCAGTGAGGGATCAGAGTCGCCAGTGACGTCGGCGTCACTGGTGATGTCGGAGTCGCCAGGGATCCAGTGAGGTCAGAGACGGCAGCAGTGTGATGGATCAGTCACCAGATAATTCAGAGTCGCCAGTGGGGTTAGTCACAGGAGACCAGAGTCAGACCAGGTCACCAGCACTTCCAGAATATCAAAGTCATTAGTATCGTCAGATTCACCAGGGAACCCAATAAGGTCAAATTTACCAGTGGATGAAGTCGGATCAGTCACCAGTGCTGTCAGTGAGATCATGGTCGCCAGCGCTGGCAGAAGATCAAAGTCACCGAGGGGTGCAGTAAGGTCAAATATGTGAAATCAGATCAGTCGCCAGTGGGTCTATGGTCAATTGGTGTGGCAGTGTTGTTGGAATCAAGTGAGGCTACGAGTCGCCAGGGGTCGAGAAAAGTAGTCAGAATCGCCAGCACTGCTAGTGAGATTAAAGACACCATTGAGATCAGGTCACCAGGGGATCTAGGGAAGTCTCTAGATGATCTATATAGATCAGAGCCCCCGGGAAATCAAGTGAGGGCAGAGTCAACAATTAGCATTGTGGTTAGCGTCGATACGCATAGGCACTACCAACTAATTACCGTCTGGTCGCCGCAAAGAGTGGAGGCTGAGTAAAAAATGTTTAGTACCCGATGGAAAAGTAGTCTTCTGCGCATAACGCTGGATCCAGTAGCTACTAATCAGGTGACTGTAGTGGCCACCTTAGCCAGACGTGCGTGTGCACGAGAGCGAGAGCGAGAGCGAGAGAGCGAGAGAGCGAGAGAGAGCGAGAGAGACAGAGAGAGAGAGAGAGAGAGAGAGAGAGAGAGAGAGAGAGAGAGAGAGAGAGAGAGAGAGAGAGAGAGAGAGAGAGAGAGAGAGAGAGAGAGAGAGAGAGACAGAGACAGAGACAGAGACAGAGAGAGAGAGAGAGAGAGAGAGAGAGACAGAGAGAGACAGAGACAGAGAGAGAGACAGAGACAGAGACAGAGACAGAGAGAGAGAGACAGAGACAGAGACAGAGAGAGAGACAGAGACAGAGAGAGACAGAGACAGAGACAGAGAGAGAGAGAGACAGAGACAGAGAGAGAGACAGAGACAGAGACAGAGACAGAGACAGAGACAGAGACAGAGACAGAGACAGAGACAGAGACAGAGACAGAGACAGAGACAGAGACAGAGACAGAGACAGAGACAGAGACAGAGACAGAGACAGAGACAGAGACAGAGACAGAGACAGAGACAGAGACAGAGACAGAGACAGAGACAGAGACAGAGACAGAGACAGAGACAGAGACAGAGACAGAGACAGAGACAGAGACAGAGACAGAGACAGAGACAGAGACAGAGACAGAGACAGAGACAGAGACAGAGACAGAGACAGAGACAGAGACAGAGACAGAGACAGAGACAGAGACAGAGACAGAGACAGAGACAGAGACAGAGAGAGAGAGAGAGAGAGAGAGAGAGAGAGAGAGAGAGAGAGAGAGAGAGAGAGAGAGAGAGAGAGAGAGAGACAGCGATAGACAACGAGCGAGAGAGAGACAGCGATAGACAACGAGCGAGAGAGAGAAGGAGAGAGAGAGTCCAGCTACGGGGTAGATATACAGACAAGATAACATCAGCATGCTAGCGGACCGGAAAACCCAGCAAAAAGTGACGCCCCGACAATTAGCTAGAGGTAATGTGGTTGTTACGCCCCTTCACGACCGGTTCAACACACCAGTGTAAAAACATTCTAGAAAAATACCCAGGCCAGTATCGGGCACAGTGACGGAATGATGGGTTGATGGTCTCGCATCCAGGAATATACAGCACTGTGCCCAGGTAGTGACGACAACTCAAGTAAGACCGACATGAAACACACATCTATTCAAAAGTTAACTAACACCATACAATTACGACATACTAAGATGCAAGTGAACGTGCGCAGATAGGCATAGACGTAGGCAGGCGTGTTCTTTTATGTACTTTTGAGGGGGCAAGTGCTTCCCTCAATGTTGGCTTTGCCCCCAAAATAATTTCAACTTTTAACATGGGACCCTATGGAGAGTGCCTCCAACCCATTTGGGCCCGTCCATTGCCTTTATGTATTGTGCTCCTCAAATAATTTTCTGAAATTAACGCCCGTGAGTGTAAGGTTCTGAAAATTATTGGCAGGGCACAATGTATGAAGTCAGTGGGCGGGTATTGGAGGCATACCACATACATAAAAGTTAAAATTGATAATGATATATCTGGGATGAGCCTTTAAAAAAAACAATTAATGAGCTTTCGGAGCCCCTAGCTGGTCCGTCGTCAGACGACGGAGCAGCTAGGGGCCCCGAAAGCTCATTGTTTAAAAAAGGGTATTCCCAGATATTATGTGGTTTAGGGACGCATCGACTGCATAGGTCATATAGCACATCCCAGATATATCATCATTCTTATAAGCCATTTAATATGTCTCTGAAATATTTAAAAGTTAAAATTATTGAAAGGACACAGCCAACACTAAAAGTGCCCTTCTAAAACCACACAAGGCTACACCATTGCAAGTAGCTGCATCCGAGAATGACGTGTTTGGGATGTAAATTTCAGCCGCAGTAGAATGTCCCACGAGTAACACTTTATTTACTCTGCATATGAATTACTTGCGTTAGTAATGTGAGTCAGACTAATCCCATTCGATAAAGCAACGTATATTGGAATTAAATATATTGTGCAAGTGGTTTACATATTTTTTTGCCGGCGTTTGCAACACAAATAATAAACATGCTCTCATGATCATGAGGCACGTGTGGCCTTTGCACGCGGAAAATTGGAGTCTACATAGCAGATGGTATTCCTTCCTAGATTGTGCTCCATGCAGCAGAATATAGCTCGTCGACGCCGAATCTCATGCATAATCCGGGACTTGGATGGGGGGAAGTAATTAATCCAGCAATGCAATGTACTCCATCGTGACATTACCACACTGTATTGTGGTTCTTGAGGTCCAGAGATTCTTGTTAGAATTAAGTTCCAGATTCTGTGCCGAATTCCGCACCGGTGAGCGGCATTCCACCACGTGCACCACACACTTAGTTTCCAGGTAGGGATCCATGAAAACGACGTTCAACGTTATCAGAAGTTGAATGCGACACACACAGTCTCCTCGTCCACTACTCAACGCGGCCACCCGTGTGGCGGCTTACTGCGCAGCCTTGACGGGTGGGTCTGTGTGCACACCAGGCAGATGCAGCGCGCGTCAAGGTCACAGAGGTCACGAATGCACCGAAGTTTCACACCGAGAGGTGACAGAGGTCATGGGACTCGCTGCGTGTCAGCAAAGTGAGACACACCAGGGAAAGGCACCGTCATTCCGAGGTGTAGCACAACAGACGTCACTGTCGTAGCAAGGGGAGCTCCTAGCTCGTGTCTGCCCACTCTGGTGCCAGTCGACACATTGCACTGGTGGGAGTGTATAGCCAAATTTTGCTGCTACTCCTGCTCACAGGTCAGGTCAATCTTGCATGGGTTCCTGCCCACAGGGCATGCCAATTTTGTACCGGTTTTTGGCCATTGGCCATGTCAACCTTATACAGGCACCTGCCCACAAGTAATGTTGGCTCTGTACCCGCTTCAGCCCACAAGTAAGGTCAATCCTGTATCCGCTTCTGCCTACAGGTCAGGTAAACCCTGTACCGGCTCCTGTCCAATGGTCAGGTTAATCCTGTACCGGCTCCTACCCACTGGTCAGGGAAACTTTGCGAACTAATCATTCGCCGACCAGAGGCAGCGGCCAATGAATGAGGCAGTGTTCACGAATTGATGACTTTGGTTAGACACTAACGCCCAAGGGGCGCATTTTATACCTCACCAAACCCCGATGTACGTATTTAGTTGTTGGCTTTGGCCGAACACAAATATATGCGGAATCTCCGCACTATTAATTTACATGACAGACGGAGAGAGAATGCTTTGGGAATCATGGAACATTTGACGAAGTGATTTATCTTTGTGGAGCACACATGCAATCTCTATTTTTATTTGGTTTCTCCCATCCAAGCACTCCTAAGCTGCCATCTTTCCATGTGCAAAAGATCCACAATAATCAGCAGGGCGTCTTTTTTAGCGGATTGCCAGCAACGGGCAATACGTCACACCTCTCGAGATTTTGAATGGTTTTGAAACGCTGCTCAGTACATTTATGTTGTCTTTCAACATTTCACACTCAGAGTAGCAACCATATCAATACTAGTATTAGGCTGTTGAGCGAAGCTGTTTGTGTCGGTCTGTTTCCACATAGAAGAGGATCAAGCACATCGAACAGCTGGGGGATGCCCTCGTGCGCCGCCGCCAGATCCGCGCCACAACAGCCTACATGCCATCATGGCATCACGCTTGTGCAGCATCGTACGTCATGGCACATGGCGTCGCCTCATCACTCACCCACGTCCAGTATAGCCATGTCCCACGTCCAGTGCAGCCTGTCCCATTCATCCCGTCCGAGCCAACTGAATCACCACGCGACGTCTCTGACTCACTGTGTGTACAACTCGACTTTCTTCTGGTTGCCGTTGACGTAGAATGTGTTGACCGTCTCCAGGTTGTCGCCCTCCAGCACCTGCATGCCCTCGATGCTGAACTTGGCGCGCAGTCGGTAGGCGGGCCCCGAGATGATGCGGTTGTTGATGAGGCGAGGCGAGCAGAGCAGTAGCAGGTCGGAGAACTGCCGCGGGTTGTGTCAGGTCAGGCTAGTCGCTTCATTTCAGCTCAGCCACAGGTCAGGTCACATCAGGCCAGTCAAATGTCAGGCCAGGTCAGATCTGCCACACATGAGATGTCAGGTATGTTTGAAAGTCGGTACATGATGTCGCTTACGAAGCCCGGCTAGACCAGTCACGCATCAGGTCACATCATGTCGGTACAGACGGCAGAAACAGCAACAGTGGAAATTTATCCCCAGAACCAAACACGACGAAACCACAACATAAGCATGCATCGTTCAACACCAGGATATAAACAGTTCACCGGAACACGGTAGATAACTATTTGTGTTTTACCAGTATTGCTGCACGGGAGGGATGGTGGTCATTTTGGCAACTGATGCGTGTCTATGTCAGAAAATGTCGCAGAATAGCAGCGATGACGCAGCGCTCAGTTATCAGGGTAATCTCACCGGAACATGGCGACTATGGGCAAAGCAGTCAGTGTGACAACATACTCACGATGTTGCACGAAACTATGTATTTGCTTTGCTCCGATTATCTTCTGTGAAATGTTGCAGGACGCAATGTATGTGTACCGATCGTCGGCTCTTTCCTGGATATTTCCACGCTGACCAATCGCGATAAAACGATGGCAATGATGATTCAGTTTCGCCAACAATCTACTTCGGCCTCTCCACGGACGGCACCACCATGCGGGAGGTGGGGACACGTCTCCGACGGTTGTCTTCGGCCTCTCCATGGACGGCACCACCATGCGAGAGGTGGGGACACGTCTCCGACGGTTGTCTTCGGCCTCTCCATGGACGGCACCACCAAGCGGGAGGAGGAGGTGTTCAATGAGCACGACCCCTCTCAGACGTTAGACGGCCCCTCACCGAGATCAGTCGTTTGCGCTCTTACGTAATACAGTTCCTCGTCGACTTTCCACGGCCACTCTCCGATTTCAGATCGTTCCTCTCGAACTATTTGCAGCCCCTCTCGGACTAAACACGGCGCTACATCAAGGTAGACGGCCCCCTCCCTAACTCCACGCAACAATCTCATAGTCTGGGTGGCCCCGATCCCCGCCCATTTTCTCGGATTCCATAGGCCTCTTGATGAATTGATGCGGCCCCCTCCAGCTTGTGTTGGCCGAGTTCAACTTTAAGCAGCCCTTTCTTGCATAAGACAGCTCTCAACATTATTGGCCCTTCATTACATTCATATCTCTTCAACCTACAATGTCTCCTTTTCAACCTACACCTGCCCCTCTATAACTTTGCATGACCCTCTTTAACTTTAAAACATCCCCACTTCGACTGAAAATAAACTCGTAAGCTAATGTTGAAGATAACATGGCCCCATACGAGCTCAGAAAACTTTCGTCGACTTAGTACAGCCCTCTCCCGTCTCAAATGTCTCCTCTCTAAGTAATTGCGGCATCACTCCGTCTACGAACGAACAGCGTCTAAATGAAGGAAAAAAACAAAACAAAAAACAAAACAAAAAACCTCTGCGACTCAAAACATTCCTCTTCGACTATAATGATCTCTCCGAGCATAGAGGGTGCTCCTCGAACTCAATAGCCCTTCGACATGTCAATAAGACCTCTCTCCAGCTTAAATCTTCCCAAGTCCTGCCAAGTCCCTTAAGTCCCAAGACCTCTCCAACTTCAAACGGCCATTCTCCTACTTTAGACGGTCCTCTAAAACCTGGGCCGCCTAAAGTATGTGGCCTTAAGCATCTAAATTATTGAACCGCCTAGAGTATGTGGCTTTAAGTATATAAAGTATTGGGCCTAAAGCCTAAAGTATGTAACCTTAAGTATCTGAAGTATTGGGCCACGAAAAGGTTGAAAAATTTGGGAAAAAGGAATAGATCCTGGGACTTCAGACGGCCCATTGACAAAACATGGCACTTATCCGGCTTAAACCGACCCCTCTGGAGGCTTTCAGCGTACCTTCTTCCACTTTATTACAATGTCTATATCCCTACAACCTTAGATAGCCCTTTTCTGACATTAACTATCCCTCTCCGACTAAACCCGGAAGCACCCAGTGTAGTTTAATACTTCTGATCAAAAGGAACGCGGAGTGGGAGATGGGATGTTACTGATGCCCTTCGTATGTTAATATTTATCGAACGTAGTGGAAGAGTTCGAATGATTCTGGTTATATCTGGTCAGTGTCATCAGAAAGCACACTTCGCAACCCCTGTAAAGTCACCTATGGCGTGACAGGGTCGGTCAAAATAGTGGATAGTTCACATAATAATGATCGTAGGCCTTCATACCGACATCAAACGGCTTACTTATGTCTTTTACTTTTACGTTCAATAGCCGCCCCTATGGCTTATGCGAGTAAGGGCGTATAACCTACATAAAGCGACTTCAGGCTTATGACTGTCCACAACATGCTACATACTGCACTTCTGCAATTCAATAGTGCTAGTGCAAAATTCGGAAATGGGACGACCCGTTGCTGTCTCACTCCGTCTTTTATCCGATCCAGCTACAGTATAAATTGAACTCAGTTTTCAGCGATTATATTTTCCAGATTTATCGAGATTGATCATTCCTTGAAAATACTAGAAGATGCCCATTGTCTACGTGACTACAAAATTCCTCTCCAGGAGTTTTGTAAAGGAATGGCCCAAGGCGTTCAAAAATGTGCACAGCTTTTCAAAGAAAAACTGAAGAAAGCACGACATGAAATATTTTCAATCGCAAGGAGGGTTCCGGGTCCCAGCAAATATTTGCACTTTTGCTACAAAAGTAGCTTTTGTGTGGATCGCTTCACGACCCTCTTTTGGTGGCCAGGGCGTCTTTTTTGTCGCCACGGCTCCTATTAGAAAGCAGTGGTGGTGGTGGATTTGTGCTTTAGGGCGCGTCGACTGCATTGGTCATTTTGCGCCCATATTAGAAAACAGTTGAAAATTCGTGGGGCCGCTGCTGGCCCTCTCCAACGTTTAACATGCCCAAAGCAGGGCGGTGGCTCTGTGAGGCACTTATCTTCCGATCGCCCCATAAATAAACTTGATCCTAATCACTACGATCAGTCGGTTTGAGTAGCTGATGGTGGACAGCCGATCAACCGGTGTCGGCACCTCGTATAGATGGCCGGCCAGCTGGTGCCGATACTTGATGCCAGTGGTTGGTGTCAATGTTTGGTGCTAACAGCTCATCACTGGTGCCAGTAGGTGGAGTTGACAGCTGGTCAGCTTCCTACAGTTGCAAGTCTGAGCTTTCCACACGCGTCCGGTATGATGTAATTGTTTGTAACATGATGCGCATGTTATTTACGTCAGCCATCAACTGGCACACGGGCAACGTATCAATACACGGACAAGAAAACTGGCATACCCGGCGCATGAGCTCAGAACCAAGTAGGCTGATGTGACGCGATTAGTCACACTGCACGGATCGCTGAGAGTAACCCAGAACAGACACTAAGCCACCACGACGTACACAATCGCCAGTGGATATGGCAAATTTCCGTTGCAGGTTGCAAGTCAAAAACATTGCAGTGTACCGCTGCTTCTTCCAAACATAATTTCCGGGACAATGGCAGGCGTCACGCTGGCCGCACTAATCCGGGCGGCCCGCCACCATCACGGCAGCCCGCCAACGGCCTCGTACTGCATAACGCCGCCTCATTCGCACAGATTGTGCCGCTTTATGGCGCACCAGCGGCGGCGCGGGCGTCCCTCTGCTGCAGCCACGAAAGGCACACAGCCCGTGTCGCTATCAAGGCCCGCCGCCGCCTCAAGACACCGCCGCCGGTCCCGTCGGGAAGCCTGGTCACGTCCACTCTCCGGGCGTTCCCCGGAGCCGGCCCCACCAGCAGACACCGCCCTTGTATACTGTATAGGGCAGTGGCCGCGCCGTGAGTGCTCCTCAGCTGGTGGTGTAGTGTCCGGGTGCAGATCAGACCCAGCCCGTCCACTGGAGGGGTGGGTCTGACCGCCTGGTGGTCAGACCCAGCTTCCGCCCACTGGAAAAGGTGAGGGAATCTCTCCCCTCCCATCCGTTCACTGGAGGGAGAATTTAGGAGAATGAGTGGTATCTGCTTATCAGATATCACTGGGAGGGAAATGAGTGGTATCTGCTTACCAGATATCACTGGGAGGGAAATGAGTGGTATCTGCTTACCAGATATCACTGGGAGGGAAATGAGTGGTATATGCCTACCGGAGAACAGATTCCGACCGAGGAATGGTCCTTGACTACCGGAGATGCCAGAGCTGATGATGTTGCATGGTTCTGGCGACGGGACAGTTCGGTCGGTGACAGGACTTGACCCTCAGTGGGCCACGCTGCGCCTTCGCCATGTGAACACGGTGAGGTGGTATTGCGGTCTTTGAGCTCATTCTTTCAAATTTTCCAATTCCCATAAGCGTAATGTTGCATGCCAAAAATATGTATGCATGCCACCAGCATGCCACCCATCTATATCGGAACACATGGATTTTCATCGACTTCACTGGTAGATCTGGAAACCGGTTTTCAACCGGTTCGGCGATTGAACAAATACGTAGTATGTCCAATTAAGAGCTTCAAATCTGACCACCTTCACAAAATGTGGTTAGATTTTGGGAAACTGACCGATGCGCGCCAATGTTGTTCTAAAACTCAGTCACTTGGGGGAAAGGGGTGGACGTAATGGCTCCTGGAGTTGTCAGTGCTATACGAGACAGGCTCCCGGACACAAAGTGCAATTACCGCCGACCTCCCGCTAGATCAGCCAGTCAGCTGATAGTGATTGTTCATCTGTCATACGACTCGGTCTCGACTGGACAGCAGCAGACAGCAGTGGACACCAGTCGGCAGCAGTACGGCTCTGTCTCGATCGGACAGCAGCGGACAGCAGCAGACAGCAGTGGACACCAGTCGGCAGCAGCACGGCTCTGTCTCGATCGGACAGCAGCGGACAGCAGCAGACAGCAGTGGACACCAGTCGGCAGCAGCACAGCTCTGTCTCGATCGGACAGCAGCGGACAGCAGCAGACAGCAGTGGACACCAGTCGGCAGCAGCACGGCTCTGTCTCGATCGGACAGCAGCGGACAGCAGTGGACACCAGTCGGCAGCAGCACGGCTCTGTCTCGATCGGACAGCAGCGGACAGCAGCAGACAGCAGTGGACACCAGTCGGCAGCAGTACGGCTCTGTCCCCATTGAGCAGAGTAATGGGAAAAGACAAGGCTCTGCTCCGAGACCCCCGTAGCCGACGGACCGAGTGCGGATGAGACACCACGCAATAACGAAAAACACCACGTAAAAACAGAAGAAACTACGCAATAACAAAACCGCTCGCCGATAGGCCGACAGTCGTGCTCCTCATTCATCGCCGCCGACCATCCGACCATTAGACGGGTCAGCCTCATTCATCGCCGCCGACCATCAGACCATCAGACGGGTCAGCCTCATTCATCGCCGCCGACCAAACCATCTGAGTCCATCCAGTCGCCACTCGGCTACCCGGCGACAGTGTGGCAGACAGCAGGCGACAGACTCGTGAGTCGGGTGGTGGTGCGGTGCAGGCGAGCACAACCTGGCGCCCACGCTTGGAAAGGAGAGAGTGCCGCGACACAGCCTCATTCTCGACGTTTTTGCTTGTGGATTATCGGCCGTGTGTAAACGTCGGATGACTCTGGGGTTACGTTATGGGAGCGGTACTGCAGAGTCCGGGCCACATGACTCTGGGGTTACGCTATGTGATACCGTAATGGAAGCGGTACTTCAGAGTACGGTTCGCATGGCTCTAGGGCAGTGGTTCTCAAACTAGGGGTCGCGACCCCAGCTGGGGTCGCGGGGCCCTTCTGGTGGGGTCGCGAGCAATCATCGACTGTGAATTGACCCGACACATCTGGTCCGTTGCGCTCTGATAACGCCGCGCTGTTGTTGATACCGCATGAATTTATGGCGCTGTCGCCATAAATTCATGCACTACCTGTAAATTTATGAGTGGTGCTTCGCAAGTAACAAAATACAGAACACTATAATACAAAATACAGAATGTGGGGTCGCAGCGCGACGCTCCGGGTACACCGGGGTCGCCACATCAAACAGTTTTAGAACCACTGCTCTAGGGTCATGCTATGGGAGGGGTATCCTAGAGTACGAGCCGCATGACTCTGGGGTACCGTTCCCCTGCCCACCAAACACAAACATCATGTAGCGCTCCGCAATCAAGGGCTTACAACTCCCTCTCCCTTCGCCTCCCCCCCACACAAAAAAAAAAAACACGAGCATGCAGATTGTTCAGAGTATTGCTCCTGATAATTTAACATTGCAATTACAGCACTCCTTGTAATACAAATGGGCATGATTTTACACATAACAGCAACTCTGCAAAGGTTTGGAGAACACTTCATGGCTTCATGGGAAGAGCGCTGCTGAAATGGATTCGAAGCTGTAACAAAATTGCCCATAGTTTGGAAGATCACCACGCTTACTTGCTTTGCAAATTCTCAAATTGGTGTTGCCGAAGGAGAAAGGAGCGGGCTGGGCAGTGCAAGCTTGGAAACAGATGGTGTTGGAGATAAAACCTTTCTATCCATCTATCTATCTATCCATCTATATATCTATATATCTATATATCTATATATCTATATATCTATATATCTATATATCTATATATCTATATATCTATATATCTATATATATATATATATATATATATATATATATATATATATATATATCTATATCTACATATCTATATATCTATATATCTATATATCTATATATCGATATATCTATATATATATACATATATATATATATATATATATATATATATATATATATATATATATATATATATATATATATATATATATATATATATATCCATATATCTATATATCTATATATATATATATATATATATATATATATATATATATATATATATGTATATATATACCTATATATATATCTATATATCTATCTATCTATATATATATATACATCTATACATCTATAAATCTATAAATCTATATATCTCTATATCTATATATGTATATATATATATATATATATATATATATATATATATATATATATATATATATATATATATATATATATATATATATATATATATATATCTATATATCTATATATATGTATATATATATATATATATCTACATATGTATATATATATATATAAACCTACATATGTTTGTGTGTGTGTGTGTGTGTGTGTGTGTGTGTGTGTGTGTGTGTGTGTGTGCGTGTGTATGTGCGTCCGGAGAAACTGCTATGTCATGCAATTTATGCATTGCGTTGCAACACACACGATGGAAATGCTTTACCACACATGACATGGCACGTCATACCGAGTCACGCAAGACACACATGTTTTTCTTTGGCATAGCGCAGCATACATGGAACGGAGCGGAATTTAGGTCAACACGTTTGTGTCAAAATATTTATGCTAACATGGTCCTGTTACGTTAAATTTGGTTTGTTGCAACACAAGAATTGTCTACCCCTACGATAAAATGAGATAAAATTGGACTCACAGCAGACGACACAAATGCACAGTCAGACACAACATTGAATATTTGAGCGACACATATCAGCGTAAATGCATCGCTTTTTATGGTGGCCCAACTTACCAGAAAGAGGTACCTCTCCTGATGGTCACCGCTCCTGGCTGATATCTTGGAGATCTTGCCCTCCTTGATGAGCTCGCGAGTGGGCGACACCAGGTCGGGCCCGCCGCTAATGTTCTCCTGAATCTCCAGCAACTGCTTGAACTTGTCCACCCGCTTCATGGTGTCATTGCTGTGTGTGGCGGCGTGTGTCACCAGTTCCAGTGCCTCTGAAAACAGTCACAAAGGCCGGTCAGAACAAGTTACTGATTACTGAGCCTGTGCCAGAATATCCACCTCATCACAGGTGCGCGGCAGCTCGGCTCGTCTCAACAGACATGATTGATACCGGCAGGCGGGCTGGCGCCACTTGTGGCGTGGGGTAGCACTTTGTTTAGAAGAGCTTCTCCCATTTTTCCTCTCCTTCTAGCCCTCTCTCCCTATCTCTATCTAAATCAATATCGGAGTATAAATATATCCAATATCCAAACATCGATCCGAATCTAAATCTAAGGACAAATGTAAATATAAATGCATATATATATATATATATATATATATATATATATATATATATATATATATATATATATACATATATATACTTGACTCTATCCCCGCCTCTGTCCCTTCTTCTCCTCCTCTCTTTCCCATTGATCGCTCTCCTCAATCTCTCTATCTGTCGGAGCCGGCTTTACGATGAGCTGCTACGGCGCCGTGAACATGGTGGTTACATGTGTGCTTATCAGAGTAGGACTTCTCTAGCCTTGCATATGCTGGTTGTAACTGCAGCCGTAAGAACAATCCATGTTTCGAATAGTTTAATGGTTAATAAAAACTTCATGGCACCTTGCCCAAGACACCGAAAGAGAATGATTGGCGCATCACGACTACGTAGTACGCAATACAACGGATTCTCAGAGCGGGGAGGCAGGTGAGGTCAACCTTGATTAGAAGCTTCACTGTGCTCCGTGGGGGCCGACCGAGCAGGTACAGGATGGTGTGGTAATGAGTTGTCCCTGGTGGGTGCCACCGTCTGACCTTGAACCGTTGCCAGCTTACGTCTGAGTTTGTGTTCTGTTGTCGCGGAGGCGTGAAGGCAGAGTGGGAGGGGACAGAGGAGACGAACAAGAGAAAGCCAAAGAACACGAGCGGAGAGAGCGCACTGAATCCAACATGGAGGTTTGACCTGGTTCGCGCATGTTGTATTATATCTGGTGTGACGATGACAATCACTATCAAAACAAGCTGCTACTAGCTGGTAGCGACCCACAGCCCATACACAGTGTAATTGACGAATGGTAGCTGTCCCGTTGGACCGTAGGGGTTCCCTTAAAATAAAAGCTTGCAGCCACGCCGATCAACGTCACCTTGCAGTGCTCTTCGCATACCACAATCGTCTCGTGTGCCCTCTCTCAGACGCTGCCGGATAGTAGCGATCTTCACTACAGCGCCGACATCTGGATCGCTACTACACTGTGACTCGCATCGCATCAGACACCACGTTTCTGTGATTTTTCGGGACAGTTTGAGCCCACACAACACGACGTGGGCCACTCACTCTTGGTGTCCTCGTAGTCGGGCGAGTCCTCTGTGAGTGGCTTCAGGTAGTCCTTCAGCAGGAGCTGGTAGCGCGGCACCCTCTGGATGGGCACGATCATGTGGTGCTGCAGCGGCAGGTTGCCGCACTCGTCCATCTCCTGCGGTGGCCGGGTCACCGTCAGGCCGCTCGTCACAGTCTGGCACGGCAGGATTACGAGCGCTGCGACAACCGCTGCGACGGCCGCTGCGACAGTCGCCGCGAGTTGGACACCACGGCATGACCGCGACGTGTGACGTTATCGTGACGTGACGTGACGTTATCGTGGCATGACATAACGTGACATGACGTGACGTGACGTGACGTGACGTGACATGACGTGACGTGACGTTATCGTGGCATGACATAACGTGACATGACGTGACGTGACGTTATCGTGGCATGACATAACGTGACGTGACGTGACGTACGTACATGACGTGACGTACGGACGTGGCGTGACGTGACGTGACGTGACGCGACGTGACACCACGATGGACAAATATCGGCATGCATTACCACACAAATACGGACTAGACAAGACGAGACTGCAGCCGTTTCACAAAGCACAGTCCTTTAGTTGATCGATATCGAAGAACACCGGTGCTTACCACGAAATGTTTACTTTGGGAGGGCTCAAGCAGTGCGAGCTCTGACTCACGTGTATTTCGTTCATGATGGTGGCGAATCGCGAGCATTTTGCGGCGAATGCGTTAATGAGGTTCATGGCGTTGTCGAAGTTCTTCACAAACTCGGTATACATCTTCAAGAACGGGGCACAATTTTTCATGACGTCACCTGTGTGTAGATCGATAAGTTTAATTAACTGAGGACAGCCAGATCATTTGGAAATTTACCAAAGCAATACCCCAAATGACACAAGACTGAATCAGTACGTTAGACCAGTATGCTGGATCAGTACGCTAGATCAATATGTTGGATCAATACGTTATATCAGTATGCAGGATCAGTATGTTAGAGTAAGGTGAAGCCAATGAAAGCACGCACAGTTACATTCTCTGACATACATTGGTCACAAGGCATGATTAACATTCGACTAATTTAACAATAAAACGGCTACCATATCCAAGAAGAAAGCTTTCAACCTATCATTGCTCAAATTCGTTGCGCAATGAAATAGCGCATAATCATCCTGAGCAATGCTTACCCTTTCTAATTTCTTCACGCAACAGAACAATGTACTCATTGGCTCGTGTTGAACTCTCTGGGACAAAACCAAGCAGAAGCGATCATTTCTACTACAGCAATAGCGATCATTTCTACCACGGCGCCTCCAATTATGTTATGGAAGTGGCTTCATCGCTTCAAAAGACTGCCCATTTTCCATTAAGTGATGTACATCATGATTCTGGGCGACGAGCCGCGTGCTGGTAAAACCCCGCCTCAGTGACCACCGCCGGGCGGCGAGTCAGTCGCGTGGGCAGCGGTTTCACAATGCATCGGGTCATTGGAGCGATACCCGTTGGACTTAGTTCTCACTGGACACGGCCTTGTCACCGTCACACAGTGGACCCACGGAGGCAGTACTGACCTCGCCCGACACGCCACCCCCACGCTGCCGTCGCCCACTCATCCGTGACGTGAATGGCTACATCACACGACACCAGCCCCTGTGACGCACACCTGGCGGGCGGCAGGGGAGGTGTCATTGCAGCAAGTGAAGGCTCGTTTACCGTCGAGCCGCGAGATAATATACACCAGGTCGCTACACGCCACCGAACGACACGGCTGTTTTCCGCCAGATTCAAATATTTGCCCCCGGTGACGGCCAGCCGAACCGAAACTGTCGCGGACATGTGTACCAGTCGCGCGTGTTATGGCACCATGGCGGACATGTCTACCAGTCGCGCGTGTTATGGCTCCATGGCGGACATGTGCGGGATTGCAGTGTATCCTGCAACTTTAGAGCTCGTGACAGTCTGCCACCGTAAGCCTGTGACAGTCTGCCACCGTAAGCCTGTGACGGTCCACCACCGTAAGCCTGTGACAGTCTGCCACCGTAAGCCTGTGACAGTCTGCCACCGTAAGCCTGTGACAGTCTGCCACCGTAAGCCTGTGATGGTCTGCCACCGTAAGCCTGTGACAGTCTGACACTGCACAGTCTGTGACGGTCTGCCGCCGCGGGGTCTGTGACGGTCTGGCACCGCGGAGTCTGTGATTGTCTGCCGCCGCAAGCCTGTGACAGTCTGCCACCGTAGAACCTGTGACAGCCTGCCACCGCAAGTCTGTGGCAGTCTGCCACTGCACAGTCTGTGACGGTCCGCTACCACAGGGCCTGTGGCAGTCTGCGACAGTCTGCCACTGCAGAGCTTGTGACAGTTGTCGTGATGGTCTGAGTCCATCCAGTCGCCACTCGGCTACCCGGCGACAGACTCGTGAGTCGGGTGGTGGTGCGGTGCAGGCGAGCACAACCTGGCGCCCACGCTTGGAGCGGAGAGAGCGCCGCGACCCACCGGTCGGTACACACACGCCGGCGACCACTGCCAGTGACTTCACAGTGATCACAGCTCGACCTCGATTCACGACGGCCAAGATCGGAGCAGTGGCGTCGGTCACGAGCCTTCGATCGATCACGCGGTCAGGCCAGACACGGCGACGCCAAGCTGGTCACCCCGCCCACGTGCCAAGGCGCCGACACCCACCTATCCGCGGGTCGGAGAGCTGGTCACCCCGCCCACGTGCCAAGGCGCCGACACCCACCTATCCGCGGGTCGGAAGACGTGCCCCCCCCCCGTGCCAAGGCGCCGACACCCACCTATCCGCGGGTCGGAGAGCTGGTCACCCCGCCCACGTGCCAAGGCGCCGACACCCACCTATCCGCGGGTCGGAGAGCTGGTCACCCCGCCCACGTGCCAAGGCGCCGACACCCACCTATCCGCGGGTCGGAGTCCCAGGCAGCCAGCCGCGCCTCAAGCTGCGGCAGCATGTGGTCCTTGTGGAACTGGTAGATGGACTTGATGTTGGAGAACATCTGAGTGGTGATCTCGTTGTTGAACATGTGGTGCGCCCGGTTCTCCTGGTCCACTCGAAAGTGGAAGATCTGCGCACGGGGCACGTGTGACGTCAGGGGAGTGATGTCAGCGGGATGAGCTGGCAGTAGCCGGAAGCCGGCGGTGACTGGTGCACTACAGGGAACAGTGCAACGAACACAGCGCAGTAGCGCGGCCACAATTGGAGCGGCCATCAGGGCGGCGGTAAAAGTCAAAAGTCAAGTTGCTGCAATGTGGCCAGTGCGGTCATGCCGCTCAGACCGGCCGGACCGGCCGCCCAGATCTGATGCCACTGGCAGGCTGCATGGTACTGCACTGCTCCGACACGGCGGGAGGCACGGAGCCGAACAAACATCGGCCAATATTCGTGAGTGCATTCACTTACAAGGTGGCTTAGCCACTAGTCTGCAATATCGTTCTTCTGCATCAGCAGAGGGTGAGATTGCAAAGCTGCATACACGCGAAAATGCACGAAATATGGATGAAAAGGCCCGGGATTAACAAGAGCTCTGGCGGCTGCTCTGATAGCTCTTATGCTAGCCACCCTGACTGCCGCCAGAGCAGTAGCTCTGACAGCTGTTCTGAGAGCCAGTCTGGGAGGCTGGCTGCCTCATGCCCGGCGCGCCACTGGCCGGTGCACACAGTTCACCGCTGTTTACGCTGCATTCCGCACCCTCCAGCAGGCGACAATACATTATTCATCGGCAGAGATGAAGCAATTGAGAGAGAGGGGTGGGAGCTGGGAGAAACTGGCAATTGAAATGACGTAACGGTAAGAGGAAAGTTTCGAAAGACGAGCGAGCGTGATAGTAAGGAGAGACGGAGACGGAGACGGAGACGGAGACGGAGACGGAGACGGAGACGGAGACGGAGACGGAGACGGAGACGGAACGGAGACGGAGACGGAGACGGAGACGGAGACGGAGACGGAGAAGAGAAAGAGAGAGAGAGAGAGAGAGAGAGAGAGAGAGAGAGAGAGAAGAGAAGAGAAGAGAGAGAGAAGAGAAGAGAGAAGAGAGAGAGAGAGAGAGAGAGAGAGGGGGTGCCTGAGATTGGCACTGTCTAATCAGCAGTTAACATCCAGCCCTAGCCAACGTTGGCCGAGGCTCTGGCTGGCTGACGGAATCTCTGGCTAGAGGATAGAGCTGACAAAATCGACAGTAGCCTTCGCACTCAGTTTCTGGAAGCAACTGTAAGCGGGCCATCTCAGATTACAGCAATCGAATCGGACCTGGGATGCAGGAGTGTAGATGGTAGCACACTGTGCACACTGTGTGCCTACTGTGCACACTGTGTGCCATAAGCACACTGTGTGCCTATATAGACGTGTCCGTTCTGCTGCAGAGGCTGGCGCCCGACTCACCTGGTCGATGAGGTGCAGCTTCCGCCATGTTGGTTCCGCTGCCGGGCCTGGCGCAGGACTCACCTGGTCGATGAGGTGCAGCTCCTGCACGTACTTCCGCTCGGTCATGGTCAGCTCGGCGGCGATCTTGGAGAGCCGCTCCAGCCGGCGGCGCTCCTCCTCCTCGGCCTGCGCCACGTCCTCGCTGATGTCGGCCTCGCGCTCTGCGGCCGCCTCCGAGGGCGCCTCCGAGGGCGCCACGGACGGCGTGTCGGGCGACGCCGGGTCGGAGGGCGCCGGCAGCGCCGGCCGGATCTGCAGGCCCAGTCGGCCGGCCCGCCGCACCGGCGCCGGCAGGTACAGGTCGTCGTCATCCGACTCGGTCTCCGACACCTCGAACGTGTCCTCGTAGCTGAACTGCGAGCTGGAGAAGCTGCAGAAGAGAACAGAACGTCAGACGACATGCAAAACGACAATTTGGGAAACATTCAAGAAGTTGGGTGACAATAGCGCTCGGTGTCCATGGTTTTGATGAAGCACGCACAACGTATATGCACATGCAAACAAATTGGGGAATATGCCGGATCCCCACATGCTGTAGCGGAATATGTTCAGTTGGGTGTATCTGACTTGAGAACTGCAGGGTAGGAGAGAGCGGCAGGGAGTTAGCCAGAGGCCGGCTGCAAGCTATCACATTGGGGAAGAACACGGGGACAGCTCCCAGCCAGTGGACGGTTTGGTGACATATACATAACATAGCCACTATTTGACTGGATCGATGCCGATCGGCAGCACATAACGTTGAAATGTTGTCGAGGTTCTACCCATGTTCCGTCCGTTTGAGATAATGAACCGGAGAGAATAGGTGTATGACAATGTTTGTAGATTTGAAAACGGCACATGCTATATTTGGACTTAGTTTGCATTTGGGGCATGACATTTGGTAGATCTGACGGCACCTCCACCGGGAGACATCGTAGTAGATCTTGAAATGCTATTTAGTGTTGCATTACGTGATTAAGCGCTATGCCGAAAAGCTGGGCCTGGAGACTCATAATACGCCGCTTAAACCCTAAACTGCCTAAACTGCTTGGTGGTCTTTACTGGTCGAGCTCTTTGTCAAAGGACGAAGATTAGCATTGAGAATTGATTTGGTCTCCTGTCAGGCCTCATTATGCGCGAGTAACGTATTGCCACCTGAAGCATCAGTAACACAGCCAGGTCACCATAGGGACACTTGAAGCATAAAGTTGCCGATAATGTTCAAGAACAAACAGAAGAGTACCAAGTGTCCCAAGTACGTCTTAAACCCCGCTTCTGGTCAGCAGCCGAGCTGGACGTCGGTGGAGTCTCGAGCGATGTCGAGGCTATCGCTGCACAATGCCGTCTGACGCTCATTGGGGTACTTGTTCTCGCGATCTTTATTGTGTGGTGTCGTCTTGGGTGTTTGAAAATAAACTGGAGATCGAAAGGTGTCCATCCCGTGGACTATTACGTAACGCGCCAATGGGTATTAAGAACCACTGTCAGGTTTTGCTTCTGTGAATAGCATGCAGCGATTATTCAGTTTCATGTCATGCTATTTGTTCTGAACACGCGATGATTGGGCGTCAACCTGCCCTAAATAAGAACACATCAACATCATTTCTACACAGTGTGACAAACGTTTTCTCAGAAGTCATCCTAGGCCATTGGTTATCCTAGGCCATTGTCATCGAGGAGACTGCTTTTCGTGTCGACACTCTCAATTGCATATTCATGCAGCGATGAGTAGGTTAAAGCTGCAGCATGTTGCATCCCCACTTGGCAGCCAGAGTAACGCGTGGGGTTAATTTAGATGAATGTAAAATAATTGTAGGTCACTCCTGGCCTCATGTCAGGTCATTATAGGTCTCCAAATTTCACTCAAATATATGTATGGGAAACTTAACAACCTATATGTATTTCACTACTACCTGCCCCAAGTTAAAACAAAAGCATTAATGGGTTAACAAGTGGTCAAACGCCAAACCACGTGATCTTTTTCAGTCCATCCTATTTCAACTAGACATTGGGCCGAATCACAGGGAGCGATCCAAGCCGTATCGGAATATATTTGTCTTGTAGAATCCAGCAACACCAAGGTCACATGTCAAAGGGATCAAATCAAGGCACCGTTGACCTCTTTCCGAGGTCATTACAGGTCGAATGTACATGGTGCCTCTCACTAGTTTAGTATCATTTTCTCATTGATGCATTGTTATTGTGCCTTACTTATACTTATGTATACTATTATACCTCATACTTGGACAGTTATAAATTATTCGTGAAATAGGGTGAAATATACCTCTTCCTGAACACTGAATCGACATCCTTCCCAAAAAGTATCGACATCGTGCTACTTGATGCTTGCTTATGAAGTCTTCATGCCTCGTTTCGAACAGTATCTCGTTGATAAGTGTCATGCCTATGTTCACCATAAGGGATCGTGATGCACGGGTATCTCGCAACACAATTCTAGGTAATGGGATTACCTATGATGTGGTCTGCCTTGCAATACCAGTTTATAGTATATGCATTTTAACATAATCCCGAATATAGGCATTCCTAAATTAGACATTTCAAAATAAACGAAGAAGGTACAGTCTTAAGAAGTATTTCGAGTGGCATTCATTTCATGGCGAATTTCGACATCCTACTTCTTTCGACCTTTCACACCGAACGAAAAACCACCATTTTCACACTGATTGGACAGTACTCTATAGTTTAATGTTGCGATGCGTTGACTAGAAGCTGTGACGTGAAAAAAAATCTTAATTTTTCATTTGGCATGGCCGTGACGTCAGCCAGGTGACGTCAGACATGACCCCAAAATGCAAGCTGTGCTCAGAACTTGCAAGATCCGGGGATCGCCTATATCGGGACTCCAATTACCGCCTAAATCGGGCCAAACTGTCGATTGGGTTTTGAGATGAATTGGTCAGGATGTGCGAATTTAACCTCCTCCTTCACTTGGCACATGTGACGTTATCCACGACTCCAAACATTCAAATTGTATACCCCCGAACGTGCATGGCACAGAGCTACCGATCGTCGTTTAAGCCAGCTCGGTCCGTCATCGGGTGCTGAGACAGACAGGGGCCACTAAACACCCTCTTCTGCCAATGCCGGTCAGTAACAACCCAGTCAACGCCGCATTAAGAATGGTACCAGGAGCCGACCCCACACAAGCAGAAGGGCAGAGTATAACATGGAGCGTAATCTGGGTATTATAATTCCTTTGTATGTTCAAAACAGTTCGGATCGTGATGGAATTAATGAGAATGCATTCCACACACATTCGCATGCAATGTCCGCAGAGACACACCCTCCCGTGTGGGTCTGAGCAGCATTCTATATATAGTGGTCCGAGCCTGATGGTCTGCCGAAACCTGTCGACGCCACCGCCAATGCTGCACGTCGGCGTCGTCCCTACGGTGGTCTTATCACGACTCGTGTCGGCCAACCAGTGCGCGCGATAACGCCGGCATGACAGCGCTGTCGTTACGTCACGGCACCTCACGTCACGTCCGCTTCAATGGAAGCTGACTAAGAGCGGTGATGTCGCGACGGCGCTGGGCGTTTGGCAGAGCGGCCCAGCCCTACCGTATTTAGCTGCCGGGCCGGATCGGCCGTCCGCCACCGGTCTGTCATCCGCTGCTGGTCTGTCACCCGCCACCGGTCTGTTACCCGCCACCGGTCCGTCACCCGCCACCGGTCTGTCACCCGCCACCGGTCTGTCATCCGCCACCGGTCTGTCACCCGCCACCGGTCCGTCACCCGTCACCGGTCTGTCATCCGCCACCGGTCTGCCACCCGCCACCGGTCCGTCACCCGCCACTGGTCTGTCATCCGCTACCGGTCTGTCATCCGCCACCGGTCTGTCATCCGCTACTGGTCTGTCACCCGCCACCGGTCCGTCACCCGCCACCGGTCTGCCACCCGCCACCGGTCTGCCATCATCACCACTCTGACACCCACCACTGCTCTCACTTTGTGCTGTTGCTGTTGCTCCCACTCCCAGCCCCAAATGTCTATACATCAGCAGCTGTATCAAGATTTGATTGCGTCGAACATCCACTTAAACGACGATAAAAATAAATACCACAGGAAAAACAACCGCTCAGCAGTGAGCTGCACTGCTGTGTCTGTAAATAGGCAAAGGGTGTTGCTGCAACCGCGCTGTTGCGATTAAAAACAAAATAAGCTGCTGTGAGTAAAAGTTCAGCAGACCGCTATTCCTGGTTTGAACTAAAAACAAATGTTGGACATGTTGCAAGATCATCCCTGATGAAGACAACACTTGCAATACAAAGTGCCAGAACTACGCTGATGACGCTGATGGGGAAGGCAGCCGCATGCCAATTTCTCACCAAACACGGTAGCGACAAGCCAGCACCAAATGCATTATCCTCAGACGGCAATCTGCATCACCGATGCAATGGGTCCCACGTAGGGTATCACTGCGTCAGCAGGGCAAATTGCGGAAGCATAGCAAAGAAGAAACACACTTAAGCGAACCGGTCCTCTCACCGTCCTTTCGAATCGAGACCCGCAGCTACTCGTGCGATGCTCATATTACTGAGTAACAAAATGAGAGATAACCGACATGGTCCCTAGTGCTTCATTTGCACCACAACCCCTTCTGTTACTTTTAGGGCACCTTAGATCTCATCTGAGACACACTGAAAAAGATGAGAATAAAATGTACCATCCATTGAAGAAATGGGCAAGAAATAAATATTTTAACTTATGAACCATCACAGATATGATCCTCATAGCTCCATCTGTGATGTTATAAAACCCGACCCAAGACGCTCTTCAGCCTAATTCCTGATCACCATAATTTGGGCGCTGCATCAAGTGAGGAGCCTTGCAGTCGAGATATGGGTTCAGGCAAAACATATCAGCGCCGCAGGAGCCAGATAGCGACATAGGGCGACTGCTCCACAATTTTGGCTAAGGTTCAGCACTAACTCCGCAGGAGCCACATAGAAAGAAACGATTTTGAAATTGCATTTGCTCACCCTTCCCCATCTCTCTGAAACAGCTCACACGCCTCTGCGACGTAGACACCCCCAGGTAACCACGACAGCACATTTGACCTCAGGTCGGTCTGGACCACTCCAGGTCAAGACTTCTGATTCGTATTATCACATTCCTATCTGATGACGATACGATGGTGATGATAATGGTGATGATGATGATGATCCAATAATGAGACGATAATTTCCCCAATATAAATCGTTATCTGCTACTCATCTCGTGGGCAAAGAGAGTAAGTTAGTGGATGCACTTAAAAACCAGAGAAAATACAACGTTGCGAGTGACGTTCAAATATTCGCATAATTAACTCCTTCAATACCTTCAGGCATTTTGTATCCACATGTGGTTCGCAGTATTCAACACAGATATGATACAGCAGTGCAGAGAAGACAGCCGTGGATTTTGTATGCACGCGTGCCTACGCTTCATTTAAGTATGCATCACTCCGTTGTACTCTTTTTTAAGTTTTGCAAATACAAATATCCATATCCATATGTCGTTTCACTCTATTATAGGTAGTTCAGGTTTCGCATTTGCTTTCCTCCCTTTGGTGTTTTTATTTCATCTAAAGTTAGCTTATAGTGCATTAGCTAAGTCGAAAGCTGCCTAGTTGCCAACGCAGTCAGTGACCGAGAGAGCCAACAGCACGTGCAGACCAGGTGGAAATATCGCAATATCTGTATATGAGCCAACAACCACCAAGTTAAAAAGAGAACGATTCAGTAGAACTCCATTGATATCAGGTCACCGGTCCCCCGGTGAACAGTTTTCGCCCCGACCGTGGCCGCCAGCTTCAGCCGATGTCCCATGGACCGGTGCCGGCAACAGCTGAAGTATCGCCGTCTATCCAAGTATCGCAGCAGTATCGCCATTGTGCGATACACTGCGCACATAGTGCCGACAGAGGCCGGCCAACAAAGCCCTGCATCGGTGAACTTCAAGGCGTGCCCGACGGCCAGAGTCAACACTGGGATATCAATGCTCCGTGATAGACACGGTGTGAGCTCCCAACTCCAGCATTGGGCCAACTCGACCAGTGCTGCAGTATCGAACCAACTGTACCAGTGCCGCAGCATCGGACCAACTGTACCAGTGCCGTAGCATCGGACCAACTGGACCAGTGTCGCAGCATAGAACCAACTGGACCAGTGCCGCAGCATCGGACCAACTGTACCAGTGCCGCAGCATCGGACCAACTGTACCAGTGCCGCAGCATCGGACCAACTGTACCAGTGCCGCAGCATTGGACCAACTGTACCAGTGCCGCAGCATCGGACCAACTGTACCAGTGCCGCAGCATCGGACCAACTGTACCAGTGCCGCAGCATCGGACCAACTGGACCAGTGCCGCAGCATCGAACCAACTGTACCAGTGCCGCAGCATCAGACCAACTGGACCAGTGCCGCAGCATCGGACCAACTGTACCAGTGCCGCAGCATCGGACCAACTGGACCAGTGTCGCAGCATAGAACCAATTGGACAATGTTGCAGGGTCGGCCACCTGAACTAATGCTGCAGCTTCGTCATTAGGAAGTATGGCGAGTAACACGACTTAATGGAACAGCGTGACAATAAACACAACTAATATACAGACGCCAGCATACAGTTCATATATATATATATGTATGTATATATATATATATATATATATATATATATATATATATATATATATATATATATATATGTACGCGTACGTGTACATGTACGTGTACGTGTACGTGTACGCGTACGCGTACGCGTATGCGTATGCGTATGCGTATGGGTATGTGTATATGTATATGTATATGCATGTGTATGTATATGTATATGTATATGTATATGCATATATATATATATATATATATATATATATATATACATGCATGTGCATGTGTGTACAGATGCATAGTGTTGCTGATGCATACATAATTTCAGCGCAGGTCCATTAAGGAGCTGTGGAAATTACGGGCTTTTTGCTATGCCACTGCCCATTCCGCACGATATCGGAAGTATTGAACTTTCCATGCCACCAGGTCAAAATTATGCATGCATATGTAGGTGTGGTTATTATCACACACATCTGAGACGAAGTGGGCACGCCATGATATCTGATATAATAAGGAGGATAATGTATTCGGTAACGACCTGCTTTCCGGGTTGGTTAATTCTCAGCTGAGTAGGAAACAAACTCTTATTTTTATTTGGTGCAGAGCGCCACTTCAGTGTTCAAAGATCTGTTTAGAAAACAATGCTATTCACGCCAGCAAAATGCACTGAAGACGCCGCTTGAAAAGTCTTTTCATAGTTAGTTCAGCATACCACTGGCTGATGACATGATCAATTACCCCGGCAATTCGTTCAGCAGCTCACGGGAGGTAGGATATATTCAAATTGTCCCTGCCAAACCCACCCTGGTATGCAAACCAGCCGACTCCTCCCAGACGGCTGCAGGCCCCGTGCTGCAGCGTGCTGTACGCCCACCCACATTCCCTCGCCGGACTTCAGTGCCAGGGCCGTCCGGCCAGGCGCCAGCGAACACTCCAGACGGTGCGTCGTGGGCAAGGAGCTCGGCGGCGTCACTCCCACACGCAGTCGCACCCACCACAAGGCCGGCAGTGTGTCTTCAGAGTCACCGCACCAGTGACGTCACGACGGTGTGTGGTGACGTCACGACGGCGCCAGGGCGGCGACAGCGCGGCTAGGTGCCGCCGCCGCCGCCGGCCGACTATTTCTGCCCGCCGCCGCTGCCAACTGACTCAGGCCGACACATGCAAAACATCCGCGTTACCGTCGGAGCGGGTCGACAGAGGCGCATCGGTGGCGCTCCTCACGCTGCCGACTGCCGCTCACGTCACGTCACACCACGTCGCGTCACGGTCCGACTCGGACGACAACAGAGCTGGCACGGCAGCGCACTTCACGCTGTCGACTGCCGCTCACGTCACGTCACACCACGTCGCGTCACGGTCCGACTCGGACGAAACAGAGCTGGCACGGCAGCGCACTTCACGCTGTCGACGCCACTCACGTCACGTCACACCACGTCGCGTCACGGTCCGACTCGACGACAACAGAGCTGGCACGGCAGCGCACTTCACGCTGTCGACTGCCGCTCACGTCACGTCACACCACGTCGCGTCAAGGTCCGACTCGGACGACAACAGAGCTGGCACGGCAGCGCACTTCACGCTGTCGACTGCCGCTCACGTCACGTCACACCACGTCGCGTCACGGTCCGACTCGGACGACAACAGAGCTGGCACGGCAGCGCACTTCACGCTGTCGACTGCCACTCACGTCACGTCACGTCACACCACGTCGCGTCAAGGTCCGACTCGGACGACAACAGAGCTGGCACGGCAGCGCACTTCACGCTGTCGACTGCCACTCACGTCACGTCACACCACGTCGCGTCACGGTCCGACTCGGACGACAACAGAGCTGGCACGGCAGCGCACTTCACGCTGTCGACTGCCACTCACGTCACGTCACACCACGTCGCGTCACGGTCCGACTCGGACAACAGAGCTGGCACGGCAGCGCACTTCACGCTGTCGACTGCCGCTCACGTCACGTCACACCACGTCGCGTCACGGTCCGACTCGGACAACAGAGCTGGCACGGCAGCGCACTTCACGCTGTCGACTGCCGCTCACGTCACGTCACGTCACGGATCAAAGCGGAAGACAACATAGCCGACTCGGCAGCGCACTTCACGCTGCTGACTACCACTCACGTCACGTCACGTCACGTCCCATTACGTTACGTTGCGTTGCGTCCACGATGAATTGTGGACTACGAAACGGAAGGCAGATGAGGTGCGTGACGGTGGGGTAGCGGTCGATGCCAGCTGGCCATCCTCTGGAGGCCGTAGCCGTTACGACAGAATAATGGTTATGAGTCATCTGCGGCCCAGACAATAGTTCCAAGACACTGGCCGACATCTAGATGCGATGTGTCAGCCCCAAAGTATTGACAAACACCTGCAGACGAGATATCATTCCACAGGACACTGGCCGGAACTGACCGACGACACATGCACTCTGAGGTACTGACCGGGACATATATCAGTCCCTGGACACTGAGGGTGACTGACAGACACATGACTCTGAGGTACTGACCGGGACAGATATCAGTCCCCAGGACACTGGCCGAGACTGACCAATACATGCACTCTTGAGGTACTGATCGGGGCAGATATCAGTCCCCAGGAAACTGGCCGAGACTGACCAATACATGCACTCTTGAGGTACTGATCGGGGCAGATATCAGTCCCCGGGACACTGGCCGAGACTGATCGACACATGCACTCTGAGGTACTGACCGGGACAGACATCAGTCCCCAGGACACTGACCGAGACTGACAGACACATGACTCTGAGGTACTGACCGGGACAATAGATTCATCGTGTGAGCTGAGAGAACGACATGGTGGAGGATGCAAGGAGCTGGATAATACGTGAGCCCCCACTACCTGCGCCGTATCCAGGGTAGGATTTGTGCTTTGTAATCCTGGATGTGGAGAGGAAAATATGTGGAAATCAAATATGGAGAGGATATTTTTCTTCAAACCTGTGACAACAGACTTTCAGTTTGCACTTTCCAGTAAATATGAGCACTTTGTCTCAGTCAATGTGTCCTTGAACTGAAACACAATGTAATGGTGACGGCTACTTAGTGGTGCAGTATCACATCCATTACTTCATCAAATGGAAGTAAGCATCTGTTATTCAGCTGTGTGATATCGCTAACGAGTGCAATGAAGACCATCCCATGCGTAAACACAGCAATGGCTATTACATCAAATGTCAAATCATGCAATGACTGAACTGAACTGAACCTGACATCCATGTTTTACCCCTCGGTAAAATAAAGTAGTGTTCTTCGGCACCAATTGAATAACTTCCAAAATAAGGGACGCATTTAACTTACCATTGATATATGGGTCGAAATGTACATTGTCATTATTACATGATACTGAGTAATACCATGCTGAACATATCAAGCATGTATATACTGTTTGTACATACGAATATGTGACGACAAAGCGGAAAATAATCAATTATTGCACACACAAAATGACCTTTGACCACCACATGAGAAGTCAAGAAGTGATGCCAAATATAAACATCCGGTGTTAATCGTGAAATCTTGTCAGCTGCAACCAGTGGCGTTTACCTAACCCAGGGGTAAAAGGAGAAATCCCCCCCCCCCCTGAGAGGTGGAGGACACCAAAAGATCTCGCCGGGGTTCGAAAAATATCGCGCTGGAGCTTCTAAAAATCACGCCGAGGTCCAACAACTTGCACTCGGTCCCAAACAAATGTTGCGTCGAGAACCTCAAATAAGTACCACAGGGCTCCGAAACTTCGCGCCGGGCCAGAAAATCGTACCCAGCCCCAAGAAATCGCGCTGGGACCCCGATATTCTTGTCTGGATCACCTAAAAATACGGCGGACCCTCAAACTTACACAAGCCCCCTCCTAATCAGTTTATCCCCCCTGACGCAAATCCTAGGTACGCCACTGCCTGCAACACGCCGGTTTTGTTTCAATCAATCAATCAATCAATTGTGTACAACTATTGGTGGCCAGTACGCATCTTTAAGATGGCGTGAACCCCGAGAACACAGTTTGATGTCGCCAGCGCTCTCCGTTTGGAAACACAAGGGCGAATTACAACAATCCCCTACCCCGGTATCGGAGAAGGGAAAATGAAGTTTGCAGGTGAGGATTAATATTGGAGCACACCGATATGTCTGCCCGATGTATACTCAACTATTTGTCTGCAGACGCACTTGACATGCCTTCAGGCGTTGCCAATGATGCAATGTTTTAGGTGTGCATGTGTATAAGCTAATTTTTTTCAGGTACAAATGGATGTAATTGCCATTTTGAATTGGTGATGCTGCGGGGGCATGTTGCTTTATGTGAACACATGTCGATAAATTATCCATCGACGGCTAAGAATGATTTTAGGTATCTCCAAAAGTGAAACCGTTATGGGTAGCATTGTCTGATACGGTACCAAAACAAAAAACGATAGCAGGTAGAAATCGTGCAACGACATGATGCGTTTTTTAAAGAATGATTGTATCAGAATACACAGTGTGAAATAACCATCTATGCATATTTCACTGCTTTATTTATTCTTTCGGTTATAATCAAAAGAATAATTATCGATGTAATAATAATTAATAAACATCGATAACTATCGAGGAATAGCTCAGTGTGTAACAAATGTTTGAGTTGTAATTGATTCTGTTCCATCTTCCTCACCATATCACTGAACGATTTATGCAACTTTAATACGTGCCATGCACATATGCAATGATTGGTTCATGGTCAGGAACAGGGATATGTCAGGGAAATGTTTGAATTTAACAGAAATGATGCAATTAGAGGTCAACAATTCAAAATTAAAGTTAATCACAGCAGGACAAGGTAAAGACAGTCTTTCTTCACCAACAGGGTAGTAGAACATTGGAACCAGCTGCCAAAAACCATTGTCAGTAGCAGCACACTGAACATCTTTAAAAACAGCATAGACACTCATTATAAGAAAAGAGGGCTTATTCCAGGGCGTATTCCAGGGAGGGCTGATCGACGGATTTGGTGGGCAACTGGTTCAGTGTCCAGAGTGCAACCAAGAAGGGCCCTTGTGGCTCATAGTTGCACTGATCTTTTATGTCTTTATGTCTTTATGTCTTTATGTATTTATGTCTTTATGATTCGTCCAACCATTTCCAGATATGCAGCAGGTGCCGGCTTCCCAGGCGCCTCCTACATATATATGCTTCTTGCAATGGTGCCTACTGCCTTCTTAAGACTTGGATTGCAAAGCACGTTTGCAACAGCCGTATCGCATGACCGGCACAGTGGCAAAAACAGGTAAATCCGCATAGCTCGCTTCGGCCAGCGTCATTGGTCGTGCTGCATGCTGGCTTGAAAGGAACGACGACAAACGAGCATTACGACACTAAATGCAAAACAACGCTAGATTTACGACGCAATTGTGGGGAAAGTTCGGCGCTGCGGCCTTGAGCTAATGCATCCCAATGATCAGTGAAGACTCCTCGACGAGAACAGGCAAACGCCCGTGCATCACCCTCAGACATATCGAGGTTGGAGGTAAATTTACAACCCCATTATTCATTACACACGCACAAGCTGTATTTAATGATACACAGGTGCCAGCTGGGTGTACACGGGCTAAACATCCATACAATAAAGCTTTAGAGCATGGATTGCTTCGTACCATGGTTCATCTTCAACCCAAAAAGGCAAAAGATGCTACTGATGAAGCACCTCTCTATGCTGTCCAGCCAAATGTAATTATACGAGTCAGTGTCATCAGTCAAATACGTCATTGGATCGTCAAAATTATAAATTACACCATCGTGATATTATGTAGCGTCAGGCTAACGAAGAACTTCAGACAGACTGGGTGATCCAGCTATAGTCAGTGCATGTTCGGCCCTATCTCCACTGATGCACCGGCGAGGCGGCTGGGCCTCGGGCACCGCTCCACCTCCGAGGACAGATGTTGTCGGGCACACCGTCAGCTGATGGCTGTTGTCACGTGGTCACGCGAGCGGGCGCGCTGGTGCCACCCGGTCCGTCACGGTCTGCTGGCCGTCACGTGACCATGGCGGTGCCATTACAGCGACCGGAGGTGGTTCCGCCACGTGACTGCAGTAGTACCACTACAGCGACCGGAGGTGGTTCCGCCACGTGACTGCAGTAGTACCACTACAGCGACCGGAGGTGGTTCCGCCACGTGACTGCAGTAGTACCACTACAGCGACCGGAGGTGGTCCCGACAAGTGACTGCAGTAGTACCACTACAGCGACCGGAGGTGGTTCCGACACGTGACTGCAGTAGTACCACTACAGCGACCGGAGGTGGTTCCGACAAGTGACTGCAGTAGTACCACTACAGCGACCGGAGGTGGTTCCGACAAGTGACTGCAGTAGTACCACTACAGCGATCGGAGGTGGTCCCGACAAGTGACTGCAGTAGTACCACTACAGCGACCGGAGGTGGTTCCGACAAGTGACTGCAGTAGTACCACTACAGCGACCGGAGGTGGTTCCGACAAGTGACTGCAGTAGTACCACTACAGCGACCGAAGGTGGTCCCGACAAGTGACTGCAGTAGTACCACTACAGCGACCGGAGGTGGTTCCGACAAGTGACTGCAGTAGTACCACTACAGCGACCGGAGGTGGTTCCGACAAGTGACTGCAGTAGTACCACTACAGCGACCGGAGGTGGTTCCGACAAGTGACTGCAGTAGTACCACTACAGCGACCGGAGGTGGTTCCGACAAGTGACTGCAGCAGTACCACTACAGCGACCGGAGGTGGTCCCGACAAGTGACTGCAGTAGTACCACTACAGCGACCGGAGGTGGTCCCGACAAGTGACTGCAGTAGTACCACTACAGCGACCGGAGGTGGTTCCGACAAGTGACTGCAGTAGTACCACTACAGCGACCGGAGGTGGTTCCGATAAGTGACTGCAGCAGTACCACTACAGCGACCGGAGGCGGTTCCGCCACGTGACTGTATCAGTGCCATTACAACGAACGGATGCGGTTCCACCACGTGGCCGTAGCAGTAACAGTGCAGGAGCAATAGTCAGTCCCGTCACGTTACCGCAACGGCAGCATTGGTGCGACAGGGGAGGTTCCGTCACGTGTCGTAGCAGTGCAGGCACCAGAGGTGATCTGATCACATGACCGTAACAGTACCATTACAGTTATCAGAGGCGGCCCGCCACGGAGCCGTGACCGGAACAGTACAGGAGCCAGAGGCGGCCCGCCACGTAGCTGTGACCGGAACAGTACAGGAGCCAGAGGCGGCCCGCCACGTAGCTGTGACCGGAACAGTACAGGAGCCAGAGGCGGCCCGCCACGTAGCTGTGACCGGAACAGTGCAGGAGCCAGAGGCGGCCCGCCACGTAGCTGTGACCGGAACAGTACAGGAGCCAGAGGCGGCCCGCCACGTAGCTGTGACCGGAACAGTACAGGAGCCAGAGGCGGCCCGCCACGTAGCTGTGACCGGAACAGTACAGGAGCCAGAGGCGGCCCGCCACGTAGCTGTGACCGGAACAGTACAGGAGCCAGAGGCGGCCCGCCACGTAGCTGTGACCGGAACAGTACAGGAGCCAGAGGCGGCCCGCCACGGAGCTGTGACCGGAACAGTGCAGGAGACAGAGGCGGCCCGCCACGTAGCTGTGACCGGAACAGTACAGGAGCCAGAGGCGGCCCGCCACGTAGCTGTGACCGGAACAGTACAGGAGCCAGAGGCGGCCCGCCACGTAGCTGTTACCGGAACAGTACAGGAGCCAGAGGCGGCCCGCCACGTGGCTGTGACCGGAACAGTACAGGAGCCAGAGGCGGCCCGCCACGTAGCTGTGACCGGAACAGTGCAGGAGCCAGAGGCGGCCCGCCACGTAGCTGTGACCGGAACAGTACAGGAGCCAGAGGCGGCCCGCCACGGAGCAGTGACCGGAACAGTACAGGAGCCAGAGGCGGCCCGCCACGTAGCTGTGACCGGAACAGTACAGGAGTCATGTGACCATGAGGGCAGCATGAAGGCGGCACGGGAAGTCCCGTCACGTACTAGTAACAGTGCAGGGACAGAGGAGATATTATCACGTGACTGTAGCAGCAACAGCACATGGACCGAAGGCGATCCAACCACGTGACCGCAATAGTCCCGTTTAATATTCGCATAGGTCACAAGCTACGAAATCTAGCAGTAGTAGTGGTCTCTCATAGTAGCGTCTTTCTACGAAGATGAGCCGTGCTGACGAACATACCAATTATTAGAATATACCGCAAAAAAAGCAATACAAGTACTTTTCGATCCCTTGGATCCCCTTCTTGCACAAACGTGTATGCATTCCAATCAATGGAAAATAGGCGCACGTTTCCATTGACCAAGGTTGAGCAGAATAGAAGCTTAAATTTGATTCACCATACATTTTCAGTAAAGATTATTTGTAGCCAAGAGATAATCGTCCCTACTTTCCTGCCACGATTATTAGTGCTCTACTCGCATGTGGATATGGATGCACAACAGCCCAGAAATACTCGCGTGCAGAGGCGCTTGCGCATACTTCACAACCTTGCAAAGTGAACTCCGTGGTTTCCCGCCGCATGGTTTAGCAGCAGAGAGACATGCAGCTCAGCCAGAACACCATCAGCATTCACCTGTCCAGCCGGCTGGTGGGAGAGTGAATAAACGGCACCCCAGTACTCCATTATCGGCCGGCCGGCCGGACGGTTCCGTCGGCCCACAATGTGCTGGAGCGTGTCCAACACAAACCGGCCGGCTAGCACCAGACTACACAGCTGAATGTCGGTGCGCCACCGGGTCCGACCCACGCCATACACTGTTTATCCCGGGTCCCATCCACACCCATACTGCTTATCCCGGGCCCGACCCACGTCACACACTGTCCATCTCAGGTCAGATCCAAGTCACACACTGTCCACCCCGGGTACAACCCACGTCACACACTGTCCATCTCAGGTCAGATCAAAGTCACACACTGTCCACCCCGGGTACAACCCACGTCACACACTGTCCATCTCAGGTCAGATCCAAGTCACACACTGTCCACCCCGGGTACAACCCACGTCACACACTGTCCATCTCAGGTCAGATCCAAGTCACACACTGTCCACCCCGGGTACAACCCACGTCACACACTGTCCATCTCAGGTCAGATCCAAGTCACACACTGTCCACCCCAGGTACAACCCACGTCACACACTGTCCATCTCAGGTCAGATCCAAGTCACACACTGTCCATCCCGGGTACAACCCACGTCACACACTGTTCTTCCCAGGTCCGACCCACGTAATTTACTGTCTATCCCAGGTCCGACCCACGCCACACACTGTCTATCACAGATCCGATCCACCTCACGTACTGTTTATCCCAGGCCCACCGACGTCGCACACTGTCTATCCCGGGTCCGACCCACGTCACACACTTAACTCTGGCATTGACCTATGTCACGTACTATGTATCTCAGCTCCAATCTACATCACAAACTGTCCATCCCAGGTCCGACCCACCCCACACTCTGTTCACTCTGTTCATCCCTGGTCCGACTTTTCACCCACCATGCAGAGTGACGGCGGCAGCGACAGGGTACCACAAATGATCCATACTGATTACCGTCAACTAACACCAACAAAATACTTCACAGGCACCACCGTGTGAGGAACAGCCAGACAGTCGGAAGTAAAGCTTTAGCGGCACTTGAAACACTCCTTTGGTCGTCCCCTTGCAACCTTTCTATGCCGTAATGGCATAATATAGATTCCCAGCGTCGTGATTGCAGATTCCTGCTGCCAGAATTTGCATAGTAATTGTCAGGCTGGTATAAAAGGTGCTCCACATGGAACTTAAATTTGTGTTAACGGTGATATTAAGTACTGGCAATGTTTTCAGACATAATCATTCCCACATGTAAAAGCCGGTCATCTAGTCGCATCACGCGCCGACGCTCGAAGCCATGAGCATTGAGGTGATGTCAGCATGTGAGCTTGCTGACAATTCTCTGAGAACCTTGCATTCAGTCACCATCTGCTGGTTCGCTTAGCCGATCCATTACCAGCGACGGCCACTCTGATTATGAAGAATACAACGCAGAGACCGAACATTTTCGGAGTGCGAAGCGTGCTGAAAACATTCTTTGTTTCATAACATTACTTTTTGGTCGGGTTCCACCCATTACGAAAATCCTGGCTGCGCCACTGCCCTCAATCATTGATTTGGCCCTCTCAATCATCGATTTGTCGCCCCTCCCCCCTCCCCAATCAGGCTGAAGCTTAACCATTGGGACTATGACCGCGTACTAGATACAAATGGTTATCTGGGAAGCATTGGCCGATAAAAAAGTCATCCCCCTGCCCCAACCAACTTGACCAAGTGACACCGATGGTCTCAGCACGGCTTGCCTGGCACCCTGCCGGCGGACGGCGGCCGACGACACGGCAGCATTACACCCCGCAGCCAACTAAATTCCCTGAGTCAGAGTGACTAACCCGCCGTGTGGCGAGCGCATTACTTTGAAAACCTCGCGTGGTGGTGTTGGCACCGACAGAGTGTAAGCACCCACACATGCACCGACACCTTTGCATTCCCACAGGGTCGCGGTGTAGCGAGTCACCTCCGGACAGTCGAGCTAAAATTTCCAGAGGGTCACGGTGTAGAAAGTCATTTCCAGGCAGTCGAGCTAACATTCCCACATGGTCACGGTGTAGCGAGTCACTTCCGGACAGTCGAGCTAACATTCTCAGAGGGTCACGGTGTAACGAGTAATTTCCGGGTAGTCGAGCTAACGTTCCCACACGGTTACGGTGTAGCGAGTCATTTCCGGGCAGTCGAGCTCCAGATCGTGCGTGTAATTGCTGACATGAATTCCAACGAAAGGTGACGGCACCATCGATCATAATTCATCAGTGGCTGTTCAGTGGAGCGGTACGGAGCAGCTGTGCAACCAACCAAGCTACAGTGAGTCCAAGCCAGTGGTACATACTGGGAGGGGATAGTTGGTCCATTAACTCCGCCCTGTAGCAGTGGCCTGATGTGGAACAAAATTGTGCCTTTATTCACGATTTCCGGGAAAACTAGAGGTATGTATGTAGAAAATATTGCTTGAAGATCAAACTCAGAATCTATGGTAAACAATTCCGATGCTTTGTGATAATTGACAGGACTTTTTAATATTTTGACTCCTCCCAAAGCGTACTTAAAAGCCGCTGGCTGAATCCGCCTCTGGTTGAAGCCCAAATAAGCACTAAGTAGCCACCGCACAGAAGACGCAAGGAGCGGTACCGCTATTCTGGCAATCTGGGAGCGTCAATGTTCTGTGTCCGAAGACAGGCAGCGCCGTCGTATTCTGCTACAGACAGACAGGAGACCGGGGTGGTGCCGTGCCGTGCCGTGCCGTGCCGTGCCGTGCCGTGCCGTGCGGCGACGGACAACGACCGCATGCCGCGGCGTCCGGGCGATCGATGTTGCAGCGCCACCACCGAAGGAGGGGAGCACAGGCCGGCTAAAGGCCGGAAGTACGTGCCCCGCGGCAGTGCACCAGCTGACTGGCTGCCCGACAGGCGTTGCGCCGTGGTCCGCCCAAAGGTGTGGGAGACTCACCGAGCCTGGCACATGACCGGCGGGGACGGGCGAGGTCTGGCAGGGTCTGAACAGGGTCTGGACAGGGTCTGGACAGGGTCTGGGCGGGGCCGGGGCAGGGTCTGGGCAGTGCGTGTTGCTGGTGTCGGTGGATACACGGCACGACCACTGGAATACGCTGCCCAATAATGGCATGGTGGTAGTTTTAGATGATTGGTTGCATACAGCCCAGGGTTGGCTAACGACAGGTAACAAGGAATTTTGCGTGCCAATCATCTTTCGTCATATCTTGCTCGAACGTCGCGATAAAACTGCACAGTTCGGCTTACCATGACAGGCACAGTTAGTTGCATCAAGATTGCTCCAAACAATTGATGGATGGAGGGAACAAATCGAATGACAACAACAATGAGGCGAAAATTTCCGACCAGGATTATCGGCATGGACATTCCTTCTTCCTTGAACACGGATGCAAGTGTACCATGCGGGGGGAGGAGTAGTCTAGGGGTAAGTTGCCCGTCTCACAATCGAAAGATTGTGGGTTCGAGTCTCACCTGTCGCTACTCTTCGCCCGCGACCAATCGGCGTGAGAGATTGGCGACGCTACATGACTGAACGGTCGACGTGTCGTAAAAACCAATAACCACCATAACCCAAGTGTACCATGCGATCTAAGCATAAGTTTTAGAAGGAAATTATCCGGACATGGTAGATTTACGATCAGGAACGTAGGCCGGTAAATGCCTGGTAACTACGGAAACCTGCCGCACGTAAGATGCATGTGATATCCCTGAAACCACCAACCCCGATCCCCCAACATATCCGAAGAGGTGGAGATTTAGAGCAGCCATGTCGATGACAACATTCATTGAGCAGCTCCACGCATGTGTTGTCATACTATGAGCTGCGCGTCAAATTATCGGTTTTATCACAGGCAAAAATTCATTTGTTGGCAGACGCGATATGAAAGACATTCAACATCGACATTCGCACAAATACAGATAATTAACTGAGGGACGGAGCCGCCAGGAAATTGTATCGGGGGAGGGGGAGGGGGAGGCACTTCTCTGGAGGAGCGGCACCTTTCTGGAAGAACGCCACTGATTTTGAAGACCTTGTTGACGCGGGGTGTTCTGTAGGTGCAGGAGTGTCCTGCATGGGCATCTTTCTACTCGGGGTGGCGGCCTTTATGTCCAGAGGGGCGCCATCGGCCGAATAATTCGTTGAGGGAGAGGGCGTGCACTCCGGCGTCCTGGGTGTACACCACCTTCCAGTCGGAGGGGTGCCACATCTATATCGGGTAGGGAAGCGCATACCCCGAGTTGAACCCCTGGATCACCCAAATATATATTCGTCGAGCAGGGTGTTTCCGGTTTGGTAGCAACAAAATCAGTTGCGTGTGGTGGGGCTGCCAATAGTGATCATTAGCTGGAACAACAGATAGACGAATGGATGCACAGACAGACAGGGGTATGCGGCCATGTCTACAGACGTGACGCGCCGGCCAACACGGCACCGTTTGCTCCTCCCTCTGACAGACACTTCGTCAGCGGGTCGACGTACTGCCGCCGGCTATTTCCGTGCGGGAGGGAGCAGGGGCATGGCAGCTGACGCGGCTACTGACCGAGGCAGCGGACGCGGCGACTCACCTGGGCAGCGCTCCCGGCTGACAGTTGAACATGCTGTGCGACGTCTGCATGGCGACTTGGCCGCGGATTTTGCCGCTCGGCGGCTGGATGAGCGGCCCGAACGCCGAGAAGCGCCAGGGCGGCTGGCGGCGGCCGCCGCCGTCCCCACCCACGCCGCCGCTATTGATCTGGAACGGCGCGCCGCCGCCGCCGGACTCGTGCACGTAGTCCACCTGGGCGCCGGCCGAGAAGTCCTCGCCGGACACGGCCACCTGTTCCACCGCGCCAGAGTCGGTCTCCCTGAACGTGGCGTCGCGCACGGCGCCCGCCGTCCGCACGCGCTCCTGCACGTCGGTGACGCCGTCGCCGTGCGACCGGGCCGTCATCGCCTGCTCCACCTCGGCGCGCTCGGCGGCCACCCGCGTCTCGCCGTTGTGCGACGTCAGGGTGGCCGTCTCGTGCTTCTGGGCGCGCTGCTGCGCCACGCTGGTGGCGCCGTTCTCCGTGGTGGCGCACGTGCGCTGCTGCTCGCTGCGCCGCGTCGTGTTCGACTGCGCCGGGCCGCCGTCCATCGACTGGCTGAAGGTGGTGTTGGAGGCGGTGCGCGACTGCTGGAATGTCTGCTGCCGGCTGCTGGACACCTGCGGTAGCTGCCGCAGCGCGCCCGCGCCTTCGGAGCCGACCGGCGGCCCGGAGCCGTCCACGACGGCGCGCGAGCTCGCCGCCGAGTTCACCACCGCACTGGACGAGTTCACGGCTGAGCTGGAGGCGCTCCTGACGGCACTGGACGAGTTCACCACCGAGCTGGAGGCGCTCCTGACGGCACTGGACGAGTTCATGACGGCGCTGGACGAGTTCATGACTGAGCTGGACGAGTTTATCACGGCGCCAGAGTGCGCCGCTACCACCCCGTTCGACCCGACGCCCGGCGGAGCCGGCATCAGCCGGTCCCTGAGTCTGGACCGACCGCTCAGCGGAGAGTTGCAGTCGCCGAGCAGACTGGGCCGGTCGGTTAGCAGCAGCGGCCTCTCAGCCAACAATGCCGCGCCCGCCCCGCCCAGCAGCCCGCCGGCGTCTGCGCCGTCGCCGCGGGCAACGAACCCGCGCGGCCCGGCCGCCGCCCCCTCGGCCCCGTGGGAGGTTGACCCCATCAGGCGCTGAAATCGATCGGCGGACGACGGCCGAAAGTCGTCCACCTTGGCGCCGCCGGCCAGCAGCTGCTGGAACCGCAGTCGACTGGCGCTCACGAAGTCGCCGAGCTCGTCGTCGGCGTCGGCGTCGGCGTCGTCGACACGGTGTCGCCGCAGGTCGCCGCACAACTGGTCCACGTCGACGCTGGCACGGGCGCCGGCGGCCGCGGCGCGTCGGCGTCGACTCGGCAGGCTGCCAAACTCGACGTCATCCTCGGCGAACAGCGAGAAGCGGCCGCCGCCGCCGCGGCGCGACATGACGCGAGATGTGCACTGCACTGGAGCGATTACCGCCACGACCCCGGCCACCGGACAGGCGCCGCACCACTGGCGGGTGGCTCTGCTGGCTCGTGCCGCGCGCTGCCGTATAAACAGGCCGGCAGACGGCGCTGCCACCACCGCGCTGCAGCCCGCCGCCCGCCGCACCACGACGCGCACAGGTGGGCACCGAGCGCTGACCTTGGCCCGGCTGTGACGTCACGAGACAAAGCGGCCGCCGAGATCGCGGTCCTCGCCCGGCAGCTCGTCCAGAAACCGACGGAGAGCTCGCCCGAACCGCAACCTTGCGCCAGCTGCAGCAGTTTAAAAAATAGGGCACTCGACGCACTACATGTTTCCAACGCAATTCCATGCGGGTTTTCATTGACTCCCACGTGCCACTTTTCCGTGCGACTCTTCCCAGGAAAGTAGTGCTGCATTCAGTGGCACAGGACTGTCACAACGTTGGGAGTCAGAGCAATTTGAAGTCGATTCTTTCCATGCAACGCTCATAGGTCCGGGGTCAATGCTAAGTCTGTCCAAGGTTGTGAGCCCCCTCTACCCGTCCCTCTACTGGTTCCAACGTCTGTGATTGCATCAGCCGCGAAAATGCATTTGCCATAACGCGATTCGTGCTCAGCGCTCGGAATATTGCGCTGCTTGCAAACATTTTCCGATGACACGGTAACTGACAAAATTAGAAGTTGTGAAATCGTACGACATTCGGAGAAGAGCCACGTTTTTTTTTAGCTATTTGTTGATTGATGACTGTACTATGACTGACTACGCACCGAATTGATGGTCCTTATTATGTATATTTATTGAATTTATTTCTGTTTAACTGTTTCTTTGTGGCCATATCATTTCTTCGTGTATTTATTTGTGCACTCGCCCAAAAATAAACCTATGTGTGAAATCATCAGAAGCAGCCTAATGCATAGGGAAGAAAAACTTAACAAGAGGACGATCATGAAAATACAATACGATCATGGCTTGGGATCCCGAGCAGTGGCGTATCCAGCATTCGGTCTATGGACGAACATACGAAGAGGGCTTCCATCTACTTAGGGCCATCACTTTTCCGAAATTACTCGGATTTTGGCGACTCGGTTTTAAAAAGGCCAATTTATATATACATATTTATATATATATATATATATATATATATATATATATATATATATATATATATATATATATATATATATATATATATATATATATATATATATATACATATTTATGTATATGTATGTATGTATGTATGTATGTATGTATGTATGTATCTATATATAGGCAAATTGGGCTGAACACTCGGGAAATTCAGGCACACCGAACTGGAGAGGCCTGCCTTCAAGGTCCAACAATCCGGTAATGACCAGAAAAACAACCAGCTTAACTGCCAACAACCAACGAAAGAAAACCTAATACGGAAAATAAAGGTACATCAACACATATAATAAAGGCATGCATTTTATTCACAGGACAGGACAGGGGAAGGACTAGCAACAGGCCTAGCCAGCAATGCCCAACACACAGCGTCCTGGAAATTGGTGAGTTTTCCCCTAAGCGGTGTCACTCACACCAATGCAAAGCGAAGCAACTGGCACCGCGGTCATCACAGCCATCGTCCGTGCAGGCGAAGCAACTGGCACCGCGGTCATCACAGCCATCGTCCGTGCAGGCGAAGCAACTGGCACCGCGGTCATCACAGCCATCGTCCGTGCAGGCGAAGCAACTGGCACCGCGGTCATCACAGCCATCGTCCGTGCAGGCGACCCTTGCGGGTCCCCTGCACGGACGCTGATCGCCTGGAGGGAGGCGCAAGGATTTGAACCCCCTGGCTTCGTGAGATATTTCGAGCTCTGAATACGATAGCAACGGCGGGTGCGACTCTTGGTACTAGTTGGTACTACTTTAGTCCAACTTTGCGGTTATTTCGTGCCTCACGTCTTCGTTGCTTAACCCGCGACGTTTTTCAGGTCAGATCCTCACACCCACCCCGTCTCGGGATGGGGTCCTTTTATGCCCCTCTAATCTCCAAATCAAGCGTTGCACCAAAACGAAAGTGGTGTCATCGGAAAACGCTCGACGAGTAGGGCCCGAAACCACACCCAAAATGTTCTCCCAAAAACGTGGCGTCACTAGGGGTCTATGGATCACGACTGACATCACATATTTGTCTCTGAGGAGTTCATTTTAGGGAAAATTTTAACAAACTAATATACAAAATATACAAAAAATATATATATAACAATACAAAATTACTTTGGATTAGAAAAGGAAAGCGAAATCGACCATGCCCCAACACGTTCGCCTACCCAAAAATCAACATTCGAATTGTAGGAAATTTTCAAAATTTTGAATGTTGAATTTTAGAGTTTTTGTTTTTGTAATTGGTAGAGTAGATCAGAAAACGTTGCCTTAAGCCAACCTACTCTCAAAAGAAATGTTTACTTTAGCCAGAATATTCAATTTTAGCCGTAATAGACAAATATGTTACACTAATAAGTCATTAAAAACGGAAAAAGTCAAAAATTTATCAATCTCTCTCAATCTCAATCTCAATCTCAATCTCAATCTCAATCTCAATCTCAATCTCTCAATCTCATTTCTCAAAAATCCAAAGTGCTCCCTGCACTGCACCTGCTGGTGTGGCGGCCGACAGGTGTGGCGGGTGTGACAGGCGTGGCACCTGCAGGTGTAGCGGCCGACAGGTGTGACAGGTGTGACAGGTGTGGCACCTGCAGGTGTGGCGGCCGACAGGTGTGGCGGGTGTGACAGGTGTGGCACCTGCTGGTGTGGCGGCCGACAGGTGTGACAGGTGTGGCACCTGCAGGTGTGGCGGCCGACAGGTGTGTCGGGTGTGACAGGTGTGGCACCTGCTGGTGTGGCGGCCGACAGGTGTGACAGGTGTGACAGGTGTGGTACCTGCAGGTGTGGCGGCTGACACACCTGTTCCCTGCACTGCGCTTGCTGGTGTGGCGGCCGACAGGTGTGGCGGGTGTGCTGGTGTGGCACCTGCTGGTGTGGCGGCCGACAGGTGTGACAGGTGTGGCACCTGCTGGTGTGGCGGTCGACAGGTGTGGCGGGTGTGACAGGTGTGGCACCTGCTGGTGTGGTGGCCGACAGGTGTGACAGGTGTGCTGGCGTGGCACCTGCAGGTGTGGCGGCCGACACACCTGCTCCCTGCACTGCACCTGCTGGTGTGGCGGCCGACAGGTGTGACAGGTGTGCTGGCGTGGCACCTGCAGGTGTGGCGGCCGACACACCTGCTCCCTGCACTGCACCTGCTGGTGTGGCGGACGACAGGTGTGACAGGTGTGCTGGTGTGGCACCTGCAGGTGTGGCGGCCGACACACCTGCAGGTGTGGCGGGTGTGACAGGTGTGGCGGCCGACACACCTGCTCCCTGTACTGCACCTGCTGGTGTGGCGGCCGACAGGTGTGGCGGGTGTGACAGGTGTGGCGGGTGTGACAGGTGTGGCGGGTGTGACAGGTGTGGCGGGTGTGACAGGTGTGGCGGCCGACACACCTGCTCCCTGTACTGCACCTGCTCCCAGCTGCACACCTCGTCTCTTGAAGCGGTGTGTGTTATAATTTTAGCGCGTTTATATTGGCGACATCTTGCTCCCTTTACCATGCCAAGTGATCTGGTGATGATGCACTGGTGCCATGTCGCTCCGCGCACACACACACACACACACACACACACATAGCCAGACATTGACAGGGCTCCTGGCCGGGCACATGGAGTATTCAGTGCCATCAGGTTCCACATTGACAGCCTACTGCTTACTCCGCCGCGCGAGTTTTGGCCAGACTAACTGCTGGTTGCCGCAGTTTATTTTCATTTTCGTGGGGTGGCACCCGTCGCTCCTTTCGTATTTTCATTTCTCAGTGGGGTGACACCACACTGAGACCCCACCTGGTCTTTTCGCCGTCGTATTTCCGTTCCATTTGTTCTGCGGGTTTATTTAGATTTCGTTTGGTAGGGTGTTTTTCCCCGTGATGGGGAAAAAGAGGAAAAAGGATACGGACCCATGCTCGCCAACGGACTCGGACTCGGATTTTCCTCCTCTGACCACATCCGACGACCATCGCACGAACACAGACCTGGCCCCTGATGTTCCTCGATTGATGAAAATGTTGATGACCCGCGCCGAACTATTTCCCTCGATGACGCCATGGAAGCCCTTTGCGCCTCGCCAAACCCTGCTCGTCCCAAGACCACGACCTCGCCTCGCAATCCAGACCAGACCATCACTCTCCACGCCGCTGACCCACGCTCGAACCAGACCACGTCCTCCCAACCTGAACCCATTGAACCCTACCTCGGCAGTGCTGGATCATACATCGTGGTAAAGCCTGTCGAGGAGTCCGTCTCCTTTCGTCGTGTCAACGTTTTCTGGCCAACCAAGCAGCTCCTCGCCATTTGTTCCTTAGCCAATCCTGACATTGAAGCCCCAGCCAACGGAACCCTCGTCATCAAAACCCAAACCCGAGCCCAGACCAAAGCCCTCCCCCGTACCACCACATTTTGTGGTAAATCCGTAGCCATTTCACTCCACTCCAACCGCAATTCCACCAAGGGCACCGACTTCGCGCCGGAGCTCCGCTTCATGTCTGAGGAAGATATTCAAGCGGAGCTCAGGCCGGAGGGGGTGACCCACGTCTGCCGCATCACATCCTTCAAAGATGGCCAGAAATGTGACACGAGTCTCCTAGTCCTTACCTTCAACTTTACAACTCTTCCTAAGACCCTCCTCGCCGGCTACATCCGATTCCAAGTCCGTGTCTTTATTCCCAATCCTCTCCGCTGTTTCAATTGTCAGCGCTTTGGGCACGGCAGCAAGACTTGTCGCCAAACAGCACGATGCCCGAAATGTGGTGAATCACCACATCCTGATTCCACCTCCTCCAAACCTGTCCACTGTCTCAACTGCAACACACCCGACCACCTGACCACATCACCCCTCTGTCCAGTATGGCGCAAGGAGAAGGAGGTCTGCGCTGTGAAGGCCACGACCGGGGTGTCATACCCCCAGGCCCGACGGTCTGTCAAAGCCACCTCCCCGTCAACGAAAACGTATGCTCAGGCGGCCACCGTTGCTCCCCCCACACGTCGCGTCAACACTACTTCTGCCTCGATGCAAACAGACATGATTCCCGGTTTAGCTCCTCTCAAAAAACTTACTCCACTGACCACACCGACACAAACCACCCTGGCTCCCAACACTCAGACCACTCCGACACAAACCACCCCGGTTCCCAACACTCAGACCACTCCGGCTCCAAACAAACGGACCACTCCAGGGAGGTGTGATAGGCCCCGCAGTCACTCCGCTGCGGGAACAAATTCTCGTTCCCATCAGCGGGCCCAGCGCCGGCCGGCGCCCACGTGACCCGACCAACTCCCGGCCGGTGGGTATCCCCCGCGGCGGTGGCCGGCCGGCGTGATCCTGCCAAGGTCACCGGTCGGCCGGACGGCTCGAGCGAGCCAACCACCGCCGGCCGCACTCAACACACGTACCCACCTGAACTGCAATCGTGGCTGCGCCAGGCACCGAAAGGTGCCAACAAATATTAATTCGCACCAATGACCATATTTCTCCAATGAAATTGCCATAGTCTATTATCCAAATTGGCCGAAATGAAAGCTTTCTTTAGTATTCTCACACCTATTCTCATCGCACTTCAGGAAACCTGGTTCTTACCCACCGATACATATAATTTAAATCTTTCCAATTATTCGCTGTACCGCCACGACGAGGTACCTACGTGAAACACACCGCAGTGGCGGTACCGCACTTTACATAAACAATGATTACACACATACACAAATTACACTCAATTCACCATTGCAAGCCGTAGCCTGTACTATGCGTTTTCATGGTAGGAACATAGATGTATGTTCATTATATATTCCACCATCTACAGACAACACAAACATTTTGACAGAATTAGAAAACCCAATTCTAATTCTGCCCAATTCAAAAACTCTTTCATTGTACTTGGCGATTTTAACGCCCATAGCCCAGCGTGGGATAGAACACGCACACTTCCAGACACTCGCGGACGCATAGTTGAACACATCTTAGACAGACACAATTTAGTATTACTTAACACCGGTGAGCCAACATTTTTCCACCTCGGTCACAATACAGAAACTGCCATTGATTGAACAATTTGTTCTCCAGCCCTGGCCAACGAATTTGATTGGACAATAGACACAGACATACATGATAGCGATCACTACCCCATTGAATTAGTACCAACCATTTCAACAACTGCCGATACCACACCAAGTTTCATTCCTTGCTGGAAACTTTCGAAGGCCGACTGGACCAAATTTGAGGAGCTTTCGTCATTACAGTACAATCCGGACATTTATCCAGTACAAAACATTCATTCATTACCAACACACTTTTACAAGCAGCGTCTGCAACAATTCCACTCATAAAGCCGGTCACAAAACGTACCCCAGTCCCATGGTGGTCCATAAAAGTGTCCCAAGCAATAGCCACTAGAAAACGAGCATTTATAAAATATTTACGCCATCCCGACCAACAAAATTTAATCAACCGGAACCATGAACGAGCAAGAACACGCTGCATTATACGTAACGCTAAGCGCCGGTCATGGGCAAATTACCTCCAGCAACTTACTTTCGACACACCATTAAGCAAAATATGGGGATTAATCCGCCTTTTGAGCGGACGATCCTATTTAGATAATTACCAGCCCTCAAACTTCATAATCACATAATTACAGAACCCAAGAAATAGTAGACAACATAACGGATACCATTGCCCACCATAGCTCTGACGAAAACTACAGACCTGGCTTCATAGAAAATGCACAACGCACCTTTTACGTCGATCCCGCACAATTTGTTTCTGATAACACAGAAATATATAATTCTCCTTTTCAAATTTCAGAACTCCATGCAGCCATTTCCTCCGCCGGCAATACTTCAGTAGGGCCCGACAACTTACATTATTATTTTTCAGACATTTACCGAATCACACCAAACATTGCATTTTGCACACATTTAATTCACTATGGACAACTGATGCCTTCCCCGAAACTTGGAAAGAATCCTACATTATACCCGTCCCAAAACCTGGAAAGGACCATAGTAACCCCACAAATTTTCGACCCATTGCACTCACCAGTTGTTCAGGAAAACTTTTTGAACGTATAGCTATCAAAAGACTGACCTGGCACCTGGAAACAAATTCCCTTCTATTTCCCTTTCAACTTGGTTTTCGGCGAGGACGCAGCACAATAGATCATCTCATTCGGTTAGAAACGGACATCCGCTTAGGTTACAAATAACATGAACACACTGTCGCAGTATTTTTAGACTTCAGCAAACCGTACGATATGATCTTCAAACCCGCACTATTCTCCAAAATTCAACAACTCGGTATGAAAGGACATTTAGCACATTATTTAGTAGGTTTTTTTATCTGGTTCTCGTCGATTCCACGTCAGGTGCCGGTCAGCCATTTCCGATCCACATTGTCTTCAGAACGGCCCACCACAGGGAAGTTGTCTTTCACCAGTGTTATTTAACATTATAATTAATGATCTTTTCGATGACATGCCTACCAATATATCATATTCACTATTTGCAGGCTACAGCGCAATTTGGTGCTCCGGGGAAAATTATGAACATTGTTTAATTCGCTTACAAAACACACTGGACAGAATACACGAATGGTCCTTGAAGTATGGTTTCATTTTTTCGGCTCCAAAATCTACAACACTGATATTCGGTAAATCGACACCCTGCCCAAACCCAGACACACCACTTCACCTCGGAAACAATCACATACCTTTTGTAAATTCATTCAAATTTCTTGATATTATTTTTGATCGAAGGCTATCTATGCATAAACACATCAAACACGTCCAGACGAAATGTTTTCACCGACTTAATTTATTTCGCTGTATTACTTTTTCTGCTTCGGAGCCGACCGCCATACGCTTTTACATCTCTATAAATCATTAGTTCTTCCCATCATAGAATATGGATCGGTAGTTTATGCTGGTGGCAGCACCTCCGCTTTGAAACTTTTGGACAACATACAAAATAAATTCATCCGCATAGCACTCGGTACAATGACTACATCTCCCATCATTTCTCTTCAAACCGATTCAGGAATTCCACCATTAGCTCTACGAAGAATGGAACAAACACTTAGGTATGCCACAAAAATTCAGTTTAAAGAACACCACCCCACACACGCATCCTTGCAAATTATCCCAAACTTACACCACAACTATTTAGGTCCAGCCGAAAAGCGAACCGGTCTTACCATAGCTTCACGCGTCAAAACATTTTCTACACAACTTCAGTATAATATTCCACCAATTACTTTTCTTCCTCAACCTACTACACCACAGTGGCAGATGGCCGAACGGCACGTATTTTATCTGACAACCATCCCAAAATCACAACTTTGTCCAGAATATGCCAAACAAAAATTCCACCAGCTTCGGTCTCGATATCGACATGTTCCCTTCATCTTTACTGACGGATCTAAGGATGCTAACACCACAGGAAACGCCATTGTTTCGGGTACACACACAACACAACATCGCCTACCAAACGGAACTTCCATTTTCATTGCCGAATTACACACCATTCTGATTGCCCTTCGTTATATTCGTAATCGTTTCCTTTGTCACCCCATGCGCAGCGTCGTTGTTTGTTCTGACTCAAAGTCTGTTCTTCAATCGCTTTCTTCACTTTCTTTTTCGCACCATTGCTATATTTCCATCTATGACACACTTCAAACACTTTGCATGATGGGCGTGAGGGTCCGTTTCCTGTGAGTGCCCAGCCACTGTGGCATCCCAGGAAACGAAGAGGCCGACAAATTAGCAAAATAATCATTACAACTCCCAAACATTACAGAAATTCCATCACATTTTGACGGCATTAAATCATCAATAGAACAGATAATTAGACATTCTTCCACGCAAAACTGGACACAAAACACAAACCATACACAATTATGACTCATGAAGCCTACTGTTGAACCATGGACATCATCTTTTAAAAAAAACCGACACGAAGAAAAAGTCTTATCACGTTTACGCATTGGCCATACTTTTCTCACCCATATATATATTTACACTGCTTCGCCTCGACCCTCATGCCCATCATGCAACACCCATCTTACAGTCACACATATACTTCTACACTGTCAACAATACCATGGACATCGAAGAACACTTACTAATTACTGCCGGACACACAACATCGCCTTTTCTTTGCCCACACTGCTGGGAGATCAACACCCTTTTCTAATAAAACTACTTTTCATCTTTCTCCGACAAACAAACTTGTTTCAGGAATTATAATTTAACTTTTACACCATAATTGTTTGTTTTTTTCCTTCTTCTTCACGGCACGAAATGGCCTGAGGAGGCCGAAATGCCTATTTTAATAAAACAAACAAACTGGCCGGGCGCTTAGCTCCTCCTCCCCTATCAAGCTCTTCCTCCTCCTCCCCTATCTAGCTCGGCAACCAATAAGCCGATCAAGCTGATTCTAGCTGCACTCAATAGCCTGTACGTTGGACATTCGTAGGCACAACAATCTTGATCTCTTAGGTCATGCATGACGTCACAGGTCGGGTCAAATGACAACACTGAGAATGTTTTCAAGTCGCACCTTCTCACCTATTTTCCTCACTATACTGATAAACATTTGAGGCCATGAATGGTTGCGAAAACCATAGAAAATACTCGTCCGAACACCACATCTTTTCTATAACCTTTAGTAAAGTTCTCAATAAAAATGTTCCTATGTTAAGAATCCTTTGCATGCATTGAGAACATGGTATGGACCCAATTGAATGAAGGGTTCTGACCATGGCATCACACGGACGACGCTAAAGGGCAGCTTGAGATCTTCAAGTCCAATCAAGTTTGTCGTCCAAGCACCACATGTTGTTTCCACTCCCTTTGAAGTCCTCATATGAGATCATCTAATTGAGAATCTACATATTGGATGCAATGAAGATCAAGAACGTGATTTGTTCTTCGAAACCTGGGAAGGTTACTGTTAAATATTTTCAAGCCCCAAATTAGACAATAATGGGAGGCCTCATCGAACACCCAGCGTTCCCACGACGCCACCGTTATTTCGTTATCCCACGACGCCACCGCCATCGTTATTGTTCTTTGCAGATGTATTTCTGAGCACGAAACAACAGTTGCGAGTCAAGCACATATGATGGCACGCATATTTGCAACATGCGAGCGCGAAACTTACAGCACTGACGCACCACGGGTACCAACCTATCGACATCGGAATGGCTAAAAACTTTTATGTTCATTGAAACACTTAAGAATCAATAACTTAACATGTCATTGGGGATGCCAATGAACACAGGTTAAGTTTGAATTAAATAAGTCACGACGTATGTTATAACAAATGCATTTTGGAAAGCTATGTATTTGCTATCATGTAATGCTGCACCAATATGTGCAAATACAAAATGATTTGTTCATGTTTGTCATTTGCTTTGTGTGTCCCTTTTACCGTTGGAGGATCTGCTTCCCATGCTCATGGGGAAGTAGGCAGGCATTTCCAGCTTCTTTTGTGCATCTAAGGTACATCTAGACATGTCACGCCGCTTATGGCGGAAGCATTGGGCCCTGTCGCTCCGCGTGTGTACGAAAACGTTCAGCGACGTCGCTTCGTTTACGTCTGGCACCGTCATGTCAGCCATGTGGCTCCACACATGTTCCGCGGCAGACCACGTCCCAGCCGGGCCGACTCGATAACCGACCCTGTTTCTTGTCACGTGGTGGGCACAGGACGTTCCAAGTTGGCACCCGGCCATTTACTGCCAACAGCCCGTCTCCACTCATGACCGAAGCGCACGCTGATTATATGGACATAAGTTCCGCCGATGAGCGCTTCCCATCGTTCCGCTGATGGTCCTGAGTCTACAGCGTCTTTGACGTACGCCTGCCGACCCATTCAGTTTTCCACCCAGTGTCTCACCCAGTCCAACACCGTTCCTGCCACCCTTGGGAAACCACCTGTGCAGCCTTACACCACTTCCGGCCTCGCTCTGGCGCCGAGGAAATCCGGGCGGCACTGAGGTTGGCCAAGTGCCTGTGTGTGAAGCTTGACCAGGAAAACAAATTGTTTGCCGCCTGTGAAGTAGGCCTAGGCAGACGGGCTTTTATCATAAGCCTGGATTCATATGTGAAGGAAAATTATTGGCCTATTACCTAAGTATGTATCAAATAAGATAAAGTACTTCGGTGCTACCCGTTTCCATGACAAACAATGCGAAGGCCCTGTCAAAGATTTGGTAGGAAGAAAACACACGTTTGTCCTCCGTGATAATTGCCTGGATCGGCAGCCTCCTGTCATACACGTAGGAGAGGCACAGAGGCAGAAGGAAACTGTAGATTCTCCCTGTGGTGCTAAGCAATGCTCTTTTGCGTTCCCTAAAAGGATACACGAATTAAAAGAATAAAATCGTTAATAGAATAAACGAGTCCACAATGGATTTCTTTTCTCTCCGAACCTTGAGAGCATTTATGCACGTTTATGCATTATGCTGCTAGCCTCCCCAAGCTGACGACGGAGGTTGTAAAACTGCTTGCACATGACCACGAGCGTAGGGAAAGGTGGCTTTTACCTTTAATGCCACGACGGCACAACACGTGAGCGCTAAAAAGAGCTCTACAGCTCTTGGCTAAGTGAATACGTGGCTAAGTGAATACAAGGCTATCGAATTTAACACACACTCACACACACACACACGCACACACACACACACACACACACAGATATATATATATATATATATATATATATATATATATATATATATATATATATATATATATATATATATATATAATAAATGTGTGTGTGTGTGTGTGTATGTATACACGCGCGCGTATGGTATCCCCCACAATGTCCCACCGCTCCGTGTTGCCGATGCGTCCCGCCGTTTCCCGCAGTATCCCGCTATCCCATACGGCTTGTGTGTCCCGCCGTGCCCCACCGTACCACCATGTCCCACCGTCCCACCGTGCCCCACCGTGTTCTACCTTGTCACACCACACCACCGTGTCCTAATGTACCAAAATGTCCCACCGGACCATCGTATCCCGCCGTACCATCGTGTTCCACCGTCCGACCGTTTCCCACCGTACCACAGTGCCACACCATACCACCGTGTCCCACTGTACCAACATGTCCCACCGTACCACCGTATCCCGCCGTACCATCGTGTTCCACCGTCCCACTGTATCCCACCGTACCAACCGTGTCCCATCGTGTTCCACCGTACCACCAGATGTGCTACTTCGCTTATTTACGGCAACATTTAGCAATGCTGCACGCTACTGCATGGGAACGCTGAGGCGTGTATCCGCCAGCTGACTCACGCACGTCATGCTCGTCATCTCACGCAATACGCCTTCACACGGCACACTACTCACGTACGCTGTGCTCGTCATCTCACGCAGTGATAAGTTATTCGTGAAATAAGGTGGAATATACCACTTACTGACCACTGAATAGACATCCTTCCCAAAAATGTATCGGCATCTTGGTTCCTGGTGCGTGTTGATGAAATCTTCATGCCTTGTGTTTAACCGTATCCCGTTTCTAAGTATCATATTTATGCTCACCATAACGGATCTGGGATCGGGAAACCGAACATCCTGTAGCGCAATTTCAGGTAAAGGGATTACCTATGGTGTGCTATGTTAACCAATACCGGTTTATAGCACAGGTGTTTGTATCATCGTCGTTGATATCGATATCCACAAATTAGGTGCCTCTCAAAACACGCAAAACGGGTACAGTCATATATACTCAATTGTCTCAAAACTTGGTTTGAAGGATTTCACAAGAATTTGAACTAACATTATTTCCGTGGCGATTTTGACATCCTCCTGTACTTGTTTCGACATCTCACACCTAACGAAAAACAATTATTTAACACTAATCTCACGCAATATGCCTTCACACGACACACTACTCAGGCACGCCGTGCTCGTCATCTCACGCAATATACCATCACACGACACTATTCACGCACGTCGTGCTCGTCATCTCACGCAATACGCCATCACACGACACACTACTCACGCACGCCGTGCTCGTCATCTCACGCAATATGCCATCACACGACACACTACTCACGCACGCTGTGCTCGTCATCTCACTTAATACGCCTTCACACGACACACTACTAAGGCATGACATGCTCGTCATCTCACGTAATACGCCATCACACGACACACTTCTAAGGCATTCCATGCTCGTCATCTCACGTAATATGCCATCACACGACACACTACTAAGGCATTCCATGCTCGTCATCTCACGCAATATGCCATCACACGACACACTACTAAGGCATTCCACGCTCGTCATCTCACGCAATATGCCATCACACGACACACATAATGCTGGCATGATTCTGATGAGAACATTGATGTTTAATCGAGGAATGATGTAGCTGGTTGAACAATAAATATTATGTAGCACTCGGACCCGATACTATGCAATTGCCAACGTTTGTGTTGATTTCTATGATTTTTATGGGCATTGGCCCCTCCCCCAGGTTGGTTGGGTCCACCCAACAATTCAACTTTTACTTAAACCCCTACGGCGCCAGAATCAATTTCGCCGCCTCCCATTTCCTACATGTGTTCCTCTCGACTAGCCACCAATTATGTTCAGGAATTGAAGTCCCTGGTTGCCATCCAATTTGATCGTTTGTCTGTCGAATGAATGCAAAAACTCTGGGCAATTATTCACTTCAATTGGCTTTCACTCTCAATTGAGAGTGAAACTTCACTCGACGGAGAGCGAATCGCATGGATGATTCACTCCCAGTTGATAGGTCATCCGGAGTTTGTTTTCATATTGCCCCCAAATACGACCTTCCACATCACTGATGGTCTTGGCATGCAAAATAATCTCTCTTTTTGCAGTGCAAGGGTCCTCCGATGGAGAAGCCAGACACCGCTTGTGCTTTGTTTCTCCATCTGGCAGTTGGAAAATCGCCATGACCTCCCGACAAGTTTTCACGTGAAATAAGCCTGCATAGTAGGTACGAGAAAGACCAGACCTCAGTAGCACACAGAAGCGTACCAAGGATCCTCTAAGGGAGCGACCGGAGCATGGATGTGGATTTCGTACATTTTGAGGAGGCCGTGCCACCCTGTATAGTTTTGTTCCGAATTATTTTAAGTCGGACATGGAGCCATATGAGTGCGTCAACACTAATTGATTTCACCCTCACATTACTTACATGCATTGGGAGTCGCAACGATTTTCAGAAGTTAACGCTCGCAGATCCGGAGTTAAATGTTATCTCACATCTCCCCGTATGGAGGCCTTGTCACTACACAGGTAACGTGTATTTGGGGAATAGCTATGAAACATTTAAGGTCAGACGAGCTATACGTATGTTTGGGCTGTGTTTCGCAACAGTGAAGCTCGACTTATCTGCGTCCTCTGCCAGTACAGTAGCATTTATTATCAAGAAGGCTAATTGTGTGGTTAATTGTTTAAACCTTCACTGCGTCGCGTCTATCACGTACCTATCATGTCACATATTTAACATAATACATACTTAACAAAATGAAGATCTGCATTGTCTGGGCTAACCCTTTCCGATGAGTGGCATGCACTGACAGGGCACAGAAAATGCTTACCTAATTTCGTACCGCCTGACCTAGTTCATGTCGACAAGGCTGTGTCTGCAGGCGGGCGACGCTGGTAAACACACACCGCGTTGAGCCATTATGTGTGCTGTTGAATCAGGCATATGGAACAGACGTTGAGGTCAAGCTACAAAGGTCATGGCTCCACTCTCAACCACTCGTTTGGTGACGAAGCGGTGAATGTTCTTGCGGTCATAGGTGTAGGGGTCACAATGGAATCATTGGCTTCCATTTCTCAGGAAGCTCAACACTAACGGACGTCGCATGCAAATAATCAACTTAACGAATCGCTTGCCCCCACCCTCTCAACTTTTTAGGATACTCCTATGCCCTAGCTTGCAACAGAATGCATGGATGGACGCTGCAGTTGCTGAGTGCGAGGGAACGGTTCCGTTGAATTTTCCACGTCCATGCTTATAATGACGTCACAAAGATCTGGCAAGCCAGCCACTGATGGATACACATGCTGACTAAACAAACGAGTGCAGCCAACGAAGTCTGGCGACTGACGAGGGTATGCACGAGGCGCCGGTGAAGCTCACGCGGAGCATAAGATGCCGATGGTGTCCATGTGGAGCGCAGGCATGGGTGAAGCCCACATGGCGCAAATGGCGTCATCGAGTTCCACACGTTCGAGGCGTTGGCAAATTTCACCCGGCGTTCGAGGTGAACGCCGGACGGGGAGGGGAACTCTGCACGAGGGGAACTCTGCACGAGAGGAACTCCGCACGGGGCACGTGGTGGCGGCAAGATCCACATCGAGCACGTGGCCCGCGACCCCGGCCACGCCTTAACTCTAAGCTATCGATCCGCCGACGGTAGGTACCGAGCGGGGCATGTGTATGGGGAGGGGGTGGCGGGTGGCAGTACCCGTCTGTGAGCCGCCTGGACGGCGCTGGGGGGTCAGTACCCGACTGAGAGTCGCCTGTACCGTCACGGCACGGCCAGCCGTCCGAGCCAGCCGCGTCAGTGCCGACTTAGTGACTCTGGAGACCGGGCCAGGCGTCGGCTGTTGTGATCCGGTGCAGGCGTCGGCTGCTGTTTTCTTTTTTTTTTTTTTTTTTATATGTTTCTTTTTCGGCGGGTGTTTGTTTTTTTTGCTGGAATATCGCTTGTTTTTTTTTGGTGGAGGGGGCCGTTGCTTTTTTTTTTCGGGGGCGGCGTGGTGTTTTTTTATAGAAATTTTTTTGAAGTTGTATGCCCGGTAAGGCCTAGATACGGTACAGGCGTCTGTGGTCTGGTGCAGGCGTCAGCTGCTGTGGTCCGGTGCAGGTGTGACCAGTGACAGCCTGGGAATATATCCAAGACGACGGGTCGTCAGTGAAGGAGACGGGATCGCTGTCTCGGTCACACAGGCGGTGAGGAGCGCTGTGAAGTGTGCGTTGGGCGCCAGCGCACAGTCCAGCCAGACAACATGTCGAAGGAGCAGACGGGGTTCGTGTCGAGCTTCCTGGCCGGGGGCGTGGGCGGCGCCTCTGCCATCGTGTCCGGCTTTCCTTTGGATACCATCAAGGTAAGCTGGGGAAGGGGATCCAAGGACCCTGTGTGCAGCTGGTAGGGTAACCAGGACTCGGTTTATAGGGGGCTCAAGGACAGTAAGGGAGCTATCGGCCCCTAGCTCGCTTGCTTGGCTGAGTGCAGGAACGCAGTTAGAATTTTCAAATGGGGAAGGGTGTGTGTGTGGGCGGGGGGGGGGGGCAGGTGACACGGAAACTGGCCATTTCTAAGACCACCATCAGAGCGCGAAAAATTCGGGTTTGGCGTGGTGAAAATGCCAAAACGTGTTGCTTGATCTGGTGCAATATTTTCCTTGGGGCCGCCTCCCCTTGGCTGAGCCTCTGTTTTAGTGCACCAATGTGCATCCTAAGCACCGGCTGTGAACATTACTGCCAACCGCTTGCTCTAATTTGGTGGTTTTCGTGACACATGATCAGTATCGCGAGGATTCAATATCCAGTAACAACGTGTCGATGCACTGCAGCTGCCCTCATTATCTTGAGCCATGGGCTCACTCCGCCACCAGGTTGAGATGGATAGATCTCATCAATAATTGTGTAATTTATCATTGTGTCTATGGGTGTTGCATGAATAGAATGAACCAACACCTGTACTGTCCCTCTCATCCATATTTTCCGGGCGAAAACCGTGCCTTCAATTACTAGTGTCCGATTTTCTTTAACTCTTCATGAATTTCCCCGTTTCCTGTTTTGAGTACGACAACCTAAGGTCGATATGATCACCGCATGATACCAGCGAATACATGGAGATGCATTTGATAGCTGTCCATAATCTCTCAAACCACCGGTTTTTGTGAAAAAGAAAAGCTTTCCGCAATCGACTTGCAGGGAAACATTTAATCATCTCTTTTGAACATGATCATCTGATATACACATCATAGCCATTAAAAGATAACACTGGCCACGAATTTGCTTCATGGTGCCGACCATATGCTAAACCTATGCATCTATATACATATATTTACATGTATATGTACATATATATATATATATATATATATATATATATATATATATATATATATATATATATATATATATATATATATATATATATATATATATATATATATATATATATATATATATATATATATATATATATATACATATATATTTAAATATATATATATACATATATATATGTATATATATATATATATATATATATATATATATATATATATATATATATATATATATATATATATATGATGTATATATATATATATATATATATATATATATATATATATATATATATATATATATATATATATATATATATATATATATATATATATATATATATATATGTAACCCTTTCTGGTCCGAATTAAAAAATGATCTTGTCTTCCATTGCAACAATTCAAGCATTCCAACATTTCAGTTGCGAATACCTAATGTGCCATGTGCATCGCACAAAACTTAAAAGCACACCGTCTGGAAGACAAGATCATTTTTTTCTTCGGACCAAACAGTTTCTTTCCATACATCACTTATGCTTTAAGAGGAATTTTCAAAATGTCTTCTATTTCTGGGCAGACAGAGTTCGGCTGGTCACTGCGCGGCCGCGGCCGGGCGGCAACACACCTCTGTGGACACATCCATCGCAGCTGCGCTGCAGTGATCGGCATTTTTAGCTCCTTGGGACTTTGCGTATTCTTCAGGTTGACCGGAATTTTTCGATATCCCCACAGGAGCGAATCCATGACGGCTAATTATGGCGAGTGAGGTTGCCAGGCGTTCTCCATCTTCCGATAATCACTCGATCACCAAAGTGGTTCTCTATCCACTTCAGGTTAATCCACGCGAGACGCTTCTGTGGGCGAGACACCATCCTGCTGAAACTGATACCATCCTGCTGTGGGACGAGACGCCATCCTGCTGAAACTAATGTCATCCTGCTGTGGGAGAGACGACATCCTGCTGAAACTGACGCCATCCTGCTGTGGGACGAGACGTCATTCTGCTGAAACCACATGGAAAACATTTCATTCGAATGCCTGATCAGGGCTTGTTTCCAAAACCTCTCCAAACAAGGTCCTCCCGAGCCGTTCCTTGGCCTTGTTGACAGTCAAGGTGTCGTCGTTTCCATCATCAAACCACAGAAGTCCAATTATGACCTTGCTGTTAACAGTACATCATGCTGATTGTTGTGACCTTGTTGCTGTGCGGATATTTCTCATGAGCTTCCATATACTTCGTTGATAATCGATGACGGCTAGTCTGATAGTTGGCGGTGCCGTTGTGATGTAAATGTTCCCCATCAGAAAGCTAGACTTTGCTAGTAAAGTTGGGATGTTGTCATCCTTCTCTCGGAGCCACGCCACGTAGGCAGTGGCGTCGCCACGAAATTCTTCCAGGGGGGCAATGTTGATTGGGGGCCTCCTGCTCCCCGAAAGGGGGCCTCCACTGTGTTAGGGCCTCCTATTGCTTTTTAGGCTCTTAGTATGGTTCCAGAATGAGAACATGATTTCATATTGATGTCTTGTTTGTTCTTGGCATGGTGCATCATTTACGCAAAACGGAATAGCAAGAATCATTTTTTTTTCGCTGAGAACTGAGCCATACCAGGGTATAAATAAGCAAATGTGGATAAATACGTCAGTGCCAAAACAAACCAATATCTTTATGCTTTATCGACGAGAAGAATCTTCCCGCTGGCCTCTAGATTGTAGCGAGCTGGTGGGGCTCGTGCTGAGCATATCTTAAGGATATCTCCCATTGATCAACCCACTTCTATGTCCACGAAGTTTAACTGAATATAGCTAGGTTCATCACTACTGTTTGTCATTCTCACCAGCTTGATGTCATAAACAAGCTTAAACGATCATTTCTCAGTCCTAGGACGACAATTTCGTGAAGGTGACAACGAGAAGTGGATTGAATTGGTTTTCTGATCGCCATCTTATTTTTATATTTTTTAAATAACGTTTGGTGCTGACTGCAAGGCACTTGGCACAGAAGCTAAACTAATAAATCCTCCGCGAATAAATTCATGGCAAGAACAAGCGTTGAACAATAATGCATCAATGGCAATGCAACAATTTAACAATGACAATGCATAAATAATGTAAAACCTTCGAATTACACGCCGTCACGCCCATGGTTATCGCTGTGCTGTACCGTTTTGTAAATTATGTCGTTGAGAAGGTATTGAAGCTGGGAAGCTCTAATCATGCAGACTGTAATCACAGAAGACAACTTTGTAGGAAGAAAATACATTTTCAAACATCATTCCTCCCATTGAATATGGGGCATGGGTATTATTGTGTATGCTTGTGAGGGGGAATTTGCCCCCGCAATGTTGGCTTTGCTCCATGGGCGTAAGCTCTGAAAATTATTGGGGGACCAGTGACGCACCTATATTTGCGTCAAGGGGAGGGGGAGGAGGGCAAACGTATTTGGAGGGGGTCCAACTACTCAATAAAGTCTTCCGATTTCGACCCCTATTTTGACAAAGGGGACCTTTTTAAATAAAATAATTAGTGATCAACTGAATTATCCTGTGGAGGGGCCTAATCTACCACAATCGTTTCTGATTCGTCGGATTTCAACCCTATCTCCCCCACCCTGTTCGAATGTATTCTTTTAGTATCCCTTGATAAGTCACCTCGCACTGCTGAAATTACACCTACACAAATCACTTTAAAATGTAAAATTTCCCAATTTCAGACATTCCAGTTCATAGTGCCCGGTCGCCACGACGCCAACGTTAGTGCACGTGCATACCGATCTTGCGCCTTCGGTGCATTCGCCACACTTTGTGCGATGCTACGGATTCTGCTGGGCCTCCTACGCTTTGCTAATTGCTGCCACATCATAGACTTGCGCCATATCTGACGTGATAAAATGCTTCGTATTCGCTGCGAAAATTCGATTAATTAAATTCGAAAATTAGTTCCCTACTTCCCATATTTTATGGCGAAGAAATGCGGATACCCGCTGAGCTTTGATGCACCTCATATCTTTGATTAAACATGCTTCCAGGTTGGCTACCGAACCGAGGCCCTGCCTGAGTGTACTTCTTTGGACCCGTTTCGTATTTCTTCGTCTACGGATGTGTCTTAGGGCTCCAATCCATTTTTGTTAGAGGCCCAACGCATTTTCGAAACCCCTGCTCGTTTTAGGGTTTTGTTGCTTTTTTTTGCGCAAGGAAGATTTCTTTTTAGTTGTCGGGTCGCTTTCAAAGATTTTTGTTTTATTTAGTATTTTTGTTCGTTTTGGGACCATGTTGCTTTTTGCGGCCCCAGCCTCTTTTCAAGCCCTTGTGCGGTCGTATCGCCCCTGTGTGCCTTGAGAGATTCCGGTGTTTTTTTGTGTTTTTTTTTAGAGTTCCCGGTATATATAGCTATGGCTACAACGCATGTTTTCGGGCCATGTCGCTTTTTGCGAGACTGCGCTTTGGAGGGCCAGTCGCATTTTCGGTCACCGATGTGCTCTTAGGGTCCGCTGTGTTTATTTTGGGCTTCTGACGCACATTTGTGGGGCCCCAGTACGATTATGGGGCTTCGGGGGTTTTTTTGGTCCTCGCGCGCCTTTTTGCCCCCCGGTGGGGTGTTCCGGGACCCAACGCCAGCTATCTGGGCTCAACGCGTTCTTGTGGATCTCTTCTGAATTTTCTATAACTTCCGAATCCCGGCCTGATTTTTCGAGTCGCTGGCGCCATGTTTTTGTATCTCACCTCGATTTTCTTCGAGCTCCGGTATGTTTTTCGATGCCGTACCCGATTTGTCAAGGCATCTGATGACATGTTCGGTGCTCCAGAACCATTGTCCTGACCCGGATTTTTTTTGGGAATCCCTCCTTATTTTGGAGGGCTCCGGCTTTATTTTTCGGATACCGATGCAACTTTGGGGGTCACACGGTGCCTATGTGGGGCCCTAGACGCCAATTGTTGGCAGCCCCGACGTTAATTTTTGATGCCCAGACCAAATATTTGGTGCTACCGATGGGAATTGTGGGTCCGAGCGCGAAATTTGGTGGGACCGGTTCCAGTTTGCGGGGCGCGTTGTACTTAGCTGTGACCCCAACGCGATCTTGGCGGTTCCTGTTGCAGATTTTCGTGCCTCGGAGCGAGTTGTCTGGGGCCCGCCGTATTTACTTACAGCCCCTACGCGAATTCTGGTGGACCGACGCGAATTTTTGTGGCCCCAGCGCGACTTTTGGGGGCCTCGGCTCAATTCTCGGCAGCATATCCCTCTTAGGAGGGAGGGGGCATTTGCCCCTTTGATATGTCACTGCGGCCACCGAAGGACTTTTTTTTCAGCCGATGGCACCTTTCGGAGTATAAATGCCCTACGGGTAATTTTTTTCCCGGACCTGTTCTTAGTTTTCAGGTGCTGGGGTCGATTCGATCGAGTCTCGGTGTGAACTTTTGGACATGGAGTTCTATTTTTTGTAAGGTCCTTATGTGATATTTTTGGGTCCTGGTACGATTCTTCGGTCTCCAGGTGCGATTTTTTTCGGTGCCCTGACACGTTTTTTCCAGTGCCCAACGGGTTTGGGGGGGGGACTTTCACCCGATTTTTTGGGGCGCAGAGTGACATTCCGGTTCATAATTGATTTTTGCGGCAGCTGCAACCTTTGGGGTCCAGGCGCGACCTTTTTGTTCCCCAGTGAGATTTTCAAGGGCTGCGACGCGACTTTTTTAGTCCAATGTAATCTTTTGTGTCCCGACGTCATTTGCTTGGATCCCTAGCGCGAGTTTTAGCGACCTCGACACTTGGTAGGTGTCCAATACGTTTTGGATGCTTTTGGTGTCATTGTTGGGGCCCCAGAGTGATTATCCATGTTCGGATTGTTTTTCGTTGCTCCGGCTTCATTTGTGTTCCAATGATACTGTTGGGGAACGGTGCGACCTATCGTGCCCCTAACGTGATTTTCATGGTCCGGGCGTGAATTTTTGGTAACCCAGGGCTCAGCGTGATTTTCAGGGGCCCCGGCCGTATCTTTTTGGGCCCATGTAATGATTTTCAAGTACCCCGGCACGACTCCTGCCATTTCAGGGGCTTCTGGCAAATTATAGACCTCTTCTCGCGTCTTAGGGGTCTCGTCTTATTTCCTGGAGCCTCTTTACCGGTGTTGGACGTCTTCTCGTGCGTCCTACCCACTGGCGGATCCAGGGGGGGGGGGAATTCCGGCCATGCCCCCCCAAACCAATAAAAGTAAACTAAATTAAAATGCAGTAACCTTTGCTGAGGTTTAAAAATAGCTTTCCGGGTGAAATAATCTCCAATTTTAAAGGTATTTTGTTATAATTGTTTGGAAACCCAATATGGTAGCATAGTAGATTCTGACACATCGAGGGTTCTATGCTGTTGAAGTTCTGCTTACAGCAAGAGATGACGAAATCAGCAGTTTCATTATTCCTTCGTCAGATAGGTTCATGAAGTTTGTTTAGCCAGTAACGGGCAAGCGGACCCAGTGAGCCAGATTTCGAAAGCGGAATTTGAACAGGATGTTTTGTGCGAGTGACCAGTTGAGCCCAGTTGAGCAGCATGTTTCGTATGTTGGTGTTGGGGTTGCTAAGATGAAGAGACAGGCTACATTCACTAGCGGATCCAGGGAGGGGCCATTCCGGCCATGGCTCCCCCGAAGCGCTTAAAAGGGGGGGGGCATAGTGTCTTTTGGCCCCCCGAAACCAACAGAAGTAAACTGAATGAAAATGCAGTAACCTTCGCCGAGGTTAAAAAATATCGTCTAGATGAAAGAATCTCCAATTTTAAAGGTATTTTTTTAAAAAAAATTGGGAAGCCAATATGGTAGCATAGTACATTCTGGCACGCATCGAGGGTTCTATGCTGCTCAAGTTCTGCTTACAGCAAGAGTTGACAAAATCGGATCTGCCAGTGCGTACACGTGCACGAACGTTGACGTGGTACAAGACGTTGAACGTGAACATGAACGTTTTCGTAAACAAGAACAAAAATCCCGTAATTTAGAAGCGGTGGAGGTACGCTTGGGCCCCTACACAGGAAATTATGTTGTCATTAATTATCATTGTAAACAATGGGTCCATTTGACAAATAGTGGTAGAAATCCGATGCTTTTAACAAAAAATAGTGGGAGAATGGGCACCCTCCAAATCCCTTCGACCCCTCCTCTGATGCAATTCCTAAGTACGCCACTGGGGTAGGGGGAGGGGGGGGGGCTGACGCCGAAAACGGAAAGTTTGCGCCCCAAACCGGTGGGCTAGATCCGCCAGTGGTCCTACCCTCCTCCATATTCAATGGTCCTCCTCTCCCGTTTTGGAAGGCCTCCTCCCACATCCTGGGGCCCCTTTAACATTGCATGGGGGCTTCCTCTCAAGTTCCAGGGGCATCCTCTGCCAAATTAGGGGCCTCCTGCCACGCCTCGTGAGCCTCCTCCTTTGTCCTCGCAAAGCTTACCCGTCTTGTGGGGATCTTCAATTTTGGACACCTCGCCTCCTTCCATACCTGCTACCTACCACTCCAATCTTAAGGGCCTTCTCTCGTTTCCTGGGAATTCCTTCCGGTCGTCGGGGCCTCATTCGGCCCTGGAGACCTCCTACTCCATCTCGAGGGACTCCTCTCGAGTCCGGCAGGGGCCTCCTTTTCTCTTCTAGAGGCTTTATTTTTCAAATTAGGGGCCTCCTCTCACGTGTTCGTGGCCTCCTGTTCTGCGTTTTGATTCTATCTTTGCCAATTTTAACGGTGGCCTCTTATATCCTGATGGACTCCTGTTCTCTCTCAGGTGCCTCCTCTTCCAAATTACAAGCAACCTTTCCTATCTCAGTTACCTTGTCATTTCCTGGGGACCTTCTTACCCGTCTTGAAGCCTTCTTTCTCGCCTGGGAGCCATCCCTCTTATCTAATTGCCCTTCTCTCCTATTTTAGGGGCTTCCTCGTTCATCATAGGGTCTCATTTCCAATCTTATATCGTCCTCTTCCGAAGTAGGTGCTTCCTGCCACTTTTCTGGATCATCCTTTTCTATCTTGGTGGAACCTTACCCGTTTTGGGGACTGTTTTTGTGTCTCCGAAATCTCATCGCATATCCACTGGCTTTCTCTTCCGTCTTTGGGCCTCCTCTCATTTTCTGAGGTCTCCCTTCCCGTAATGGGCCTCCTTTGCAATCATGGGGGCCTCCTTTGCAATCTCGAGGGTCTCCTTTGCAATCCTGGGGCCTCCTTTGCAATCCTGGGGGCCTCCTTTGCAACCCTGGAGGTATCCTTTGCAATCCTGTGGGTCTCCTTTGCAATCCTGGGGCCTCCTTTGCAATCCTCGGGGCCTCCTTTGCAATCATGTGGGCCTCCTTCGCAATCCTGAGGACCTCCTTTGCAATCCGGGGGCCTCCTTTGCAATCCTGGGGTCTCCTTTGCAATCCTGTGGGTCTCCTTTGCAATCCTGGGGTCTCCATTGCAATCATGGGGGCCTCCTTTGCAATCCTGGGGTCTCCTTTGCAATCCTGGGAGCCTGCTTTGCAATCTTGGGGGCCTCCTTTGTAATCCTGGTGGCCTCCTTTGCAATCCTGGGGGCCTCCTTTGCAATCCTGAGGCCTCCTTTGCAATCCTGAGGGCCTCCTTTGCAATCCTGGAGTCCTACTTTGTAATCCTGGGGGCCTCCTTTGCAATCCTGGGGGCCTCCATTGCAATGCGGGGGCCTCCTTTGCAATGCTGGGGCCTCCTTTGCAATCCTGGGGGCCTCCTTTGCAATCCTGGGGGCCTCCTTTTCAATCCTGGGGGCCTCCTTTGTAATCCTGGGGGCCTCCTTTGCATTCCTGGCGGCCTCCTTTGCATTCATGGGGGCCTCCGTGCCAATTGTTGGGACTCTCTTGATTTCTGGGGCCTCCTATCCTCTCCTAGGTGACTTCGTCTTCAAATTAGGGGCCTCCTTTCACGTCTTGGAGGCCTCCTCTCATGTCTCGTCGGCCTCCTTGCTCACTTTTTTCCTGTGCATTTCCGGATAAGGTCCTCCTCAAATTTCAGGGGGGGGGCCCAGTCTCACGGCAGGTGGAGCGACTGCCCCCTCTGCCCCCCCCTCCCCCCGGTGGCGGCGACGCCCTTGCACGTAGGTACCCTCTCCGTGCAGCTTCGTCGTTTTCCAAAAGCTTGACTATCACTTTACATGACTTCAGTTTAAGATCTTTGTTCCAAATTTGGAGTGCTGAGGAATTACCTCCGCCCGTCTCTTGTGCGAAGCACCGTGTTGGGTGTGTGTGCACCTTTTGTATAATTACATCTTTTTTATTTCAATTTAAGAAGGTAGAGTCCAATTTGAAGAAGATAAGTCCCAAGTTAAAAAGAAGTACAATCAAAAATGATGCAGTCCAATTTAATGAAGATCAACAGCAAATAAAAAAGAGAAACATAACTTCAAAAAGATCAAGTGCAGATTAAAAAAGACGGCGCACTCGACTATTCGAATGACACAAATCGACAGTCACATACAATTGCAGCTGGATCTTCGTAACCTTTCGATACGATTGATCTGTACCTATGGGGTGCGCACACTGTTGAAAACTTCGCGTTTCCTTGCACCGTATGGTGCTGCAGAATCAGGTGCCGTCGTCTCACACCACACGAATGCATAAATCAGGAAAAATATGCTGTTTATTTTCTATGACAAAAAAAAACATCAAACAAGTTTCGGTTCCGGACCAAGAACTATGTAGTTCACGAACTTCAAGTCTCAGGTCAGGAACTGAACAGCATGCTCGTACAAATCTGTCAGCTCTGACTTAAACCCGACTGCCCGATGTCCGATGCCAGGGGCCCCTGGACCGACGTTAGGGGCTTCTGGGCCGAGGTGAGGGCCACCGGGCCGACACGAGTTTCCACCGGGCCGGCATAAGTGACCCCTGTGCCGACATGGAAGGCCCCTGGACTGAAGTGAGGGCCCCTGTACCGATGTCAGGGCTCTTGGGCCGACGTGAGGGCACATGAGCCGATGTCAGGGCCCCTGGGCCGACGTGAGGGATCCCTAAGCCGAAGTCATGGGCCCCGTGGCCGATGTCAGGTGCCCTGAACCGACGTATGGGAGCGCTGGGCCGACGTGATGGGCCCCTGGGCCGACATAAGGGGATACTATGGAGGTAGCGCAGGCACTCTTGCTTCAGGCTCTCAATGTAGCACATTTGCATTTCCCGTCGTCACAAGAAAAGCAGCTAATGTGATATCCTGTGATAAGCACGTTTCAATCGATCCAATCGAATCCAATATTAATATTGATGGAACACGCTCAGTAGAAGGGGAATGCGAAAACTCACAACTCTTTTAGGTGGTTGAAACTTCGAAGTCTCACGATTCTTATCAGTAACTCGTTTGCATCGACGAGCACTTGATTTGGCATCTATTTTCATGAAGTTAATGCTTTATGAGGTAGAAGTTGCCCCTGTAATTTTAATACCATTAATGACGTCAGTGAAGCAAATTTGGTGTCACTATGCAGGAAAAGTGGTTGTGCACCAAACGAGCTTCAGCGATCCTTGTCCAGAGCGGTTCAGAGCATCCGGACTCGATTTTTGGTAGTGTGCTGCAAAAGCTTTCAAGCATGGGTAAGAAAGCAAGCCCTGTGAAAGATTTCATTGCTGGAGGATTCGGAGGATCATGCTTGGTCGTCACCGGACATCCCCTCGACACTATTAAGGTAAGAATGCTGCAGTACCTAATTCAAAGTCCTCGCTGCATGACCTCTGCAGTCGATGTGTCCCGAAACCCCAATTTGAATTCAAAGTCCTCAGCAGAGTGGGAAGCTTACTTTACGGGTTGGGAGTCGGAGTGCACACCAACTTCTTCCGGAGTACATTTTCATGGACATTATTTTTTTATGCATGTAATCTGTTTACCAGTAACCGACCAGAAAAACCTATGTAATCAGTACCTACATAATATGTATATGTAATATGCATTCTCATTTTTTGTCAAATCATATGTCAAAACATAGGAACAAAGAAGTGAACAATGGATGGCATTGCCTGACAGTGACTCATAATAATCAGCACTGCTTCATCTCTCATAACTCACAGGAGCAATGTGCTTTCCTTCCACTGTTGGTCTCAGTATAAGGCTAGCCATATGAAAAACAAACAAAAATACCTCACATTACACCCTCAGCTCGGAGCGCATACCTACCTACTCGGCCAATCTCATACGTAATATGAATGCAACTCTGCTGCCGCACATGCCACAGTTGGATGTGATCAAAGCAAAAGATCAGTCAAGGTCTTGTGTTTGCAGTATGACACTATTAACCATGTGTTTAAAGTTGCTAGTGGTTATGACGTAATATACAAAATACCTTGCATTGATTGGTTGACGGACAGATTCCGGAACAGGAAACGCTAACAGCCAATTCTGATCAGTGGCCTCCGGGACTCCAGAGGATGTCTCTTAAAACTGTCAAACTTTCCCACTATATGGGTGGCAGGGACAGGTTTTCCGAGACACGGCTCCAGATCTGGAGAACAGTACTCAGTGTGCATGCACATCATGCAAGTTGCTGTTGGCGCATTGTTGTCGGCAATTCCGGTGGTTGAGATTGTGGAGTGTGTGAAACTGAGTCTGGGTGCTGACTACCATAAAAAGTGGTTAGTTTGAGTGGTGACCGTAAGTGGAATAACCAGTGTTTTTTAGGGTGTCATTCTGTGTTTGTTTTTATTGACATCTTTGTTCCCATATTTGTGTCAGATTACATGTGAAGTCCACCTTATCCAGTATGAACCCAGAGTGCAAAAATGTTTTCAGAGATAGAATCTCTAAAGAAGTGCCTTAATTCCCACCCTGGTCCTCAGTGGACTAGGTAGGTAGGTTTGTTCATTTGTTCAAAATTTAAAATGCCATGAAATGAAATCATTGAAGAATTGTTGATCAGAATGTACTGAGAAGTTCAAATAACACGAATTGATGCCTTTCATTATAGTAAGGATATAAAAGCAGAGGTATTAATGCAGTTTAAAGTAGGTAGGTACCTAGGTAGGTACCTACCTACCTACATATCTACAAGACAAGTTTTACACACATTTTACCTCATGAAGCAATGAAAGGCATTAGATTTGGCTAGGTTAGGATAGGTTAGCCTTTTTTAAGTTGAAAAATTGTAGAAAAACTGCAAATAAAGTGATTTATTTTCCTTTAAAAAAGGTCAGGCCTGGTTTGGTTGGGGGGTGTATCAGAATATCAGAAGAATTCAGAGCATCAAATAGTTCAAAACTTCTAGAATCCCCTGAAGTTCAATTCCTCTAATGGTTCAAACCCTAATCTGCAGAAACTTACTTCTGTTGAGCATGTTCAAAACTTCTAACATATCAAAGCATCTAACAGTTCAAAACCTCTAAAACTGTCAAATCTCAGAACATTCAAATCAACTAATGGTTCATTAAGGGGACAAGTGGTCTAGGGGTAAGATGCTCATCTCACAATCAAAAGGTTGTGGGTTTTGAGTCTCACCTTTTGTTACTCTTTGCCCGCAACCAATCAGCGTGAGAGATTGGCAACACTACATGACAACGGTCCACGTGTCGTAAAACCAATAACCAACCAACGGTTCATTAAACCTAATGGTTCAAAATTTCTACAGTACCAAAACTCTGCCATTGTCGGGCAGGTGAACGTTGTTCCTGTTGAATTGCATTTGTGGGAGGTAAATGGGAGGGAAGTGTTTGAAGTTTGTATGCAAAAATGTAGGAAGGAAATGTTTGCTTGGATATTATCACTCATGCAACACCTTTTGGAGCAATATCTCACTTCTTCAAGGCAAAAAGTTCTTGATTAGTAGTTTTGAACATGTTAGAGGTTTTGATCACTACAGGTTCTGAACTTGTTTGCTATTACAGTTAGGGAATTAGTGGTTTTATTTTCCATTTTTGGAAACCTTCCATTTTGGGAAATTACTGCCATAATTGGGAACACTATTTTCCAAAAATTGGAATGCAAAACTATGTGCTATTCATGAATCTGTGTTTCTGCCACAATTACAACCATTAAGACAAAATCCAAGTCACCATGCCCCAAAATCCAACTCACCATGACAACCTCAACCATGCCACTGGACACACTGCTTCATGGCTTCAGCATCCCTTTTTTAAAATAAATGATCGCACTCGAGGAACTATTTGATTTGTTGGAATACACAAGAGTGTATTTTATGAATAAAATACAAGTTTAAAACAAAACCAGGGTGAACAGTGATTAAAATAACAACATATTAACCTACTTCAACTGGAGATATTTCCCTGATACACTAGCTGACTTAAAAAATTGAAAATATACTTCAACTAGTGCTTCCCTAGGTGCAAAGCCCAACTGATATAATAAGGTGCTACCATATAGATGCAACCAGCTACAACATGCAATTTTTATTTAATTCAAGCTAAAATTGATTTGAATGCAGTGATGATATAATAGGTTCCAAAAATGGGAATGCTGACACACCAGCATTTCCATTTTTGGAAAATACAGATCCCAATTATGGAAGACCCTGGCTGTGGTGTGTTGCAGGTGCGGCTGCAGACGATGGTGGTGTACCTCAAGTTGGTGTGACCCTGGCCGTGGTGTGTTGCAGGTGCGGCTGCAGACGATGGTGGTGTACCTCAAGTTGGTGTGACCCTGGCCGTGGTGTGTGCAGTGCGGCTGCAGACGATGGTGGTGTACCTCAAGTTGGTGACCCTGGCCGTGGTGTGTGCGTGCGGCGCAGACGATGGTGGGACCCGTTGGTGACCCTGGCCGTGGGTGTGCAGTCGGCGCAGACGATGTGGACCCGTGTGTGACCCTGGCCGGGGTGTGCTCGGCGCGACGATGGTGGACCCGTTGGTGGACCCGGCCGGGGTGTTGCAGGTGCGGCGCAGACGATGGTGGTGACCCAGTTGGTGGACCCGGCCGTGGTGTGTTGCAGGTGCGGCTGCAGACGATGGTGGTGTACCTCAAGTTGGTGTGACCCTGGCCGTGGTGTGTTGCAGGTGCGGCTGCAGACGATGGTGGTGTACCTCAAGTTGGTGTGACCCTGGCCGTGGTGTGTTGCAGGTGCGGCTGCAGACGATGCCTAATGTAGCCGCCGGTCAGAAGCCACTGTATGCGGGCACCTTCGACTGTGCCCGCCAGACAGTCACCAAGGAGGGCTTCAGGGGTCTGTACAAAGGTACGGTGGCCAGCTGGCTACTTTTTGTGGATCATGAGAAATAAAACGTCGTTAAGGGAAATATGCTGTTAAGTGTCATGTTGCATGCTGCTGCAAGAAGCCAGGATGACATTTCTAAGATAGATTAATGGTGATCTAAAAGCGCAATTTTTATATAAAATGTATCGATTTGGACAGTACAATTCTCAGTAAACAACTCAGGATACATTTTTGAGGAGAATCTGCTGAACTCTGGGATTGTTGTTTTTGCCGTTTTTTTTATTGCTTCATAAAACCCTTTTCATCCCATGGACCTGTAACTATTTTGCACTACAATTAAGAACGCATTTCACATTCATTCACATTTAATTCATTATTCACATTTTAGTTGGTGCTGGATTGAAGGTTAGACAACAAGACCGCACTGGCCCTGATATTTTCATGAGCGAACGTCGCGTTTTGGTTAGTTAATAATCAAGCATACCTATTCAGCCTCCCAGTGGGCGCAAGGAAGGGATAATATTCCTGAACAGCATAATAGGAAGATGCATCTGGAGCACCTGGAAATATGAAAATGTCCGTTTGGGAGTGTGTTTTCCAACCCTTGTTCACGGCCAATGTTGAGCAGAACATTTTGTGTAACTCCTACTTTCACTACTTCATCGAACAATTCGAGTATAACTTTGGAAACTTGCATGAACTTGCTGCGACAGGGATGGCGACGCCCTTGGTCGGCCTCATGTCCCTTCTCTGGCCGTCTCCCTGTGGTAGAGATGGCGGCTCCCCTGGTCGGCCTACTGCCTCCTCTCTGACTGTCTCCCTGTGACGGGGATAGCGATGCCCCTGGTCGGCCCCCTGTCCCCTCTGCGACCGTCCCTGTAAGACAGAAGTAGTGGTACCCCCGGCCGACCTCCTGTCCCCTCTTTGACTGCCTGTGGTTGGGACGGCGGCTTCCCTGATCGGCCTCCTGTCCCATCTGACTGCCTTCATATGGCAGGGATGGTGGCGCCCCTGGTCGACCTCCTGTCCCACCTGACGGCCTCCCTGTGGCAGGGATGGCGGCGCCCATGGTCGGCCTCCTGTCCCACCTGACGGTCTCCCTGTGGCAGTGATGGTGGCGCCCCTGGTCGACCTCCTGTCCCACCTGACGGTCTCCCTGTGGCAGGAATGGTGGCGCCCCTTGTCAACCTCCTGTCCCATCTGACTGCCTCCATATGGCAGGGATGGTGGCGCCCCTGGTTGACCTCCTGTCCCACCTGACGGTCTCCCTGTGGCAGGGATGGCGGCGCCCCTGGTAGGCCTCCTGCCCCTTCTCTGACGGTCTCCCTATGGCAGGGATGGTGGCGCCCCTGGTCGACTTCCTGTCCCACCTGACGGTCTCCCTGTGGCAGGGATGGTGGCGCCCCTGGTAGGCCTACTGTCCCTTCTCTGACGGTCTCCCTACGGCAGGGATGGCGGCGCCCATGGTCGGCCTCCTACCCCATCTGACGGTCTTCCTGTGGCAGGGATGGCGGCGCCCCTGGTCGGCGTGACGCCAATGTTCGCCATCTGTTTCTTGGGAAACAGCATCGGGAAGCGGATGCAGCAGCGCACGCCAGAGCAGGAGCTGACCGTGCTGCAGCTCTTCAACGCCGGCATGGTGGCCGGCGTGTTCACCACCGGCATCATGGCGCCCGGCGAACGCATCAAGTGTTTGCTGCAGGTAATTATGGCAACACGACTGACAGCTGAACAGACGCTGCTTAGGATCGCAATGACAGAAGGCAGTGTGTCTCAAAGGAGGCGCAGTTCTGTTGCTGAGCTGTTTCACGTGGAAATGTATAGATGGACGGCAAAAATACTACGGAAATGTGGTGGTGATTATATTGAGGTGCAAAATAAACACTGACTAAGAAAATGTAGGAGAGAAGAAGTGATTCTGGCACGCTTGAGAATAGGGCACACGTATGCAACGCACGGCTACCTTTTGAGACGAGAGGCAAAGCCACGCTGTTCCCGATGTGGCTCACCGATGACAGTTCGACATATACTGTTTTCATGCCCCAACTTCACGGTAGAACGAAGACGTCACTTCGGTTCCAATTGCCACGAATGGTCTTACTGTGACGTTTTAGGTGACAATTCGGAGATCATCCAGACAGGACAAATATACCGATATATATCGACCGCTCAGTTCGACGTAATCTATCCCTTCCGAAAATAGACTCCTGCCGCCTAGTGTAATGTGAGGAAAAAAAACCAGTTATGGGCGCTACATAACCAGTAGCAGTTGATGCGCCCCTAAGCCCAAGCAATCAATCAATCAATCAAAATAAACACTGATCAATATCATTCAAAATACTTCCACGTATTGAGAACCAGCGAGAATAACGTTCCGCTTACCCATTCTGCTTACTTATGTGCTAGAGTGCTCTTTGCTATTGGATTAGCCCCCCGTGATTGAGTTTATGACTGGACGGTGCTGTTGATCCGTATCTATTTGTCTCATTGGCCTTCCGTTTCCCAACACGTGTTGCGGTCCTGCATACTCCCGCACTGTTGACCCCATGGCCCCACGAGCCGCCACTGACCGTCCACTGGCTCTGCAGATCCAGGCGGCCGGAACAGGCCCCGCCAAGTACGCCGGTCCTCTGGACTGCGCCAAACAACTGTTCCGGGAGGGCGGCATCCGCAGCATCTACAAAGGCACCTTTGCCACTCTGCTGAGGGGTGAGTGCTCGTCGCCAGAGGCACCTTCGCCACTCTGCTGAGGGGAGAGTGCGTGTCGCCAGAGTGCCTGAGACACATTTGATTAGGTTGTTGCGGCGTCAGCCGGAACGGTGCTCTGCTGTGAGTTGATGGGTGGTTGCCAGCTCAGCACGTCACAGCTGGGGTATCTGCAGTATGCGCCGGACGGTATGCGGTGTCCCGGAGTATGTGCCATCGGCCCACTCGGGCGGGGCGTCTGCGGTATGAGCCGGACGGAATGCCGCCGTTACCTGTGTCAGCGCGTAGATGTGTGTGACAGCCTGGTATGCGCGCGTGCCTGTGATTGACGCTGCGGTCTTGGTTGGATCAGCGACATATTTCAAGGCTTTGGTTAATATTGGCGGACAACGTGGCCATGCGTTGCACTGCAGCCCTGCCCTGTGCGGGCCGGCGGTGCCATGATGCACCATTCAACCCGCTTTGATGTTCGATGCTGTGCGTCACGTTGCACTAATCAGTGAGCATGAGTATTTCGCTGTGCTGGCTTTCCTTGTTGCCGACGATTTCGGTGCCGACTTCGTGTTTGCCGGCAGCCGTCATAGTATCTGCGTCCCAATCAACCGTGTAAATATGCGTCACTCCAGCGTATACAGGCAAGTCAAGGTACCACGATGGCTGCGTTGTCACCCGAACACAAGCATGCACAGACTCCGGAGAGGCGCGCCCCTCTGGACACAGTGCAGGGATAATGGCCTGGCCACAGTCCGGTGATATTTGCCTCATCACCATCCGGTGATATTGACGTAAACACTGTCTGGAGATACACAGCGCTATGAACACGGGCTCAGAAATACTTGAACGTAGGTGTGGAGGTCTTGCACTGGGAATTGATTCAGATACACTGCCTTGGGCGCTTCTCTTGCCCTGGACACTTCTGGGCTGTCCCTGGGCACTATAATGGACACAAGCACTTAGACACTCACCACCGCAATCTGTGATCTGAAGCTACACTGACAGACACAAGATACGTTTGTTAATTGGCTCCCACTGCTTGAAGGTAACCTGACCAAATGTATCAGCTGTGGAGTAGCCGCTGACAATAGCCGTGCTCTATCTACCACAATATATAGTCGCTGTATACAATCCCTCGACGTATTCATACTTGCTTGACGTAAAAAATACCCACATCCACCGACAGTCGATGGTCTAACCCAGGCGATGGTCCAGCAGGCGCCGCGAGTATTGATGCCAAGCTAGCCACAACTACAGGTTGTAGTGCTTCCTAAACTTGGGGTTCAGTCGCTCCCTCTCCAGCTTCTGCGCCTTTTTCGAGAGTTTGGCGAACAAGTCCGGCGATATGGTGGCGTAGTCCTGTGTGGTGTCGGGCTCTTCAGGTGTGTGCTGAGCCATCGCCGCCTGCTGATCCCCTGACTGCTGCTCGTCCTCGTCCTCGGCCTCGTAGTCGTCGGCGGCGTACTCCGCCATCTGATCGGCGTCGTCGACCGCTTCGGCGAGCTCGTAGTCGCCGTCGTCGGCGTAGTCGTCGAGCGGTGCGTCGGCGGCCACGGTCAGCTGGTAGTCGACGCCGTCGAGGCTGGGCAGCAGGTGGGCGGAGCGGGGGACGGGCGGCGGCGGCGCCGTCTGGTGTCGACAGCGCAGCTCACGCTGCAGCACCTCGTACACGCCCCAGTGGCGGTACTGCGGCGGCTCGTGGCAGCGCGGCTCGACGCGCACGTCGTAGGTCAGGTGGTCCCGGTGCTCATGTTGGCAGAGACGGCCGCCAGGGGCGCTGCTGTCCCAGCGGCAGATGGTGGCGTGGGAGCTGCGCACCTGCGACACGGGACGCGAGAAGTCAGTCGGTCGTCGTCGCGGGTGCAGATGTCTACTGCGTTTCGTGTAGCATTTTTAGTGGAGCGCTTTGGAGTTCACTGTTTAGCGTGCTGCATACCATTACTGAGGATCGCGCTCAACTACTTAAAAAGACGTCTAAGTGCACTATTGTGAGTCAATGATATCCGGCATAGATAGCATGGACATTGGCGCATTCATTCAGCAGTCATTCTTTGAGGTTATTGCATGGATGATCAGTAAATATTATTGAAGAAGCGCCAGTGAAACATTACCCAGCATATTGTTTCGGTATTCAAAGAAGAACAAAAACTTCACAATGCTATGCTCACCAGCTGTTTTCACACCAGTCAATCAATACTAAGCGACGGTCGACATCTTGTTCGTTAAAGTGGTGCCACACACGGTGGACTAAAGCCACACAATGCTGGCCATGCTGGCATCTTACCTTGATTTGCACCTCCCAAGGCATTTAGGTATTGGTTTATGTTAATTATTCCGACTAGGATTGGCAAGTTTCAGCGGCTCAACAGTTTGACCATGTTCAAACTATTTGCATTGTTCTTGCTTTAAATCCTGTCGCAGGAGGGGGGGGGGGGGTTGCGCAAAGCGCCCAGCCCCGCTGCGGTTTTATGTCGGTAGCTCTTGAACGCTTCCGGTGGTCACCCTGAGACGTGGTGAGTTCCTATTCTCCCTCGTAGCTACTTAAGGGCCCAGCGGAGCCCTCCCCTAATAGGATTATCCGTCTGGTCAAAAAGAAGTGTTCTCCACTTCGTCGTAAATAGTAGATACACAGCTTTACTGAGGGTTTTTGCCATATCGGGGTCGTGCGAGTCGGCTGCTGACCTTGTTGGTGACCGTGGCGCTGAGGAACGCCAGCTGACAATTGCACCGCCACGGGTTGTGGTGCAGCTGCAACAGCTTGGGCCGCACCGTGCCGAGCACGTCTGGCGACAGCCAGCTCAGCCGGTTGTGGTGCAGGTACACCTCGCGCAGCCGCGGCAGCCCGCTGAGCAGCTCGGACGGCAGCTCCGTCAGCCGGTTGTGCGAGAGGTCGAGCAGGCGCAGCCGGCGCAGCCCCAGCAGCGAGTCCTGGGAGAGCTCCTCCAGCCGGCAGCGCGACAGGTCGAGCCGCTCCAGCCGCGGACTGCCGCTGAACGCGTCGAACTCGACCCGCTCGACCTGGCCGTGCAGCTGCAGGAACACCAGCTCGGGCAGCCGGAACAGGTCCGCCGTCAGCGTGGCGACGCTCAGGTTGGCCACGCTCAGCTCGCGCAGCGCGCTGAATGCGTCGAGCGCGTGCGGCATCACCGCGATGGGCGTGTCGACGGCGCCCAGGCGCAGCACCTCGGTGCCGTTCACCGTGTCGAGGGCGGCCGGGTACAGCAGCTCGGCCGGGTTGCCGTGCAAGTTGAGCTCGCGCAGCTGCGGTAGCGGCGCGGCCGACACCTGCCCCAGCTCGGTGACCAGGTTGTGCGAAAGGTCGAGCGTCTGCAGCCGCGTCAGGCCGGCCAGACTGTGCCTACTCAGCGTCAGCCGGTTGTGCGCCAGCGACAGCCGGCGCAGGCTCGGGCAGCCGGCGAACGCCCGGTCGGGCACGCTGGTCAGACGCTGGTGCTCCACGATCAGGTGCTCGAGCGAGGTCAGGCCCTCGAACAGGTGGCGCGAGAGCTCCTCGATGCCGGCGTGCGCCAGCCGCAGGAAGCGCAGCGCCGTCATGTTGGCGAAGGTGGCGTAGTGCGGCGCGGTGCGCAGCCGGAACTCCTCGTACGGCACGATGTCCGGCAGCTCCTCCACCAGGAGCCTATCGGGCGCCGGCGCCGGCTCGATCCCCCCAGCCAGCGGGACCGTGTTGTACCGGACGGCGGCCTCGCCGGCGGGCGGAGCTCCGCCGTGCTGCGCCGCCGACTGTGCCGCCGACTGTGCCGTGCCGGTACCCCCGGCCAGCGGGACGGCGCGGTACTGCCGCTCCGGCTCGCCGGCCGGACTCGGGCTCAGCAGCACGTACTCGAGGTTGACGTACTGGAGTCGGCTGAGCGGGCGGAGCGCCGAGTGGCTGAGTGTGATGTGGCTCTGCTGGGCCTCGCCGTCCGACAGGACACCGTGCTGGCGGCCGGCGCGCGCCAGCAGGGAGCCCAGCTCGTTGCCGTGCGTGGATCGCATCGCCTGGTGGTCGTGCGAGTGGTCGTGGTGCGTGTGGAAGCCCTGGATCTCCAGGCCCTGGAGGTGCGGCACGCCGGCGAACTGTACCGCGCGCAGGTAGGTGGGCTGCATGTCCGGCGCTTGCAGCAGCGACAGGAACTGAAAACGGCGCACAGGCTGCGTCATCCGGCACCAAAACGGAGGTTGGAGACGGGATGTGGTGATAGTGATGTGAGCACATGGTGGACTATGGCACTGAGAAACGGACGTAGTGGTATGCTCTGGAGAGCATGCTGACGTGCAGCTTAATGCAGGGATCTGTGGACCCGCCTGAACGTTCAAGTGACTGCAGTGTAGCTTGGCTTCTCGCCTGACTGGACATCGGTCGGCTTCTATTTGCTCCCAACAGCTCAGCTCAGCTCCCAGGTCCCAACAGCTCAGTCCAGCTCCCAGGTCGCAACAGCTCAGCCCAGCTCCCAGGTTCCAACAGCTCAGCGGCAGCAGTCCGTGGATGGACATATTGGGCGCTCCATGAGTGGTCACAGTTACCTCGTGATGTCACCTCACGTGACTGACCTCGAGTAGGGGCACTGACCTGGGTGTCGGGAGACAGACTAGCCATGAGCTGCGCGGCGTCTGTGTCTTTCTGCAGGACACATACCGTCGACAGCACCATCTGCTCATCTTCGCCGTCTGCAGTCGAGACGTTCAGCCCCTGAGGAGGTGTACAGGTCAACACAGCCAGCTCTGTCGGCTGAGTGGGCCCCGTAAAACAAAACAACAAAACAATTTGCACTAAATTCTGTCATTGATGCTGCAGCGCCATTGCGCTGACCAGGCTTCTGCCTGGTATATACAAGTATCCTATATGTCCCTACATCCAGGCGCTGCATGATCGACGCAGTCGATGCGCCCCTAAACCCCAATAAACAACCAACCCGTACATCCGCATCCTGCACGTGCATTCCACTGACCGTGTGGGACAAGATATTACTGACGTGTCACCCGGCGTGCTGTAGGACACGTTGCCTAGCGTGAGATTTAACCCTTTTGCGGCGGCTCTGTAACAGTGTAGGTCATCTGTCCAGCCGCTGGGTGGGCAACCGTTGGTCCCCGGCTATTTAGGTGAAGCCTGGGACAAGTCTGCTCCTTACTCGCGGGCAGCTACGGCAGAGGCTCCATCGGATCGGGTACCTGTTTCTGATGGTAGAAGCTCCAATGGTGCTGGGTGTCGTCGTCGCCATCTCCTGTTTCGTGCCAGCGCACCAACGGCACGTGGCCACGTGGTGTGTGGTGGCACGTGCAGACGGCCGGGCACGTGATCTGCCGTGTCTGGCTCTTATCTGGCTCACTCTGCGGGAAGAGGAGCCACCGTCGTTAGTCAGAGGCACCACGGTGTCAAAAGTCAGAGGTGCCACGGTGTCAAAAGTCAGGGGCGCCATGGTGACAGAAGTCAGTGGCGCCACGGTATCAGAAGTCAGAAGCGCCACGGTGTCAAAAGTCAGAAGCGCCACGGTGTCAAAAGTCAGAGGTGCCACGGTGTCAAAAGTCAGAGGCGCCACGGTGTCAAAGGTCAGAGGCGCCACGGTGTCAGAAGCCAGGAGTGCGTGGTGTCGGGACAGTTGGAGTTGGACAGAAGTGCCACAGCCAGACATTTTAGCTGAACGGGGGAGCCACGGCCAGGCAGTTAGGGTTGGGTAGAGGTGCCACAGCCAGACATTTGAGATGAGCAGGGTAGCCACGGCCAGGCAGTTAGGGTTGGGTAGAGGTGCCACAGCCAGACATTTGAGATGAGCAGGGTAGCCACGGCCAGGCAGTTAGGGTTGGGTAGAGGTGCCACAGCCAGACATTTGAGATGAGCAGGGTAGCCACGGCCAGGCAGTTAGGGTTGGGTAGAGGTGCCACAGCCAGACATTTGAGATGAGCAGGGTAGCCACGGCCAGGCAGTTAGGGTTGGGTAGAGGTGCCACAGCCAGACATTTGAGATGAGCAGGGTAGCCACGGCCAGACAGTTTGATAGGGGATGTCACAGTGCGCAGAAACCACACACCCACTCATTCTTGTTGCTCGCTAAAACCAGGTCGGAGCTGTAAATTGCATTGTAACGGAATAGTCACTCGTTAGTAAAGCATTTTTTGTCATATATCTGTTGGGAAAAGTGCAATTATAAATATGTTTACTAGTGGCATTAGAGCAAGTGCTTATCATCTAATAACACATTCTAATATTATTTCTAAGTAAAATGGTTTGGTCAATGTGACATTTTTGTTCTGACAACAATCATGAACGAAGTTTGAAAGTGGCTCATTCGTGAACCATCATGTACTATCTATATGCTAGTCTGTATGCTCCTTCATGATACATGCCCCCCCCCCCACAAAAAAAAAAAAAAAACAGATTCTCGGAATTTTCGCCCTGTCGATTGTGACGGTCCCAACATCGTTCGCGTTGAACATCGTCAGGACGGATGAGTTTTCAACTTAAAATGTGTTTATTGCTTTAGAGGCACTATAAGGGTTGATGTGTCCGTGTTTTCCACGAAGAGCTGGTAGCATTCTTTACATGTGGAGCGTTGCTTTAGTACTCCAGTTAGAATGTGCTCCACACGAAGCTGGCAAGATTATCTGCATGTGAAGCGGAAGGCAGCTGGTGCGAGTCTTCGATTGTCCCTGACATAAATCTGTCATTCAATCTGAGTGATAGACCGGCAACGCGAAATGGCTGCCCGAATGTGTCGGGTCTCCGTGACCGACTCTACACCGACTCTACACTGTACCCCACACTGACTGTACACTGACTCTACACCGAATCGGTGTAGAGTACAGTGTGTTCAAGGGCACTGGTTCCCGTTCATTATGTCGTACTGCGTTCTAGGGAATTTCAGTTCAATGTGCGTTTTTATTTTACGTATTTATATTTTCCGTGTTTGTACCCCTGTCTTCTCTACGCTACTCCACTCTCCTATTCTTATTTTGCTCGCATATGATCATGTGTTGTAATGTAGACATCGCGTTCTGAAATTGATTAAAGGCTTAGCGAGTGGACGAGTTTGGATGCAGCCCAGCATTGAAGTATGGGTAGATCCATTGTGTTGCATGCTAAATCTGAGAGGCATCACAAGAAGATTAATGAACTCATCAAAGGTGCAGCGCTACACGACCAGTGCAGTCGATGCGCCATAAAGCCCAAATCAAAGATGCGGCGTACAAAGTATATGAGCACCGACAGAGTGAACCAATTCGAAAACCTCGGTGAAGATCAACGTCGAACTGGAATGATACTACCATCTTTGCTCATTTTTCGCCAATTAAAGAAGCATCTCTCGCACTTAATATTAAGGAAAATAAATGCAACTTGGCGTTCTTTTCTTTCATTCTCGCGAAAATGTCTCGGACTTCATTTTAATTGGAACTTGATTCGTTTATTCCCATCTTTCATGGTGCAGGATGGAGCTGTTATTAAATTGCACCTCTCTGATAGTGTAGATAATCTGCAGACTGGTTAGTTCTCGCCTCCCGAACAGAAGGGAAAGGCAGGGTGCCAAGGTGCGCCGGTACCTACCGAACAGAAGGGAAGGGCAGGATGCCGAGGTGCGCCGCTACCTACCGAACAGAAGGGCAGGATGCCGAGGTGCGCCGCTACCTACCGAACAGAAGGGAAGGGCAGGATGCCGAGGTGCGCCGGTACCTACCGAACAGAAGGGAAGGGCAGGGTGCCGAGGTGCGCCGGTACCTACCGAGACGACGCCGCTGAGCAGCAGAAACAGGCAGACGACGGCGGCGTCGGCCATCACCGTGACGGAGCGGTACACCGGAGCCAGCTCTGACCGAGACTGGCTCCAGATGTCCTCTCCCGGCACCGTGCCGGGCCACCGTCGGCGTGGCTCACAAATGACACTCCGCGCGCCACGTGGTGCCCGCTGGCCCCAACTTGGGACGTGGCAACAGCTAAACAGTACAGACCTTCCAATGTTTATTTTGAGGTGTTGGCCGTCGTTAGATATTTCTTTGTGGGATATGATAGCGTGTCATTGTTGGCCACCGGAACTCGCTCAACTAACGACTACCTGATCTAGTAGTTCCTTGTTTTATTTCACACACGTACAAACACCACATGCAATCACAAGACAGTATCGGCCCACCGTGGTATAAAATAATAGGACTCGGCGCGGAAAAGGCCTTATATATGTACATGTACATACATGCTACCATTCATGTACATACATGTACATACATGTACATACAGGCGAACATACACATTTGTCAATAAAATTGCATGTAAGATGGCAATTCGTCAATTTTAGCGTTATACAATAGTACCCAAGCCCTGAACGGGTGCGCACTGTATGTGCTTAATCTGACCCCGTCTCATCGGCTTTACGTGGTCCAGCCGTACCCACAAGATAGTTTCAGATGCGCGCCATATTTCTATGCCGTTTGGTCGAGCTGAACAGGATGTAAATATACTGTTTACGCAATGATCAATGACGAAGTACATGCTGTAGGCGCCAGTCTTATCGGTTCTCTGGTACGTCTCTGGTCTGTTTTGCTTATGGTCTATGTAACTTAATGTCCTGGTGCCGGGCTGTGTGATGCGACATGAAACTGCCGAACACATGCTTGCGAGGTTTGTGAGCCACCGTTGCCAACTGCAGAGATTGCCACTTCCTCCCGACACTATCGGAGCTCTCCTTCCGGTTCTGCGTCGGCGTCCGGCCGAAACGTGCCGGAGTTGGCGCGAAACGACGCCTCTCGCGCGCTCTTTGTCCCTCTCTTCCGTCGCACAGCTGCCACCGACTCCAAGTCAGATCCACGCGCTAGCGAGCTCAGCTGGCTCACTGCCTCTGATGTGATCTGATGCACGTCTAGACGGTGACTGTTTGTACTTCCGTCGGACATGTAGCCCATTAGTATCTGTCCTGGACAGGGTTGTATTTGTGTTTTGTGTAAGTAAGTTCGGTTTGCGGGCAGTGATAGTGTAATGTTTGTCTTCGCTCCGCGACAACTGGTTCGCATATCCAATGGCTTCTCCGAAAACCACCAGCCGTTACTGCCCTTGTATTGACCGGGCTGATAGTTAACCAAACGGCGACAGCTTGTTAGTTTGTTATTTGGACTTTAGGGCGCTTCGACCAGAATTGATCATTCGCGCCCAGGCGACAGCTTGTGCACAACGTTGCAACAGTAATGACACTGACATGTACCGTTTCCAAATACGTACATCCACTCCAACAAAAGCAAACACCAGCGAGATTATGCCTCCAAGTTTCCACAGGCCCCAGTGACGGACAACCGTCCAATCGGGCGGTTCGCTCACATCGGCTGCTCAGCCGCGGCCACCAACCTCCTCAGACGTGCCGGTGTCGTGGTGTGTCTTGTTCCTGCTGGTCGGACCGCAGTCAACCTCCCCAGACGTGCCAGTGTCGTGGTGTGTCCTGTTCCTGCTGGCATGACCGTAGTCACCCTCCCCAGACGTGCCGGTGTTGAATAGTGTCCTGTTCCTGCTGGTCTGATCGTAGTCAACCTCCCCAGACGTGCCGGTGTTTGATAGTGTCCTGCGCTTGCTGGTCTGACCGTAGTCGTCCTCCCCAGACGTGCTGGTGTTGTGGAGTGTCCTGCGCCTGCTGGTCTGACCGTAGTCGTCCTCCGCAAACGTGCTGGTGTTGTGGAGTGTCCTGCGCCTGCAGGTCTGACCGTAGTCACCCCCCCCAGACGTGCTGGTGTTGGGGAGTGTCCTGCGCCTGCTGGTCTGACCGTAGTCAACCTCCCCAGACGTGCTGGTGTTGGGGAGTGTCCTACGCCTGCTGGTCTGACCGTAGTCACCCTCCCCAGACGTGCTGGTGTTCGGGAGTGTACTGCGCCTGCTGGTCTGACCGTAGTCAACCTCCCCAGACGTGCTGGTGTTGGGGAGTGTCCTGCGCCTGCTGGTCTGACCATAGTCGTCCTCCTCAGACGTGCTGGTGTTGGGGAGTGTCCTGCGCCTGCTGGTCTGACCGTAGTCGTCCTCCGCAGACGTGCCGGCGTCCGGTATGTACTTCGGCTCGTACGAGGTGCTGCAGCGACTGATGATGCCGGCAAACGAGTCTCGCTCTGACCTGGGGCCCATGAGGACGCTGCTCGCCGGCGGTTTGGCGGGCATGCTCAACTGGGCTGTGGCCATCGCACCGGACGTGCTCAAGAGTCGTCTGCAGACCGGTGAGCGCGCCGACATTGGCGGTTACCGGCTGCGGGAATGTCATGGTCGTGAGCAGGTCACGATCGTGGGAGTGTTACGGCCATGGGAAGGTCACTGCCATACACAGATCCAGGTCACGAGGAGCAGTGGTGGCACTATCGCATAGTTCTGAGGTCATGGAGTGTGATGGTGACGACAGAAAGATCCTCAGTCGGTCATGGGACGTAAATACCTCGTTTATATTCACTTGCTTAGAAAAACCGCACACATTTTGGCAATGTGATTTGGCAATTTTGGCAATTCGGCCAGTGTCGTGTAGCGTGAGGTTGGAGCACCATATTTGGCATTGTGGTGCGCGTCTAATAGTGCAACCATGTTCGCTGGAAGCGTATTCCTTTTTAATGTGCTTCTGCTGGAGTTGATTGGGCCTTTGGCGTGCGTACTCAAGTGCTAGACACCCCACTTATCTCAGGCTTCCATGTACCTTGCCGAAGTGTCGAAACCGGCCGAACTTATTGCAAACGTGCGTGCATTCTGCCAACATTGGGTGCAAAATGGTGTAGTGATGAGGATAATAGTGGATCAGACACGTCATGGAAAATCGTGAGAGAACAGTGATCCTCCGAATAAGTTTTACAAGGTATTGTTTGAATCGCAGATGGTAGTGGTAGGGGCTCGGACAGTAACCACTCATTCATTTATTCCCGCACACTTTCCTCCCTCCCCAACATATTTTAGGTCATAGGCTCTTCTAGGACATGTCGTTCGTTCACATTGTATTCTCATTTTTCACATCAATCAAGCACATCTTCTCATTTTTCTTATTTGGAGGTTGAATGGTGTTGTTTGACAATGAGCTGCTCTGTGACAAAGTTCTCTAGATTCACTGGAAAACGTAAACTGGGATTCTGATGTAACAGGTTTGGTGAAAATTGGCCTCCATATTCGATTACTTTATAAATTTCCTCCCCACATCCAGGATTGCAAAGCACAAATCTAACCCTGGTCTTCGTTGGTTATCCTATTAATATTGGTGATATCTAAATGTTGCTGTGACGACTTCTAGAGGCACATTCACTGCGCATTCACGGATCCAGCCAGCCAGTTAGCATGAGAGACAGGTACGACGGAGGTGACCACTGCAGAGGTCAATAGCTGGAGGTGACCGCTGCAGAGGTGAATAGCTGGAGATGACCGCTGCAGAGGTGAATAGCTGGAGATGACCGCTGCAGAGGTGAATAGCTGGAGATGACCGCTGCAGAGGTGAATAGCTGGAGGTGACCGCTGCAGAGGTGAATAGCTGGGGATGACCGCTGCAGAGGTGAATAGCTGGAGATGACCGCTGCAGAGGTGAATAGCTGGAGGTGACCGCTGCAGAGGTGAATAGCTGGAGATGACCGCTGCAGAGGTCAATAGCTGGAGATGACCGCTGCAGAGGTCAATAGCTGGAGATGACCGCTGCAGAGGTCAATAGCTGGAGATGACCGCTGCAGAGGTGAATAGCTGGGGATGACCGCTGCAGAGGTGAATAGCTGGAGATGACCGCTTCAGAGGTGAATAGCTGGAGATGACCGCTGCAGAGGTGAATAGCTGGAGATGACCGCTGCAGAGGTGAATAGCTGGAGATGACCGCTGCAGAGGTGAATAGCTGGAGGTGACCGCTGCAGAGGTGAATAGCTGGAGATGACCGTCAGAGTGACCGCTGCAGAGGTGAATAGCTGGAGGTGACCGCTGCAGAGGTGAATAGCTGGAGATGACCGCTGCAGAGGTGACCGCTGCAGAGGTGAATAGCTGGAGGTGACCGCTGCAGAGGTGAATAGCTGGAGGTGACCGCTGCAGAGGTGAATAGCTGGAGATGACCGCTGCAGAGGTGACCGCTGCAGAGGTGAATAGCTGGAGATGACCGCTGCAGAGGTCAATAGCTGGAGGTGACCGCTGCAGAGGTGAGTAGCTGGAGGTGACCGCTGCAGAGGTCAATAGCTGGAGATGACCGCTGCAGAGGTCAATAGCTGGAGGTGACCGCTGCAGAGGTGGGCGGCTGCTGACACGCCGCCCCTCTGCCGTTCCAGCGCCGGAGGGCACCTACCCGCGCGGCATCCGCGACGTGTTCGTGGAGATGATGCGGAAGGAGGGGCCGGTGGCGCTGTTCCGCGGCCTGACGCCCGTCATGCTGCGCGCCTTCCCGGCCAACGCCGCCTGCTTCCTCGGCTACGAAGTGGCGCTGAAGGGCCTCAACTTGGTGGCGCCCAGCCTGTGAGCGGCGCCGCCGACCGGGCATAGTGCCGCGCCGCCGCCGGCCGCCCGTCGGGCGGCGGCAGAGCTAGGTATTATCTGTAGGGCTGGGGTGTGAGGCATCTGTGGTACGGGTCGAGCTAGGTATGATCTGTAGGGCTGGGGTGTGAGGCATCTGTGGGACGGGTCGAGCTAGGTATGATCTGTAGGGCTGGAGTGTGAGGCATCTGTGGGATGGGTCGAGCTAGATATGATCTGTAGGGCGGGGGTGTGAGGCATCTGTGGGACGGGTCGAGCTAGGTATGATCTGTAGGGATGGAATGTGAGGCACCTGTGGGATGGGTCGAGCTAGATATGATCTGTAGGGCGGGGATGTGAGGCACCTGTGGGATGGGTCGAGCTTGGTGGCTAGGTCGTCGCTCGGTCGTGTCTGGGAATAGATGCAGGTGGCTACCCGCGACCGCCAGACGTGAGGTGCTTTACGGTGCCAGGTGGGACGGCGTGACGTCACTCGTCGCGCCGATGCCAATCTCCGTCTGATCCGTATCAGTGTATCAACTCTCGTGTGCTTCATTTGTTCTACTGAACGTTTTCGGTCTCCACTTTGGCTATGCCACCAGTGCAATTTTTATGGGATCTGTATGTCGTGTCCATCCAGATCTGCATGCATTTCTTAAGTCGGTTCACAACTTCTGTGAGTAATTTTTGTTTTCGGAGCTGTAGAGACAGAAGCTTCATCTTCTAGCTCCTTGATTCGGGCTATCTGTGCAAAAATCATCCACCTTCCATTTGGTCTGCTGGACGCTCCATTGTGCTTTGCCTTATTTTGCTTTTGATCCACATATCTTGAATCGTCATCATTTATTGACTGATTTATTTGCAAATGATAAGCCATTCTTGCCATATGGAGCCTATTGGGCGATTCAGATCCAGCCTGATGGCCTTCAGTGCCGTATGCGTATGAATTAGATCATCCCTCTATGAAGGTGTTCTGCGTGTTCCAAAAGACACGGGTGAATTGCGGAGTAGGACCACGTTCTCACAGGGCTAGAACTGCGCCAATCTTGCTCATGTTTTTTTTTAATTCCTGCCAGATTGATAGGTTTTAGCCTTCATTGAAGTTGCTTTATATGCTTCGTCGTACACCATTCACCATATGCATCACAACAGTGTGTAGCTCCATCATTTTTGGCCAACCGGATGCACATGGGCGACAACGTACCAGCAATGCTAAAACCAAATGAAAGTTTACCATGAATTCTGGCTCTCTTGGAAAAAGGAGGGCAGCGACAGTGCCGAGGCTCGGGACAATACTGTCCCTGGGGTGGTACTGCACCCGTCTCTTCACCTGGAATTGGCCAGCACTGCTGTCGTTTCATCTGTTGGTGCAGGAGTGTTTCGTTTTAGCACATGGTAGGGGACTTCGACCCGTTCGTCCGGTGAAAATGTGAACCCACCCAACACTGGCACTAAAAGGCCTCTATGAGCCGGACTCCACCGAGCCTTTAAATACAGGCATATATGGCCGGCGATGCAGTGATATATACAGGTAGACGTATGCTCGGCGACACAGGTATATAGGGCCACCCCTACACTCGCTGTCTTACCGCCGTCTGGTTCCTACTGCACCTCTGCTCCCCTACATCGGACCTCTGCTGCACGTCTCGTCGATCGATGCTCGCTGCACGTGACTGCACGCTCCCGTGCTCACTTCACTCGTCGACCTAACCGCCTTAGCCCCCGAGTACCACACACGAACTGACGTTGCACCTCTTCACACCGCCGTTGCTCATGTTTAGTGGGTAGATGGCTGAGCGTGTATGAGCGAGAACAGTGTTTATGCTGATGTTAGCGAGGAATTGCTCCTGTTTGTGTGAAGCTGCTGCCGATGCGTCGGCCGTGGTATTCGACATAGTAAGCAGTGGGTCCACTTGGTTGTATCCGTCTGTGCTGTGTGCAGTATATCCCAGATGGCCATCACCGATGAATATCTTGCCACTAACTCATTTTAGCAAACGTTGGTGTGATGTCGAGCGAATGTGCACACATGGTATGCGTTTTGTGTACAAGACGTTGCCACTGGACAGTTGTGTGGACCTGGCGGTCTGTCGGTTCAGGCGGGTCTGGGCCCGGTGATGTCTGACGGTGGCGCGGACACACGGGTCTGGACCCGGTGATGTCTGACGGTGGCGCGGACACACGGGTCTGGACCCGGTGATGTCTGACGGTGGCGCGGACACACGGGTCTGGACCCGGTGATGTCTGACGGTGGCAGTCTGAAACACATCCTGTCCTTTCGGACCGCCAGAGCAAGCCAGAGACACATGTCCGCTTCTGGGCCCGAGTATGAGACATCTCCGTCCGGACCCCCCCCCTGGGGCCCAGTGGTCGCGTGCGGGTACCAGGTAGTCACTGGACCGTAGTGATGGTGGTCAGGGTTCAACTGCTGGATTACGCAGATAAGACGTGTAGGTGATCACGCACGGTTTGCGCCTGACTGTCGCCTGTAGTGTGTAGCCTGACCGACGAGCTTTCTGGTTCGACCTATATATCATGGTGTGTGACGCACACAGTATGGTGGTGGCTGGAGTGCTTCGGTTATAATATGCGATACTGGTATGTTGTGTACCAAGAGGGTTAAAAACACCGAATTACTGCCGGCGCAATTATGTGGGATGAATACACGTTCGCATGTAGTCACTGGTCTGACGACCCTGTGCAGCTGAGAATAGTGAACCGATGAGATGTTGTAATGGCATAGATTGGATGACCCCCATCCAATCTGCAAACGAAGCGTCGTGTGTAAACCTGGCGGTACACTGGATCGCCATCGACGCAGAATCCCGCCATCCGTGCCGTTTTTATCAGATGGGACGTGGAGAAATCCTCTAGATGCCGATGTACTCCCGTCTGTACGCATAATTCAATTGTATGTCGTTTGGTGCAATAATTATCCAGCCCAGCCTGCAGTATTTCTTCACCTTATTTTGTTCAGCGACTTATTTTTCTCCTTTTTACTCATGTCTCTTCTTTTCAGGGGGAGTCGGTATTGTGTGGGTATATGTGTACATGTGTGCGTGTGTATGGGTGGGTGTGTGTGTCAATTTGTTCTTCCTCTGCATTCGTATATTGTTTCGAGACTTCTCCTCTGTTGCACTTCGCTGTTGGGCCGGGGTAGAGTACACGGCTTAGGCTCGTAGCGGTGTTCACGTACTCCTTTCACCCTCGTGGTTCCTGGGATGCTATACTTCCCTTGACCTGGATGGGATAGTTGGTTTCCAAATTTAAGCATCGACATTCCTCCCGATGTGTGTGTCAGCGTCCCATTATTTCTTATGAAGGAGTACCGTGACAATTTCTTTTTTCCTAACATTTCAATTTGCTTGTAGTGTGCTTCAGTTTCAGTAGTGTGGTACCTATTCGCGGCTAAGACGTAAATGGCCACTTTTGCTGCAGGGGCAGGGGAGTGTGGACTCCACTTAATCCGGCGTGATGACGCGACATAATCCAACCGAGTACATGCATGGCTGAACCGACTCCACCTTAGCGGTGTAGAAGTGTTCCCTGATCGCATAATCATAGAAGCTTTCCAAACTCGGATGCAGAAGATACCAAATTCGGTAACTAAGGAGAAAACCGAACTCAATATTTTGTCTGCAACATTTTCCCCGATCACTACGTTCGTAGCCGGATTGTGAAATAGGCGTATAGTTATTTTCTCCGAGCCCCAAATTCAACTTGGGTATGTACTTCTTCGACCACGCAGATGGCCAGTACGGATACCCATACTCAGTTGAAACCACAGCTTTGACCAGTACGGATACCCGTAATCAGTCGAAAACGCAGCGATGGCTTGTACGGATTCCCGTAATCAGTCGAAAGCGCAGCGATGGCTAGTACGGATTGGTTGGTTATTGGTTTTACGACACATCGACCGTTGAGTCATGTAGCGTCGCCAATCTCTCACGCCGATTGGCCGCGGGCGAAGAGTAGCGACAGGTGGGACTCGAACCCACAATCTTTCCATTGTGAGACGGGCAACTTACCCCTAGACTACTTGTCCCCGGATTCCCGTAATCAGTGGAAAACACAGCGATGGCAAGGATACATCAAGTTTGGAGTGCGTTTCCTGGACTTTGTGGGCTCCGCTACCATTGGAGTTGATGGAGACAAATCTCAGTATTTGTGAAGTTCATGGGTGTAACCACGGTTTCGAAATTGTGGGGGGGGGGACAAACCAGGAACGCGGTAAGCTTGGACAGGATAGAGGGGTAGCCCCCCCCCCCCACAGTAATTCAGCCCTTCTTTTTCAATGTCCGGTTTTCAGATTTGCCATTGTTAAAAATGATATTTTTCGGACAAAAGGTTCCGCCAAATTAGCAAGTTTCACTCTTTATCACTGCCTATGAACATCTAGCTTCATGTCTGTGCTGGGCCCGATTTCACATCACCATAGAGCCATGCTGTAAGTATGCTAAATGTTGCCCTCTTGTGGCAGGAAAAACATAAAATATTGGACGATGGTTTTATTGTAGCAAATATGGACATGCTGCTCTCCTTGCTTACCTTTCCTATGCTTTCCTGTTTTACGGAGACACATTTCTATGCAATAACAACCAGGGCGGATCAAGGGTGTGGCACTGAGGGCATGTGCCCCCTCGTGGAAGGTGGCGTCCCTCAGACCGGGAAAATGCGCCCCTCTGAAAAGGTTCCAGTGTACCCGCTCGAATTTTTCAGCCAGAAACGTCCCTGTGAAAGAAAAAGACACTCCTTTGGAAGGAAAGGCGCCCCTTCAGGAATGGCCGAGTGCATCCCGCCCCTCGAATTTTGCGGCCAGAGACGCTCCTCCGGGTGCTTTCGCAGTGGCGCCGCCCCAAAGAAATGGCGCCCCTCCAGACAAGTGCCCCCATGACAATTCCTGGATCCACCCCTGATTACAACATTGCTCTCTCGTGGTTATGAACTCCGGCTGGTTATAAAATTGTGCGCATTCACGTGTGGCTTCTCTTCCAACTTTGACAACTTTCGTTGAACCATTAAGAGAAAAGCAGGCAATTTGAAGAGAAAAAAAATTTGACATGTCCGGAACAGCAATGTGGCGGTGTAAATTAAAAACCAGCGAAGAGAGCGCCATCCGAGCAGGTTATGACGGATTTCTTGGGGGAGCTCCTAGTCATATAGGATATGAGTGCCTGCTATCACAACGGCTGCAAACAAAAACAGATTTGATCTTCCTATTCTTATTACACTCAATACTTGTACACACACTAGACCTTCGACACCTGTGAAATTATTTCGGTATCTCAACATTCTGATGCCGTACGGCAAGCCACGTCGAATGACACCCACATAATGCAAAGTGAAGCCATAGCGACGAAACGCTCATCGAAGAACTCAATCAAATTTTTGACCTTGACATGTCCCGGTTTGAAATGTTACTCGAGTGTTCACTACTGGTTATTGCTTGATACCAGATTTGGATGGGTTTGAGCGAAAACGAAAGAAAATTGAGCGGACCGGATGATCAGCTTGGCCTTTGCCCTTGAAAAAATAATTCGATTGCTTGGCGTTCGGATACCGCATGACAAGCCACGTCGAATGACGCCCATTTGATGGAAATTGAAGCGATAGCAACCGTACCTCGTGTTCGGTCCATATCGCTTTAATATCGCCATCTTATAAATCAAGCTAACCTTTAACCTAGAAGTTTGTCCTTGACATGTACTGAAATGTTACACGATGGTTCAGCACAGGCTATTGCTAGTGATACTAGATTTGGGCAGGTTTGGGTAAAAAAGGAAAAAAAATGGAAGGGGATATAGGACATACAGCCTTGCGATAATGCAAATGTGTTGCCTGGCAAAGCACAATTTTCCACCGAAGCGAAAACACAAGACGGCCAGTGTTCATGTTATTCAAGAATGGTCTGGAAGCAGAAGTTTCTAACGTTTGCTGATTACCATTCGGAGATTTTGTGACGACAGATAGCATATGAAATTATGAAATTTTCCACCGAAGCGAAAACACAAGATGGCCAATGTTCATGTTATTCAAGAATGGTCTGGAAGCAGAAGTTTCTAACGTTTGCTGATTACCATTCGGAGATTTTGTGACGACAGATAGCCTATGAAGCCCGTTGATTGGCTTGATCGGTTTCTAGTATTTTTGGTGATTCTCTCGCATATATATTTTCACTTTATAAATGATTAAGTATCATTTTGCGGCGATCATACTCAGGTAGCTGAGGCTTGGGGGACACGGAAAAAAATTGAGGGGGACAATTCGCCACTTTTCAGAAATTGGGGGAAATGTCCCCCCCCCCAGTGGTTACACCCATGCGAGCAGGTTATGACTGGATTTCTTGGGGGAGCTCCTAGTAATATAGGATATGAGTGCCTGCTATCACAACGGCTGCGAACAAAAACAGATTTGATCCTCCTATTCCTATTACACTCAATCATTGTGCACTCAGCGGTCCTTCGACACCTTTGAAATTATTTAAATATCTCAACATTCTGATACGGTACGGCAAGCCACGTCGAATGACGCCCACATAATGCAACTTGAAGCCATTGCGACGAAACGCGAAGACTTTGAAAAATTAAAACTAACCTTGACCTGAGGCTTGGCCTGACCTGTCCCGAGTTCAAATGTTGCTCGAAGGTTGCCCACGGGCTATCTCTTGATACCAAACATGGGTAGCTTTGGGAGAAAACGAAGAAACGCGGGGCAACTGAAGAAATGAGCTCGACGATTGACTTTGAAAGTTAATGTGATTTCTGAACAGTTCGCTAGAGTACCTCACGGCACGTCGAATGACTCCCACTTGATAAAAATTGAAGACATAGCGACGCGGCGCGAGAACTTCGAGCAATTTAAGCTAACTTCCGATCTTGTGGTTTGACAGTGACATGTCCCGGTTTGAAATGTTACTCGATGTGCACCACGGGCTATTGCTTGATACCAGATGTGGATGTTATGGCGAAGAAAAAAATACGAGACGACGAAATAAATCGTTTTGACCTTTGACCTTCGAAATTAGTTCGATTTGATAACATTATAATACGGCACAAGCCACGTCGATTGACACCCACTTCGTTCAAATTGAACTCATAGCGACGAATCGCGAGAATTTGGAAGAATTCAAACTAGCCTTTGACCTTAAGGTTTGACCTCGATTTATCGATCCCGGTTTCAAAATGTTACTCGAGGGTTCACCATGGGTTATCGCTTGATAATGGATCTGGGTAGGCTTGGGGGAAACGAAAAACAAAACAAAACAAACACATGACATCCATTTTCTGCAAATTTAAGCCATAGCGACGAAACGCGAGGTCATCGAAGAACTCTTTGACCCTGACATGTCCCAGTTTGAAATGTTCGCGAGGGGTCACCACTGGTTATTGCTTGATACCAGATTTGGATGGATTTGAGCAAACACGAAAAAAAATTGAGCGGACCGGATGATCAGCTTGGCCTTTGCCCTTGAAAAAGAATTCGATCCCTTAACTTTCTGATACCGCATAACTAGCCACGTCGAATGACGCCAATTTGATTGAAATTTAAGCGATAGCAACCGAACCTCTCGTTCGGTCGATATCGCTTCAATATCACCATCTAATAAATCAAGCTAACCTTTGACCTAGAAGGTTGACCTTGACATGTACCGGTTTGAAACGTTGCACAATGGTTCACCACAGGCTATTGTTTGATACCAGATTTGGGCAGGTTTGGGTGAAAACGACAAAACAAATGGGAGACAACCGAAGAAACCGGTTTGCGTTGGACCTTGACCGTTAAAGTGATAATGTGAGACCTATGTAGTTGCTTCCAGCGTGTTCAGTGCAAGCAGAAGCCTTTGTGGTAATTTATTCGAACGATCATAAACCCGTCGCTGAATGCCGATGCCAATACAAATACGCATCTGGCGAACACGTCGCTGAATACGGATACGTTAACTTGACGTACTTGCTTAAGGCTGCTTAAGGCATGTTACTCATTTGCGAGTGTCCGGTCCATTGTCGGCGAAACATGGCGATCATGTTTCGCAATGGTGCAAAAAAAGAGACCCGAGCTGCTATATACTCGATGAAATCCATCGAGATATATCACACGTCTCACCCACTTGCATGAACTACTTCACGGCAATACATGTAGAACTAGGATGATATATGTAGTTATCGGCACGTAACCTTCACATTTGCATGTCCATGATATTAGCAACGCATTCAGCATCCTATTCGCATACTCTCCGATTCCGCTAATTTTGTTCAGGATATGATCTTTGTCGCTTGCAAAAGTAAGGCAAACGACAATTATTCAGCAGTACGAGCAGTTCGATCTCCAGAGGTCAAGAAAGGCCATTCGGGACAAAAACGGGATACCGCATAAAATTCTAAGTATTTCACTTGGATTAATGATTCCAACGCCTAGATGTCCGCTGCCCATCAAAGATTGAATTACATGACCACATCGAATTACATGACCTTCAATATCATAGATTGACCTCAGGTCACCAAAGTTGGTTTTACTCATGCACTATATCTATTTACGGGGTACCGAATAAAATCATGGTGACACGTTGGATGTACATAATGTTTGCAGGAAATAGTCTACATAGCACGTACATAGAGCACATCGATCAAAATGACCAGTCATGGTCACCGATACATTGTCGTTCGCAAACAAATGCCCAAAAATAGTAAATATTCCAAATTCTTGTGTTCCCGATAAATTTCCCAATATTGTACGTGGCACTAAGAAATGACAACCATACATTGGGTATGGCTCATGGATGCAGCACATTGAAGCGTTTGATCTACAATCTCAAAGTATGACCTATGTTCACAATATATTCGTCTACGGGGTACTGAATAGTACCTTCCTAAATACATTCATCGGATGGATATCAGCGCCGAATAATCTCCCATCGAGCAAGAAAGCAGCACATCCAAGCATGCCACCTTTAAGGTCATCATTTAACCTCAGGTCAACGAATACTTTAACATTGCACCCTATGGGAAAATTACGGGGTATCGAATAACATCTTCCTGAATGCATTTATCGGATGGATATTAGCGTCGAACAATCGCCCTCCGAGCAAGGAAGCAGCACATCCGAGCATGTGACCTTCAAGGTCAGCGTTTGACCACAGGTCAGGTTTGATGAAATTCAGAAAATAAATGTCTTCCAATGGGGTATCGTATGTGGGCCAAACGAAGCACTGAATGTAGGCTATCTCAACACTGATGCATGCACTACCAATACAAAAAGCAGTACACTGCGTGACCTGACCTCTATCGATGACGCATTTCATCAGGTAGCACTAGCATACCATTCAGCAACGCATTCAGAAACTCATTCACCAATATCCTCCGATTCGTCTGATAATTTGGCACAACTTTCCCAGGCATACCAGTATATGCCCCACGATAATATTTTTTTGCTATGACAAACCCTTTCGCCTACAGAAGCCAAAGGGTGAACGAGGTCAAATCTTGGGTACCGCATAACTTGCCGAAGAATTCACTTCTTGGAATGATTCAAACGCTTGTGCCACCGCGATGAAGGTGGCATGCAGCACACCAAGTCAACTGATCACTCGAGGTCACCATTTGGCCTCAGGTCCACGAATACTTTAACATTACATACTATGGGAAAATTACGGGGTTCCGAATAGCATCTTCCTGAATGCATTTATCGGATGGATATTAGCGTCGAATAATCGCCCACCTAGCAAGGAAGCAGCACCTCCGAGCATGTGACCTTCAAGGTCAGCGCTTGACCTCAGGTCAGGTTTGATGAAATTCAGATTCAGTGCTGCTTCTTGTATTGATAGTGCATGCATCAGTGTTGAGATAGTCTAGATTTAATGCCCACATACGGTAGTTCAGTGGACGACTTTCATTTACTGAATTTCATCAAACCTGACCTGAGGTCAAACGCTGACCTTCAAGGTCACATGCTCGGATGTGCTGCTTCCTTGCTCGGTGGGCGATTATTCGACGCTAATATCCATCCGATAAATGCATTCAGGAAGATGTTATTCGGTACCCCGTAATTTTCCCATGGTGTGTAATGTTATAATATTCGTTGAACTGAGGTTAAATGGTGACCTTGAAGGTGACATGCTTGGATGTGCTGTTTTCTTTCCCGATGGGAGATTATTCCGTGCTAATGTCCATCCGATGAATGTATTTAGGAAGGTTTTATTCGGTATCCCGTAGATGACAATAGTTGTGATTTGAATATTTGTGGTCAAAGCAATATTTGTGAACATAAATCTAACTTTGAGATTGTAGATCAAACGCTTCAATGTGCTGCATCCATGAGCCATACCCAATGTCTGGGTGTTATTTCGTGGTGCCACGTAAAATATTGCGGAAATTATCGGGTACGCAAGAATTTGGCATATTTGCTATATTGGGGATTTTTTTGCGAACGGTAATGAATCGGTGAACATGACGGGTCATTTTGATCGATGTACTCTATGTACGTGCTATGTTACCTGCATGATTAGACTCTATGTACGTGCTATTACCTGCACAAAATTAGGTATATACAATGTGTCGCCATGGATTTATTCGGTACCCCGTACATAGATATGGTACATAAGTTAAACCAACTTTGGTGACCTGAGGTCAAACTATGACATTGAAGGTCATGTAAATCGATGTGCTGCATCTTTGATGGACAGCGGACATTTAGGCGTTGGAATCATTCATCGAAGTGAAATACTTTGAATTTATGCGGTATCCCGTTTTTACCCGAAAGACATTTCTTGACCTCTGGAGATCAACTGCTCGTCGTACTGAATAATTGTTGCTTGCCTTGCTTTTGCAAGCGACAAAGATCATATCCTGAAAAAAAATGAATGAAATCGGAGAGTATGCGAATAGGATGTTGAATGCGAATGCGTTGCTAATATCATGGACATCAAATTTGCGGGGAAAAATCCCTGCGACACCACTGCGTTGTCGAGGATGCCCCTTGATACTCTGCTTCCCCCCTAAGGAACGTTCCCGGTAACCCCTCAATATGTACTTCCACTCACAGGCGTCGCCACGGTGTGGGACGAGAGGAGTACGTCCCTATCAATATTCGTGAAATTTAACATTGTACCCACATGGCGTTGGATGGAAGGCAAGTGAACCTCGAAACCCTGTCGTCCCGCATCAAATACCCGTGACGACGCCCTTTCGGTACATCTCGGTACCGGGGAGGGGGGGGGGGGGAAACTGGTGGCGAATGGAACCAGGAAGACAGTGGAATACAGCGAATGGAATAAGATCGAAACTTGAATAGGGTCGAACGGAACAATGTCCAAAGTGGAATGGAGTCCAATGGAACATGGTCGAAAAGTAACTAGGGACGGGAGCGGACGAGTGTCGAGTGGAACAATGCCGAAAGCGGAATAGAGTCGAATGGAACAAGGTCGAAAATGGAATAGCGTCGAATGGAACAAGGTCGAAAATGGAATAGCGTCGAATGGAACAAGGTCGAAAAGCAGTTGGGGATAGGAGGCACTGGACTGGTATCGAATGGAACGATGTCGAAAGCGGAATAGGCGAATGGAATAACGTCGAAATAGAATAGGGTCGAATGGAATAATGTCGAAAGTTGAATAGAGACGAATGAAGTAACATCGAAAAATAATCGGAGATGGGACTAAGGTAGCGTTGAATGGAATGAAGTCGAAAGCTAAGCTCATAGAAAGCGCTCATAGGCTAAGTCAGGTTACATTAGGTTAGCATAGGTTAGGTTAGGCTGTCCTTTTGCACAAGTGTTCCTCTGGGCTAGGTTGTTGACTTTATTTCCTGCGACGCTATTCCGGTCCCTGTTACATCCGGTTACTTTTCGGTGTTATTCCATTGGACTCTAATCCACTTTCGACCTTGTTCCATTGGACCCTATTACGCCTTCGACGTTGTTTCATTGAACACTTGGCATGGACGCCGGTGTGGATACTTTGAACAGTTGATATGTCGGTATGCTCACTCGCTACCTTTCGTGACGTGGTACCGTGAGAATATGCTCATATCACGTAGTCTGAATGAAGCTGTGCTGCACAGTGCACGGGCCAGGCACGGGATGGGAACTGAAACAAGGAACAGGTGCTGGCAATGTGACGGGGGAGCCAAATTGGAGAAGACCACGCCATGTGTCGGAACCGGGGAGCGGGATCTGGGAACCGGACAGGGAACGGAACTGGACAATGAGCTGAAGAACTAGACCGGATTATAATCCGCCCCGTTCCGGAATTAGGACGTGTTTGCATGAATGCATATCCACTCTGATTCTTTTCAATGTATGTCCGGTGCGAGGCCAAAGTATGGTGTGCGATCATAAAGACATAAAAGATCAGTGCAACTATGAGCCACAAGGGCCCTCCTTGGTTGCACTCTGGACACTGAATCAGTTGCCCACCAAATCCGTCGATCAGCCCTCCCTGGAATACCGAAAAGCAAGCTCTCTTTTCTTATAATGTGTGTCTATGCTGTTTTTAAAGATGTTCAGTGTGCTGCTACTGACAATACTATCTGGCAGCTGGTTCCAATGTTCTACTATCCTGTTGGTGAAGAAGACTGTCTTAACCTTGTCCTGCTGTGATTAACTTTAATTTTGAATTGATGACCTCTAATTGCATCATTTCTGTTAAATTCAAACATTTCCCTGAGATATCCCTGTTCCTGACCAGGAACAAATTTAAAGACCTCGATGAGATCTCCTCTCAGCCTTCTATATCTAAGTGAAAACATATTAAATATCTTCAATCTTTCCTCATATGCCAGGTTGCTTATACCATTAACCATTTTTGTTGCCCTCTTTTGTACTCTCTCTAAAAGCCAACAATCTTTTTCATAACTAGGGGACCAAGCTTGGACTCAGTATTCCAAATGTGGCCTGACATGTGCACAGTAAAGCTTCCTGATGACTTCCTCACTTTTGTATGATACATTCCTATTTATTTCCCCAAGCATTCTTAGTGCCTTCTTCCTGGCTTCTTTGGTCTGTTCTGATACCCCCAATTTTGTGTTCAAAATAACACCTGGGTCCTTCTCCTGCTGAGTCACAGATAGTACTTGGCCACCCAATCAAGCATGGAGCCTTCATATGCTGCCTACCTACATGCATGATGTTGCACTTATCAAAATTTAATTTAATTTGCCATTTTTTGGACCACTTCACAAGTTCGTCTAAGTCTTTCTGCAGCAAGACCTGCTCATTGTGTCCTGTTATTGCCCTAAAGACCTTCAAATCATCCGCAAATTTGAAAACCTTACTGGTTTTGAAATTTGAAAAGTGTAACAGTTAGTTACACTTCAATCACATGCACAACATTTTCTAGGAACTCGGTGAGATCAGTGCGTCACTTAGCGAAGAAAATGAGGCAGGCACTTCTTATTTTCGGTGACGTCAGCACCAAGGGAGTTCCGCGGCAGCAATCTGTCACAAGAGGACGGTGATCGGAGTACTGGCCAATCTGTCACAACAGGACGGTGATCGGAGTACTGGCCAATCTGTCACAACAGGACGGTGATCGGAGTACTGGCCAATCTGTCACAACAGGACGGTGATCGGAGTACTGACCAATCTGTCACAACAGGACGGTGATCGGAATACTGACCAGCCACATACCCTTCCAGCGATCGGAGTACTGACCAATCTGTCACAACAGGACGGTCATCGGAATACTGACCAGCCACATACCCTTCCAGCGATCGGAGTACTGACCAATCTGTCACAACAGGACGGTCATCGGAATACTGGCCAGCCACATACCCTTCCAGCGATCGAAGTACTGACCAATCACATACCCTTCCAGCGATCGGAGTACCAACCAATCACATACCCTGGCCAGCGATCGGAGTACCGACCGATCACATACCCTGGCCAGCGGTCGGAGCACCGACCGATCACATACCCTGGCCAGCGATCGGAGTACCGACCAATCACATACCCTGGCCAGCGATCGGAGTACCGACCGATCACATACCCTGGCCAGCGATCGGAGTACCGACCGATCACATACCCTGGTCAGCGATCGGAGTACCGACCCCGATCACATACCCTGACCAGCGATCGGAGTACCGACCGATCACATACCCTCGCCAGCGATCGGAGTACCGACCGATCACATCACCGATCACCGGCCGGCGATTACACAACGTTTTGCACCACTGCTGTTACCAACTCGTTCCAACAGTCCGCCAGCCGTTATCGGCCAATCTTGAACGTGTAGCTTTTTTCTCGACCGGTTGCTGAAATCATAAGCGGCTTTGTCGCATTGTTGGCGATGAGATAGCCGATCAGTTCCATACGCTGTTTCGCATTGTGCGCTTGCTGTGGAGCGTGCAGCGACAGTACGGTAGTGCGGCAGTCTCACAGCGACGTTGTCTTAGTCTACTGCGACAGTGCGACAGTCTCACTCGACAGTCCTACGACCAGAGTGCGAAAGTTCCACGGGGACAGTACCACAGCAACAGTGCAATAGTCCCACAGCAACGGTGCACTAGTCCCACGGCAACAATGCGACAGATCCACGGCATCAGTGCATTAGTCCCATGGCAACAGTGTGGCAGACCCACGGCGTCAGTGCAATAGTCCTACGGCATCAGTGTGACATCCACGGCGTCAGTGCAATAGTATCACGGCAATAGTGTGGCAGACCCACGACAACGGTGTGGCAGACCCACGGCAACAGTGTGGCAGACCCACGGCAGCAGTGCATTCGTCCTACGGCAACAGTGCGACAGACCCACGGCGTCAGTGCAATAGTCTCAGGGCAACAGCGCGACAGTGTAGCTCGTGTGTGAACGTCCCCGGATATACGGACTGCTTATCATGGCATGATCAGCTGTGCCCATTGACCAGTATCCCCCTCCCTCTCCCCTCCCCTCCCTGTGAGGTGTGCTGGTATCGATCGACCAGTGGAGAGTTAGTTAGGCTGGATTGGTGCTGCCACGCCGTTGCCAGTTTGTGGTGTGCCATATCAGCGTCAGCTCGCGGTGTGCCGCACCAGCGTCAGCTCGCGGTGTGCTGTATCAGCGTCAGCTCGCGGGGTACCGTATCAGCGTCAGCTCGCGGGCTGCCGTATCGGCGTCAGCCCACAGTGTGCCGTATCAGCGTCAGGTCGCGGGCTGCCGTATCGACGTCAGCCCACAGTGCGCCGTATCAGCGACGGCTGGCGGTGCGCCGCATCAGCTGCAGCTAGCAGTGTATTCCGCCACCACAGTGTCACCACAGCCGGGCAGACATGCGGCCCGACTGGCGCGTGTGCACTGACGCGGCCACCAGCACCATGGACGCCCTGCGAGAGGTGGCGGCCGCCACGGTTGGAGCTGACGGTACAGAGGTGGCTGCGCTGCTGGCCGCGGCCGGGCTGTGCCGCCTGACCGTGACGTGTCTGCGCCGGGACCGGTCCCACTACCGGGGCCGCTGTGTCTCGGCGCTGGTCACCGCCGGCCTGCTCAGACGGCTGTGGGTGCCGCTGGTGCGCGTGGTGCTGACGAACGTGGCCGTCGCCGTGGCCAGCAGCCGTGTGCGGGCCGCAGTCTGGCTGCCGTTGCGAGTGCTCGCCTCGTACGCCGAGTGCTGGCGGCTCTGCGCCCAGTCGCCGCCGCTGCTGCCGGCGGCGCTGTTTGTCGGGACGGTGATGCGCGTGGTGGAGCGGTGCGGTGACCTCGCCGGTCGGCCCCTGGCCCCGCCGCGGTGTGACGTCACACCGATGGACAGGTGTGTCGCGTGGCTGCGGCGCCTGGCGCTGTCCGGTGACCTCGGCGTCAGGTCAGACGGTGACGCAGTCTCCGCCGGCGTAGTGTGTGCGTTCCTGGCGGCCGCGCTCGCTCTGGCCCTGGTGCGGACGCTCTGCGACTGTGCCTTCCCGTGGGACCCGCTGCTGTTCCATTCGCTCTCCACCGTGGCGCAGCTGTTCCAGCTGACGGCGATGTGGACGGGCCTGGTGGCGGTCTGGCTCTGCCCACTTGTCTTGCTGCACGCCACCATACAATTGCTTCTGAGGTAAGCGAGTGTTTCATTGGCTTTCAAATGAAGTTTTCCTTGAGGTCAACTTATCGGTACTACTCATAGTTAATCGTCTCGGTCCCAGAATTTCGTTCGCCTTGTAGCACCCCATCAATGAGTCACTCCTCCATATCCATCTTGCCACTTTCAATCATTCTAGCTCACTAGTTCTTCTCCTTTATTGAGCTATCTCGCAATAGCTTCCTTTGCCAGTTCTGTATAAACATCTGATAAAAAGAGATCGGAGACATAGGGTTGTACTGCTGATTGTTTGACATATTGGCGTGAAGATATTAGCGATGCCCTGACGCCTGCGACATTATTCTGACGAACATAACAACACCCTGACGTGTATGACAATGCCCAGACGACTATGACGATACCCTAACGACTATGACGATACCCTAACGACTATGACTATACCCTGACGACTATGACGATACTCTGACGACTATTATGATATCCTAACGACTATGACGATACCCTAACGACTATGACGATACCCTGAAGACCATCGCGATATCATGACGTCTATGACGATACCCTGGCGCCTCTTACGTTACTCAGACGACTATGACGATACCCTGACGACTATCGCGATATCATGACTTCTATGACGATACCCTGACGCCTCTGACGTTACTCAGACGACTATGATGATACCCTGACGACTTTGACGATACCCTGACGACAATTACAGCGTCTGTAGCAACTACAGTGTCAGTAATACCCTGCCCAGTCCACAACTGCGGCGGAATCTCCCACGACTGACGGCGAGCCTCCTTGTTCTTCACAGGACGCCGGCAGGGTACGCGATACCTGAACGGACGGCTGCGCTGACCGGTCGCCCACTGACGTCAGCCGTGACGTCAGTGGTAGCGCCGGCCGTCAGCTGGCTGCGCCGCGTGGTGGGCGCTGGATGGGCGGGTCTGCTGGGGCCGCCGCTGGCGCTGCTGCTGACGGCAGCCTCCGGGCCGCGGGTGGCGCTCTGGGCGGTCCAGCTGAGCCTGTTCTGTGTGCTGGAGCGGTGCTGCCACCTGCCGGCGACGGTGGTCTGGCCGGGCGCCGCCCTACACCTGGCCACGTCGGGCGTTCTGCTCGACACCCGCCTCAGCTCCATCGACGTGTACAGGATCTACGAGGACCTGCGGTTCGTCCCGCTGGTGGCGCCCGGACTGGCGGTGGTGGCCTGCGTACTCGACAGGGCCGCCGGCGAGCCGACTGCGGCTCGACCCTGCCGTCACGTGCTCCCCGTATAGTGGTTCGTCAGGCTGAGGGGACGTAGTGGTGGTCGGTCGTCACGTGCTCCCCGTGATGTCTCGTCAAGCTAAGGGGTGTAGTGATGGTCGACTGTCACATGCTCCCCGTGATGTCTCGTCAAGCTAAGGGGTGTAGTGATGGTCGACTGTCACGTGCTCCCCGTGATGTCTCGTCAAGCTAAGGGGTGTAGTGATGGTTGACTGTCACATGCTCCCCGTGATGTCTCGTCAAGCTAAGGGGTGTAGTGATGGTCGGCTGTCACATGCTCCCCGTGATGTCTCGTCAAGCTAAGGGGTGTAGTGATGATTGACTGTCACGTGCTCCCCGTGATGTCTCGTCAAGCTAAGGGGTGTAGTGATGGTTGACTGTCACATGCTCCCCGTGATGTCTCGTCAAGCTAAGGGGTGTAGTGATGGTCGACTGTCACATGCTCCCCGTGATGTCTCGTCAAGCTAAGGGGTGTAGTGATGGTTGACTGTCACATGCTCCCCGTGATGTCTCGTCAAGCTAAGGGGTGTAGTGATGGTTGACTGTCACATGCTCCCCGTGATGTCTCGTCAAGCTAAGGGGTGTAGTGATGGTCGACTGTCACGTGCTCCCCGTGATGTCTCGTCAAGCTAAGGGGTGTAGTGATGGTCGGCTGTCACGTGCTCCCCGTGATGTCTCGTCAAGCTAAGGGGTGTAGTGATGGTCGGCTGTCACGTGCTCCCCGTGATGTCTCGTCAAGCTAAGGGGTGCAGTGATGGTCGACTGTCACATGCTCCCCGTTATGTCTCGTCAAGCTAAGGGGTGTAGTGATGGTTGACTGTCACATGCTCCCCGTGATGTCTCGTCAAGCTAAGGGGTGTAGTGATGGTCGGCTGTCACGTGCTCCCCGTGATGTCTCGTCAAGCTAAGGGGTGTAGTGATGGTCGGCTGTCACGTGCTCCCCGTGATGTCTCGTCAAGCTAAGGGGTGTAGTGATGGTCGGCTGTCACATGCTCCCCGTGATGTCTCGTGTAGTAGTGGGTACACCCCTAGCTGTAGTACACCTGTACACCTGGTGTAGTACACCCCTCGCTAAGGGGTGTAGTGGTGGTCGATCGTCACGTGCTCCCCGTGATGTCTCGTCAAGTTAAGGGTGTAGTAGTGATCGGCTGTCACATGCTCCCCGTGATGTCTCGTGTAGTAGTGGGTACACCCATCGCTGTAGTACACCTGTACACCTGGTGTAGTACACCCCTCGCTAAGGGGTGTAGTGGTGGTCGACTGTCACATGCTCCCCGTGATGTCTCGTCAAGCTAAGGGGTGTAGTGGTGGTCGGCTGTCACATGCCCCCCGTGATGTCTCGTCAAGCTAAGGGGTGTAGTGATGGTCGGCTGTCACATGCTCCCCGTGATGTCTCGTCAAGCTAAGGGGTGTAGTGATGGTCGACTGTCACATGCTCCCCGTGATGTCTCGTCAAGCTAAGTGGTGTAGTGGTAGTCGGCTGTCACATGCCCCCCGTGATGTATCGTCAAGCTAAGGGGTGTAGTGGTGGTCGGTCGTCACGTGCTCCCCGTGGTTGCTCGTCAAGCTAAGAGTGTAGTGGTGATCGGCTGTCACGTGCTCTCCGTGGTGGTTCGTCAGGCTGAGGGGATGTAGTGGTGGTCGGTCGTCACGTGCTCCCCGTGGTTGCTAGTCAGGCTAAAGTAAGGGGGTGTAGTGATGGTCGACTTGTCACATGCTCCCCGTGGTGTATCGTCAAGCTGCGTGGTGTCGTGGTGGTGTCAGGCTCATCCCGCATCAGTCAGAGAAATATCAGAAGCTCCGATGCGTGTACCGAGATCTGTGTCTGTGTTAATGCCGCATTATGCCGCCGTCTGTATACAGCTGTGCTCACTTTGCCCTGTAATGCGTCGAAAAGCTTCAAATAATGACTTGCATCAACTTGAAGTCATGCGTCATGTTTTACCTTTATATCTACCGCACTGTTGATACATCGTTTGAAATAAGATGTCCTTGAAGTTCCATAAATAGGAAGTTTTTTTTCTCGAGGTGTAGTAGAGCCGGCTGGCTGGATCGGTGTACGCCAGAAATGCATCAGTTTGTATTTGCGCCAGGCACATCATTCTGTTCTGGTCCAGGCCTTCTTGGCCTACAACAATGTTCGCACAACATATGGCAGTTGCATAGCAGGGGTGGGTTATGTCTATGGCGGGCTGTAATCAACAATCAACTCCATCGATATCCGATCAGTCAGCCAATCAGTTGACAAAGTATCTTCTCCAGTATAGTTCCATACGGCATTCGACCGGAGCGGGGACACAGTGTCCGGTCCGCCCGGCACGACACTTCACTAGCCGCCGTAACGGAGGCCCACACAGCACACAAACCACGCCACCCGTGCTTGCAGACGGAGTTAGTCGCCCAAACGGTTGAAACGTATCACAGCGCGTCCGTTTTCAAAAGGCACACGGTAATTTCTGACAATTTGTACATGCACGGTTTGAACACAAGCCAGACACTTCCGGTCGACGGGCATTTCCGAGGCAGTCATCACAAAGCTCCACACGCGGTCGCACCACATTGCACTTATTCATCGTGAGCGTAATCCTGCACAGCGAGTCGGACGACAATCCGCGACAGCTTCGTCAATCGATAAAATCCTGTCACGTGGACAACACACCCGCACATAAAATCATGTCACTTGAACAACACACTCGCACATAAAATCCTGTCACCATGACAACACACTCGCACACACGGTGGTCGCCGTGTGGAATAAAACGCTTATGCTAATTTGGCACACCCAATGACTGCATAATCTCACCACACGCGTGTCTGCGCGTCAGCAAGAGCGCTATCACATATTTGTACTTCAGCACCAAACCTTGTACAACACTCAGTAGAAGGTATCCGAGTCCAGGTCGACCCTGAGCTCCTCCGAGCCCACCTGGTCGTATCTGTTGCCGCCACTGCGTCGGATGGTGGCCGTGCTGAGTTTGCCGGTGAGCGGCGGCAGCCCGGGCCCCTTCACCATGCCGTCGACGCGGCCGCCGCTCTTCAGCTCGGCCAGCTCGCTGACGCCGTGCAGGCTGCCCATCGTCACGTACGTGTTGGCCGCCGCCGTCTTCGGCTTGGCGCCGCCGAACATGTGGGCCGACTTGGCGCGATCGCGGCGCCACCTGTACACGTGGCAGTAGTAGGTGGTCGCCGCCGCCAGGAGGCCGCCCAGCAGGAAGCTGCCGATACAGCCGAGCGCAAGGGTGCTAACACCGACGCCGCCGCCGCCGCCGGCCGCCGGCGCGTCCACCGACGCCAGCTGAACAGATTCTGAGGCAGAGGCCGAGCACGCTGTCAGCGGTGTGCAGAGAAGGCACACCACGGGGTCTGACCCAGACGGGCGCTGGGGCTAGGCCTAACGGAGAGACCATCAGGTCGCCAACGGTCGGCCCAGCAATACCGTCAGGATCGATCGATAATGAATGGGCGTACAACCATGCCGTGAGTCGGTGTAGTGTGTTCGTTTCTCACCGTGGCCAGTATCCACGCAGATCCTCGTCTCCCTGGCGTGACCCTGGCAGAGGCTAGGGTCGGGCTCCGACGTTGCACAGCGCCTCACTCGGTGCTGTTCACCATTCACGTCACATAGGCTCCACACGGACCTGGAGATGTGCAGAGGCACGATCAGAGCAGGCTGGCTCGGCTGCCATTCGAAGCGGCGCATCGTACGTCACACGATTCAAGTCGCTCACAACGGCACATACGAAGCAAAGCAACACGAACACGCAACGAAATCTGAGACATCAAAATAAAGAACATTAGCTACCAGCAACTTCGTTCCTCACGGAAGTACAGACTACTGAAGCGAGTTCAATTGCGGGTGGACAGTGCTACAATTTTCTGTAAATAAATGCATCACCCTCACTCAAATTTTGTCCAGTATGCATCTCAACATGACGATATTCCAGTCAGGACCATTCTGATATTCTTACCGTTCACAGGCCATTCCGTTCCGTTCCCCCATTTCCCGTTCCGTTCCCCCATTTCGCGTTCCGTTCCGCCCATTCCCCCACATACCACGGCTCCCAGCCCTCGGAGCTGGTGCAGCTCGGCATTTCGCACGAATCCCGAGAGATGGCGTCACCGTCGCAGACGGCGCCCGTGTCGGAATTCGGCGACTGTCTGTTGCGGCAGACGCGGGTGCGGGAGCGGTGTCCGACGCCGCACGACACCGAGCAGGACGACCAGTCGGACCAGCACGACCAGTCGCCTGCAGAGCGGCGGCCACGCACGATCAGCGCCCGCGATGGACGATAACATGCACAATGCACGGTGCACGGGTCACGGAGAGAGGCGCCCAAAAATACAACTAACCAGGAACAAGGAAGGCGAGACCGCCGTCCGAGAACGGCAAGGAAATACGTGGAACAGTGATTAACTTCAAGACTAGTTCAATCATGCGAATGCGGCTGAACTTTAGCGTGGATTCACACGGCTTCTAATTGAATAATGCTTAGCTATTGCCATTGGCGAAGACCTCTGCTCAGGTTCTAATAGGTCTCAACAATGCATGTTGGATTAAGTATGTTTAGTGCACGCCACATGACTAATGCTTCCTTTGTTTCAAGCAAGACGACACGGAAAGTCCAAACTGCCTCCCCTGGAATCCCCATCATGGCTATTACAAGTGCTTCGTCCCGATTCTCCACACATGGGCTGTGAAACAGCGGCTAACACGTTTTAACGTCCTTGCTGGTGTTGCTACACGGTCACCATAGTACTGAACACAGACGAGTTCCATGTTTGCATTGTTCTCTCTGATATCTCCATGGCCTCATGCACGCGAGAGGCGCCAGTCTCACGATCTCACCTGCGCAGGAGAAAGTGTTGCACTCCTGTTGTATTCGGTGAGGTCCTTGGCAGACGACCTCGTCGCCGTCGCACACTCGGGAGCGATGTTGGACGCCGCCGCCGCAGGGTGCCGAACACTGGGACCAGCTGCCCCACGCTGTCCAGCCGATGCCCCGCCAGTTGGCTGAAACCACCAGTTCACGGTCAGCGGATGGGATTAGCACATCTCCCGCCTTGCCAGCAAATATTGTATTGACGTCGACAGCAATCGAATCCCTCGCTTTGACAGATATGATATCCTCGCTATTGTCAACAAACCTGGTATTGGCACCAATCAGGAGATCTCTTTCAATTTCAAATAATCTTGCTCATTGATTCCACTATTAGCACCAGTCAGAAAAAGTGCCAGAGTCTCACCGGATTGACATACCTATCTGCCAGAGTCTGATCGGATTGACATACCTATCTGCCAGAGTCTGATCGGATTGATATACCCATCTGCCAGAGTCTGATCGGATTGACATGCCTATCTGCCAGAGTCTGATCGGATTGACATACCTATCTGCCAGAGTCTGATCGGATTGACATACCTATCTGCCAGAGTCTGATCGGATTGACATACCTATCTGCCAGAGTCTCACCGGATTGACATATCTATCTGCCAGAGTCTGATCGCATTGCCAAACTTACTCGACTATTGCTGGCATGTCGCTGGTTACGGCTATCGAACGTGCGTGGATAAAAATCAAATGCTGCCTCGAGGTCTGGACTCGCCTGATCTGGTTGTGAACCTGACGACACGAAGAACGTGCTGACACCATTTCTGAATACTGTATCTTCTCGTTCACCATTTCTAGTCGATCAAGTGTTCCAAGGCACTTGATCGACACTCACCACTCGATCGACGAGACCTGACCTGATCGACCGGCGTGACCAGGTCACCGGACCCGACCCACTCACCAGGCGAGCAGGAGCCGTCGGCGGAGCAGAACCGCTCGTCCGTCTTGACGGCGCCGACCGAGATGAGAGCGGCGTCGGGCACGGGCGCGCGGCAGGCGAACCTGAACCGCTGCTGTCGGCCCGCGTCGGAGCCGTTGGCCGCCAGCCATGGCGTCCAGGACGACAGGCGGCGCAGCTCGGGACACTGCTGGCCGCCGCACTCGGCGTACTGCAGCGGGCAGCCGAGACAGTGGCGGCCGCCGTTCACCGGGCGCGGACTGTCGCAGGCGCGCCGGCGCCGCCGGAAGCCACCGCCGCAGCGCGCCGAGCAGCGGCCCCAGCTGCCCCAGTCGCCCCAGCCGCCGTCCACCGGCAGGTTGGCCTTGGACGGGCACGGCGGGTTCGAGTGGCACATGATCTCCTGGCTCTCCTCGCCGACGCACGGCCGGCCGCCGTGCGCCGGCGCCGGGTTGGTGCAGGAGCGGCGGCGCGACTTGACCGCCACGCCGCACGGGTGCGAGCACGCCGACCAGGCCGACCAGCCGGTCCAGCCGCCGTGGCGCGTGCAGTTGGTCACCTGGTCGGCGAGGCCGCGGCAGTTGGCGCCGCCGTTGGCGGGGGTGGGGCTGGAACAGGTGCGCCGCCGACACAGACACTGGTCGTCGTCGGCGGCGGCGGCGGCTTCGTCGGACCTGGCGCCCGCCACCTGGCGACACCGGCGCCAGTCGCCCCAACCGCTCCAGCCGCCGTCGACGGGTCGGGTGAGGTCGGGGCACTGGGTCACCAGCTGCCGCCACGAGCTGACGTCCGGGTTCCTGCCAGGCGGCCGACTGCAGAGCCGCCTGGTGGCGTCCCAGCCGCAGTACGGGTCGACGGCGTTCAGGCAGCTCGGCTCGTCACTGTACCGGCTGCAGCGGTGCACTGGCACAGACACCAGTTCAGAGTCCGTGCCCAGGTACAGTGCGCCCTGCACGGCGAGAAGGGGTTAGGGCTCGGCTCCAGTCCAGGTAAAGCGATCCCTGCACGGCAAGAGGTCGGAACGCGGCAGCAAACGTTTGTATACAGGTAGTACGTCCTCCGTGTTTAACAGGTTATAGAAAGCAATATTGGTTTTGAAATAAAACTACCGGACGGCTAAGTACAGCTACCTCCGCTCAAGAGTTCAGTTCCAGGCAAACCACGTTCCGAATGTACATGTAGAGAATGGAATCGAAAATATTTGTGTTCTATTTCTGGAGTACAATATTGGCATGTAAGCTAGCGACTGCGTATTAATCACGCAAATTATGCGCTTGTGGAATTTAGTCTATTGCAAATTAATACATGTATTTCTTGGTAATTTAATATATTTCCGAGGAAGAAAATGCAGAAAATCGTTAAGACATGAACAAATTTCCACTGCACAGAAACTTTTCTGGGCACTCCTCATACCGTATCGAAATATCCAAATACACCACTTGAACATCAGAGCTACAAAATGACTAAGGCAGGTGACAGAGGCGAATGTGACTTTCACAATGGCTTGTGTTTTTGGTTGCCACACAATCGCAGCACCGCAATGGAGAGATACACACAGATTCGCCAGCCCATAGGCGTAGCAGCTTTGTCAGTGAAATGTGCCTGGGGTTCCCGGACAACCACACGGCACCGTCTCGCCCCAGTGATGTCAACCGGCCAGCCGGACCTGCGATACTACGTGCGATGGGCTTCCACGAACCAGCCGGCCGACGCGGCACTGGCTGTCGGACGTCGTTCGGCCCCGCTGCACCCAGCACACGACAACGCCGGCTCACCTCCTCCCTGAGCAGCTTCATCGTGAGGATTTGCGTCGGCTTGTCAAACGGATGCAGCACCTCGATGAGACAGGTTTTCTGGCTGCGCGGCAGCACGCTGTACTTCCGGATGGTGCCACCCTTGTCGGCGACAAAAATCACGTGCACCGACACGTGGTGCTTGGTTGTGATGACGTCCGTGGCTATCTTGGTCAAGCTGGAAGCGATATGCCCAATGTTAGTGGTCGGATCAAGTCGTCATGGCACAGGTGTGGATGCATTTAACCTGTAAAGCGTTGCTCGGTGGTTGCTTAGTGACTGCGGGAACCTTTAAGTGGTGTAAATACATGTGAACGGGACGCCGGAATATGGTGGTTGAATAAAATATGAAAAATGTTAATTTAGATGTTTTATCATGGTCCGAAATTGTCGTTGATCGAAGTCAGAACAATTTCATCGAAATGGGTCTGAACATTTTGAACGGTTGTCTTCCTTGTTTGCATACGGGATGCATAAGGATGTAGAGGATGTAGCAACACCCAGGGTGTGCCACATCTTTCTCACACTCATCCAAGAGCCCATATTGGATGCATAAGGGTGTAACAACACCCAGGATGTGTCGCATCTTTCTCACTCATCCAACAACCCATGTGGGATGAGTAAGGATGTAGCAACACCCAGGGTGTGCCACATCCTGCTCACACTCACCCAACAACGCAAGTCGGTTCTTTCTACACAACACCCTTATGAAAATAACTTCTGTTCTCGAAACGTGAGGGGCATGAGTGAGGAGGGGGGGGGGGCTGGACTCTTGCTCAGGAACATTTAACCTTAGGCTTATAGCGTACAATAGTTATTCTGAATCCATGTATTGCGGGCCGCAGGTTCGAGGAGAGCTGCCCACCAGTGGTGGTGGGGGGGGGATATCATCCCCATGATTTGCTGTTCCTACAATCCCACACCCATGTCAGAATCCATGCAACGATCAGTCTTCATTTCAGCCTTAATTTGTTCACGTGAAATGTACAAACCGCAGGCGGGTTGGGTTTGGCCCGCCGTCGAGTAAAACAAATGTCCATGGTGGATATTTGATCCTCGCACATGAACTGCCGCCACGGTCTGGCCAGGTGCAGAAGCTTATTCTGTACTAAAGAGACACCGAGGGCTGAGAACAACATTCTATGAGAAGCTACTCTTTAAAGATGATGTAGGAACTTTGTGGGCACACATTAATGTCACGTGGTGCGTTGAGCTCCTTTGAGACTGCCATGCGCCTAACATACAAGACATCTAGAAGGCGTAGCATGGAAGCCAATTATGAACATATGCAAATATAACAACTATGCATGTTGCCAGTGCTACCCAAGTCTTACTCAGTGGACAACTCTTAGATTAGCTCATCAGCCCCAGTATGTTAAGAGGCTTGTGCAAACCTTATGCCCGAATTTGGTATGCTAAAATGGTAGTTTTTCTCCCGAAAGTCGTATAAATCGCCTTACAAGCTATCCAAGCACTACAGCAGGCGATTTCGTGTCGGCACAAGGCACTCGTCCGTCCTCCGTGTCAGCACAAGGCACTCGTTCGTCCTCCGTGTCAGCACAAGGCACTCGTTCGTCCTCCGTGTCAGCACAAGGCACTCGTTCGTCCTCCGTGTCAGCACAAGGCACTCGTTCGTCCTCCGTGTCAGCACAAGGCACTCGTTCGTCCTCCGTGTCCGCATAAGGCACTCGTTCGTCTCCCGTAAGCATCCCAATCTGGAACTCGTCCTCGGAAATTTCTAGAACACGCGACTGAGGGGAGCCGGCTGTCATGAGCCGCCAGGCAGCACACCCGCCGCCAAGTAACTTCTGCGGCCACGTTACATGCACTGTCCAACACGTCACGTGTCACGTCACGTGCACTACCACGTCCACTACGTCCACTGACGGGTCACACCAACCATGACACTACGTCCACTGCACATCACTGGCAGGTCACACTACGTCTCTCTCTCTCTCTCTCTCTCTCTCTCTCTCTCTCTCTCTCTCTCCATCTCCATCTCCATCTCCATCTCCATCTCCATCTCCATCTCCATCTCCATCTCCATCTCCATATCTATCGCTATCTCTGCAACATCTCCGACAAAAGCGGTCCCGTCCTGAGAACATGTTTGGCGCGAGTGGATGCACGGCATCCGCGTGTTTTTGTCAAGTCCTTCACCACAATTATGCAACAGCCAAGATAAACGACGCAACCAAAAGCAAACGGCGCCACCTGTACGCCGCCAATGATATAAGCCTTCCACCATGACGCGACGCCTTTGTACGCGACAAAACGATGTGAGGGCCGGACGTTTTCACAGGTGATGGATGAAGGCGATGCAACCCCCGAGTGGGTGGGTGAATGGGATGTATGACAGCTCCTTACCGAGTGCACAGCCGAACAAGGCATGTCTCTGTCTCTCCAAGGGCGGCCGTACCGGATCAAAAAGCGAAATCGGGCAACGCCTGATTGCATTGAGAGCCGAGCAACACTGGCCCAGCACCAGTCAGTACTGAGACAGAACCGAGCAGAAACAACACGAGCAGCCACTACTGAGCTAACACCAGCAGCTACTACTGAGCCAACACTAGCCACCACCGACACAGCACCAGCCACCACCGGGCCACATCTACTTCCAATACCACACATCCAACGCCACCTGATGTCTGACCCTGTCGTGACTAACACACACACTTAGCTGGCCCACCACTGCGCATATACAGCATAGTATAGCGGCGTGGGCAATACAATTACTATCGGCACGCGGCAGGACAGGCAACGAGCACGAACAATAGCAGAGGATGGGAGCAGGGTAGAGCAGAGTGGCGCTGGGTGCATAGTGGGCTTATAGTTCTCAGAAGTTACTGTCCTCATAATTTTAACCGCCCTTCTCACCATTCAATAAGCATTTTACCATACTGCATACCATACCAAGAAACCTTGGCCGGCACCAGCATGGGGGACGAGTAGTCTAGGGGTAAGTTTCCCGTCTCACAATCGAAATATTGTGGGTTCGAGTCTCACCTGTCGCTACTCTTCGCCCGCGGCCAATCGGCGTGAGAGATTGGCGACGCTACATGACTCAACGGTCGATGTGTCGTAAAACCAATAACCAACCAACCAACCGGCACCAGCATGAACGGAGGTTGACGACCCAGGATCAGGAGCTCACCCGACACCGTTCAGGATCGGGAACTCACCTACACCGTCCAGCAGCAGCAGCTCACCTGACACCGTCCAGCAGCAGGAGCGGCTCGGCCTTGCTGGGCTGGACAGCGGCGGCGGCCAGCACGTGCTGCGACATCTCGGCCAGCCGGTGGCCGGACGTCTGGCCCGGCGAGCGACACTGGAAGTGTCGCAGGTCGTTCTCGTCCCGCTGCCGCACGCCGCCCGGCTGCCGCTGCCGCTGGAACGGGCCGTCCAGGGCGGCCGAGATCGACGACAGCGAGAACGCGCACACGGCCGAGCCGGCCAGGCTGTTTCTGCGGTGGAGAGGTGGGTGTCATCGATCACGGAACCGGCGGGTACCTAGTGCCGAGTACCTAGTCCCGGCCCTCCCGAAGCCAGGCTTCGGGAGAGCCCGGCTGTTCCTGCGGCGGAGGGCTGGGCGTCACCGATCGCGGAACCGGCGGGTACCTAGTGCTTCAGGCCAGTCGTGTGCGGGGTGGTAGGTGGCAGGCGAGCTGTGATGGGGGAGTTGTGCAACGAGCTATGGAAAAGGGGGATTACACACACCCGCCTGTTGTTTGGAACGGGCATTCAGAACAATGGAACCGACTAAAATAGCGTGGGTCGTACGGAGCATGCTACGACCTTGCAAAGTCCATTTTTGCATTCATAGGTATGCATAAAAGTGGCAGTAACCTGCAGGGCAATACTTTTATACCGATAGAGGGTTCATTCACCGAATTATGTCCTAATCAGATTCATAAATCTAATCAGAGATGCCGACGGGACGACGAACTATCATTAGGTGAAGAATGCAGCCCCATGCAGTTCGGTTAGCTGAACGGATAATTAATGTCTGGCCGTGTGCCTGTTCGGGAGGCTGACCATGTGCCTGTTCTGGCCGTGTGCCTGTTCGGGAGGCTGGCCATGTGCCTGTTCTGGCCGTGTGCCTGTTCTGGCCGTGTGCCTGTTCGGGAGGCTGACCATGTGCCTGTTCTGGCCGTGTGCCTGTTCGGGAGGCTGACCATGTGCCTGTTCTGGCCGTGTGCCTGTTCTGGCCGTGTGCCTGTTCGGGAGGCTGACCATGTGCCTGTTCTGGCCGTGTGCCTGTTCGGGAGGCTGGCCATGTGCCTGTTCTGGCCGTGTGCCTGTTCGGGAGGCTGACCATGTGCCTGTTCTGGCCGTGTGCCTGTTCGGGAGGCTGACCATGTGCCTGTTCTGGCCGTGTGCCTGTTCGGGAGGCTGACCATGTGCCTGTTCTGGCCGTGTGCCTGTTCGGGAGGCTGACCATGTGCCTGTTCTGGCCGTGTGCCTGTTCGGGAGGCTGACCATGTGCCTGTTCTGGCCGTGTGCCTGTTCGGGAGGCGAGCACCGGCCACCGCTGTCGGCAGCGTGCACCGTGTAATGGAGCACCTCCTGACTGCAGATCACGCCGCGGCGCCACCGTGTCCGACAAGTGATGGACAAACCGTCTCCTCCCATGCTGGCCGGACCACGGCAATGGCCTGGACTCTGGCTAGTGATGGACAAAGCCCCTCGTACCGTGAGCCAGATCACAACAATGGCGGGAGCTCTGGCTTGTGATGGACAAAGCCCCTCCTGCCGTGAGCCAGACCACAGCATGGACTTGAGATGCTGCACAAAACTGTCCCTGCTGTGGACCAGACGAGATAAGAAGTTGACGGGTGTCCGGTTGGTGATAGATATAGCCGACCTTCTGTGGGCGGAACAAGGTGGAAAGTTGTCGTAGCCCCGCCACAGATAGCCGGTACCTGTTCGGACCGGTACTCGGACTCTGGCTATCACTGGTATGGAGCGCAGGCATGGCGATTTAGCATTGGCACAGTTTTCGAATCAACGGTGAACCCCGGATGCCCTTGAGTTACGCAGTTTGTTCTATGCTCTTTTTTGGTGCAGATCAGAAAGACATAGCGTCGTTTTTTTAGGAAGATGCCTCCCTTACATCTATTAATTAACCCTAAAGCAGAGGATCAGAGTGCGTAGGCCATATCCGTATCGGCTTGGACACGAACCAACGAGAGGCTGCTTTTTTCTGATAACTCCGACACACACAGATCACCGACTGCTCTGAAAACAACATTAAATTTAATAATAACGTTTGGATGCTTTTGGGGTTTGCTTGGATCGTTCCAATATATCAGCCTATCACCAATATGAGCTTGCATTATGCCCATTCCAAGTGCAATGGGATCGCTAATCAGGTGCAATAATATCAGCATTACTATGCTAAAATACTAACGTACGCTGCAGCATCATTACTTATGGTACTCAAGTACCACGCATTATAGATAAATCGTATTATAATATAATATTATAATTATGTGCAATATCCAATTTACCGTTGAAAGTGGCCCAGTGCAATCCCTGGGTATAAACTGATGACCTAAATATAATATTGCTCATGACTTTGATTCACTCAGTTATTATGTGTATCGTTCTTTTATGCCATATATAGCTGCCACCCTTTCCCAATTATGCCATGGCGAGCATTCGGCTTCATGTTATCATGATTTCGTGTGGAGAGAATTAACGGTATAAGTTAGTTGGCACCTCGCTCCATTTAGCACACTATCACCCCAGGTAAGGATTCAATTTGTTTGCGCTCGTTTCGTGCAGTGCCATGAGCCAAACCGGTCCACATCACAAGTAACAATTATCGAGCGGCGACGGCGGCAAAAACTATCTACGCGCACCGCACCTGGCTTGAATAATGCATGAGCCAACCAGACCGGCTGAGGGGTCGGTGGCGTACAAAAACACCGTCAGCTCTGGCCGCACTCACTCGGCCGACAAAACAGACTCATTCGGCCGACAAAACAGACTCATTTGACCGACAAAAGAGTCTCATTCGATCGACAGTACGGACTCATTCGACCGGCAAGAGAGTCTCATTCGACCGACAAAGCACTCATACGGCCGGAAAAAACCAGACCCATTCGACCGACAACACAGACTCACTCGAACGACAAAATACTCATTCGAGAGGCCAAACAGACCCATTCGGCCGACTATGCAGACTCATTCGACTGACAAAGCAGACTCATTCGACTGACATAACGGACTCATTCGGCAGACAAGATAGGCTCATTTGACTGACAAAATAAACGCATTTGACCAACAAAACAGACTCATTCGACCGACAAAGCAGACTCATTCGACCGACACAAAAGACTCATTCCACTGACACCGACAATTTGGAGAGAGGAAGAACGCTGATGACATCAGTAGCTGCGACTAAGGCTATCCCAGTTCAGGGCACAACTGTCCAGCTTACAGTCTTACTCAGAAATTGGTCTCTAAATCGTGCAACTACCTATCAAACTGTCAATTTTAAGCTCCATGACTCGGTAAAATGTCAAGGTTTCGTAAGGTGTCGTCGTGAAATATATGGAATGAAGAATCTTTTGACATGTTATGCATATCTCGTCGATACATGTGTTGACGCATACTTGATATTGATACATATTGATACATACACATTGTGAATTTTAAAAAGCATATTTTCCTTTTCGAGCATTGATGAATCTGATCGTGAACTTGTGCTACATCATCTCGACAACTTGCTTTGAATGTCATGAAGGTATCGATGGCCACAAGAGAGGACGAGGTCCGCTGACCAAGTGAGAGGGTAACGGTCCGAACTCCAATCTGATAACTCCGGCCACAACGAACCCACCGAGTATGCTGACGACATGTCCACCGGGCATGAGTCACGAACACACCGGGGACACACCATGTTCAGAATGTCTGTCTGCCATGGTACATACCATGGCAGATAGAAATATGATGTGTTCTTGTTAGCCAATATAAGTCAAGCGGCACTCGATCTTCTGCTCATTTTATGTTAAGTTTAACCTTCTGCGAAACGCCAGAGAAAACCCGAATTGTGAGGTCGCCCCCTCCCCTCCCCCCGACCTCCCAGTTTCCGACAGGTCTCCTCACGCCTGTCAGGGGAGGACATCGGTGTGCCACGTCATACTCGGGATCAGCACCGGACGGGGCATTAGCATCACACAGCTGGCGTGAATTATTCCGATCGCCAGCGTCGGCGCACAATTCAATCGCGGCCACCACAAAAACCCATCTCACCCGAGCCGGCCGGCCGGCCCAGAGCCGACGTTCATGCAGCCGGTGTCGAAGTTCAAACCACTCGCCTCCGTATCGCAAGTTTGCACAGGGATGTCGGGGCGGCCGTAGCAGGCGGTGATAGCGACCACGGCGGCGTCTGCCGCCAGATTGGACGGCGGTACGGGCCGTATCTGGCGGTGCGGCACACAGGCAGCTGGGCCGGCCGCAGATAGTCGCGCGCCAGGCAGCGGACCAAGCTCGGCAGCGGCCGGCGATGGCCGACGACGAGCCGCAAGGGACGAAGGGCCGCAACCGACCACGTGCCGCTATCGACGGAGTACCGACACTGATCAGCGACGTCGCCGGCTGATGATAAACAGCCGCCGGCCGAGTCCCAAGCCCACCTGCTCTGTTCATCTCGCCGAACGTCTCGCGCGATAACCGAGCGATCTCGCCGCCGCGATAACCGACGGGAGCCACTTTCGCTCGGCTAATTGACCGCAGTCGGGTCACGACTGGCTCGGTCGGCGGCGGCTGCGGCGGCTGCGGCGGCTGCGGCGGTGGTTCGCGCCAGGCGACGGCATCGCCCATGCTGAGCACGTGCGCACGATAGACGGCTCATACACCATCACACCAGGGGAGAACAAAGGCGAATGGAGAGGCCGAAGAGGCGGCGGCCCGCCAAATGTCACCTTCCCAAATCGTGCAGTGTGTCCAACCAGGCACATCACCAGTACATGGCTGCAATACAAAACGAGGAAAACATTACTCTTTCTCGCATCGAACATCTGCATCCATGCGCGAAGTTCACGAATGTGATCACGCCATGACTATGATCACGACTGTGATCACGCAACGCGTCGACGTGCTTTCCAAGCTTCCCCGTATCGGCTGCAATGCCGGCAATCCATCTCCCAACGCATCATCATCCACAGGACGAGCGTGATTCGATAACCGAGGCGGCATCTCCCGCTCGGCGAAGATTTGCATTTAAACGGCTGAGCGTGGCGGGCACCGACCCGGACACCGGCGACGTCTGGCTGGCACCCGGCCGGCACATATCGTCGCCCCATCTACAGTCCACGCCGACCGGCTGAGGCGCAGCGGTCCTTCGGTCACGTGATCGCCAAATCGGGACCGGCAGCTGGCCTCCAGCGGTCTGGCACCTCAGACAGCCGCGCACTGTCGCCGTACGGCCCTGCACTGCTGCGGTACGGTCATGTACGGCCCCGGCACGGCCATGTACGGTCTTGTACGGCCAGGTACGTCTCCGGTACAGCCATGTACGGCCCCGGCACGGTCGTGCACTGCTGCGGTACGGCCATGTACGGCCACGACACGACCATGTACGGCCCCGGTACGGCCATGTACGACCGGTGTGGCCATGTACTGCCGCGGTACGGTCATGTACGGCCCCGGTACGGCCATGTACGGCCCCGCTACGACCAGGTACGGCCGGTGTGGCCATGCAATTTCCCGTTACGGCCATGTACTGCTGCGGTACAGTCGTGTGCTAATGCAGCAATGTGTACAACTGTGCTGACTGTCGATGAGCAGCATGCTGCAGAATTGAGGACACTGTCACAGCAGACAGAACACAATACTGCAGCAGACTGGACACTGCGGTAGTAGAACGGACACAGTGCCGCAGCAGACTGGATGCCGCTGCAGGAGTCGAGACACTGTCGAGGGAGCGGGGGCGCGTGTTTCTGCAGGCCCGGACCTAATTCGCCTGGCAACTTGTCTTGGGTCACTGGCTAGTTTGAACAGCTCCACCACCAACAACACACCTGGCGCCAATATCCGATTTATCTCGGCAGCCCCGATGGAGCGCCTCGATCTTCACCCATTCATCCCGGCAGCCGCCACTAGCTCACAGCTGCTGCCATCTTCCAGCCGCCGGGGCCAACGACGCTGCACGCAAGCTTTTGACCGATTGCACCAGTGTGTTTTCTGAAGCGTGACTGACTTGTGCCAATTACTGACGCCAAACGACCACCAACCTATATCATTACCTCTTAACAGATCCCACCCAATTTTGGTTAATAAACTCGCATTTAAGTCGTATGTCTTGGCGTCGCGCTTGGCGTCTCAGTGCGTTACTCGAGTCGCATGTGATTTATGTTGAGGATGTTTGCTCCAGGATGGAAGTTATCCGCTCAATAATGACGCCCGCCCTCGCCACTCTCCGCCCCCATAACGCCCCTGACCAACTCGGCGCCAAATCTTGTTGGTTGAATTGCAGAATCCTGCCGGCCCACGATGAAAAGTTACTGCGCAGTCTATCGCGGTATCAAACAAGTATAAGGCGTAGGTTTGCCGTCAATAGTGCAACGATAAATTGGAGACGCGTACTCGGCCAACAGTCAGCCTGCTAACGAGTGCTCAAGTGGACTGGAGATACGACGGACCAGGAGAGGGGGAGGGGAGGGGTAGCATCGATAGCTAACCTGAGCACCAGGCAAGTGACCCCATGCCGAGACAGGGCTGAATTAACCATCAGACACAGCTGACCCATCGCGAGTCGCCTTATCAAGAGGCACAGCTGACCTTACTCCAAGACGTAGCCACATTCACGGCGAGGCGTAGCCACCTTATAGCGAGCCGCAGCTGACATGGCGAGACGCAGTCGACCTTATCAAGAGACACACCTGACCTTATGCTGATCTGAAACACAGCTGACATGCAAAGACGTAGTCGACCGCATGGCGAGACGCAGTCAACCTCACACTCAGGGGCAGATGACTGACTTCATCGCGAGTCGCAGCAGAGCTTACAAAGAGGCACAGTTGACCTCACCGAGAGGCTCAGTTCACCTGATCACGAGGTGAAGCTGACCTCATCACGAGACCCCACGCTGACCCGGCAGCGGCAGGTCGGGTATCGCCCGGTGGCTGGTGCAGCTGCTGCAGCAGTGTAGTCAGCCCGTCTCAGCCGAGTCGTGTGTACCCGTCCTGGTCGTGATTCGGCACAGTACATCAGGCTTAAGCATCAGCGGAGAAGCGCGGCGTGTTATTGGCGGCTACTACCATGAAGGAAGCCGCCTCGGCACGCAACGGCACCTGACCAAACACCTGCGCCGGCGACGGCGCCTTGTGACGCCACAAAGAGGCGCCTCTCGCATGGGTGGTGGACCAGCCCAGCTCTTGCATACCTCGCAAGCTAATTTTCCATGCGATGCCGTCGTGCTGCTACTACTTTTCAGGAATTGGATGGCTTGTGGCCCACCTGGACTCACTTACTCCTCCCATTCCCACGCTGGCGCGTTTCCCGCGTGAAGTGCTGATCTCAAGAGCGGAATGGAGAACGCAGCATAGTATACCAGTGCTACATAATGGAATAGGAAGAGCTTAAATGCGTGATTAAGATCAGTCCATCGTTGGCCAGTCGATAGTGGAGCGTGAGGGCAAGATGTACGAGTTGCTGGTGAACCATTAGACGACCATTTCAGCAGCACAAATGACCCCATCCAGGCTGGATCATTCCGGGGCCACCACTTGCTGCGGTAAGCAAGCTCATCTGCACGATGAGACCCAACCGTGCATGCATGTAAGCGATACTCCAACCGCGTGAATAGGGCGATACTCCAACCGCGTGACCACGGCGATACTCCAACCGCGTGAACACGGCGATACTCCAACCGCGTGAACACGGCGATACTCCAACCGCGTGAACACGGCGATACTCCAACCGCGTGAACACGGCGATACTCCAACCGCGTGAACACGGCGATACTCCAACCGCGTGAACAGCATCCGTAACACGGCGACCCAACAGCGTGACCACGGCGATACTCCAACCGCGTGACCACGGCGATACTCCAACCGCGTGACCACGGCGATACTCCAACCGCGTGAACACGGCGATACTCCAACCGCGTGAACACGGCGATACTGCAACCGCGTGAACACGACGATACTCCAACCGCGTCAGCACGACGATACTCCAACCGCATCAACACGGCGATACTCCAACCGCGTGAACACGACGACCACTGCCGCGCCGGTGAGCGGCCCGAGAAAAACTGGCCGGTGCACAAGGCGTTTCAATCGGGTCAAACGGTGTCATGGCGCGGCGCCATCGGCTAAAAACTGGCGTCGGTTTCACTGCGCACGCCGAGCCTCGCGCTAGGTAGCGTCACGTGACATAGCCGTCCGACAAAACAGGCGTGTCAGATCCGTGGCGGCCTGACGAGACTGACAGAGACCTGGTGAGGGACTGGCTGTGACCTGGTGAGGGACTGGCTGTGACCTGGTGAGAGACTGACTGGGACCTGGTGAGGGACTGACTGGGACCTGGTGAGGGACTGGCTGTGACCTGGTGAGGGACTGACTGGGACCTGGTGAGAGACTGACTGGGACCTGGTGAAGGGCTGGACTGGGACATGGTGAGGGACTGGCTGTGACCTGGTGAGAGACTGACTGGGACCTGGTGAGGGACTGACTGGGACCTGGTGAGGGACTGGCTGTGACCTGGTGAGGGACTGACTGGGACCTGGTGAGAGACTGACTGGGACCTGGTGAAGGGCTGGACTGGGACATGGTGAGGGACTGGCTGTGACCTGGTGAGAGACTGACTGGGACCTGGTGAGAGACTGACTGGGGCCTGGTGAAGGGCTGGACTGGGACATGGTGAGGGACTGGCTGGGACCTGGTGAGAGACTGACTGGGACCTGGTGAGAGACTGACTGGGGCCTGGTGAAGGGCTGGACTGGGACATGGTGAGGGACTGACTGGGACCTGGTGAGAGACTGACTGGGACCTGGTGAGAGACTGACTGGGGCCTGGTGAAGGGCTGGACTGGGACATGGTGAGGGACTGACTGGGACCTGGTGAGAGACTGACTGGTGCCTGGTGAGAGGCTGACTGGGACCTGGTGAAGGGCTGGACTGGGACATGGTGAGGGACTGGCTGTGACCTGGTGAGAGACTGACTGGGACCTGGTGAGAGACTGACTGGGGCCTGGTGAAGGGCTGGACTGGGACATGGTGAGGGACTGACTGGGACCTGGTGAGAGACTGACTGGGACCTGGTGAGGGACTGGCTGGGACCTGGTGAGAGACTGACTGGGACCTGGTGAGAGACTGACTGGGGCCTGGTGAAGGGCTGGACTGGGACATGGTGAGGGACTGACTGGGACCTGGTGAGAGACTGACTGGGACCTGGTGAGAGACTGACTGGTGCCTGGTGAGAGACTGACTGGGACCTGGTGAGGGACTGGACTGGGACCTGGTGAGGGACTGACTGGGACCTGGTGAGAGACTGACTGGGACCTGGTGAGAGACTGACTGGGGCCTGGTGAGAGACTGACTGGGGCCTGGTGAGGAACTGGCTGTGACCTGGTGAGAGACTGACTGGGACCTGGTGAGAGACTGACTGGGGCCTGGTGAAGGGCTGGACTGGGACCTGGTGAGGAACTGGATTGGGACATGGTGAGGGACTGGCTGTGACCTGGTGAGAGACTGACTGGGACCTGGTGAGAGACTGACTGGGGCCTAGTGAAGGGCTGGACTGGGACCTGGTGAGGGACTGACTGGGACCTGGTGAGGGAATGGACTGGGACCTGATGAGGGACTGGATTGGGATATGGTGAGGGACTGGCTGGGACCTGGTGAGAGACTGACTGGGACCTGGTGAGGGACTGACTGGGACCTGGTGAGGGACTGGACTGGGATCTGATGAGAGACTGGATTGGGACATTGTGAGGGACTGGCTGGGACCTGGTGAGAAACTGACTGGGACCTGGTGAGGGACTGACTGGGACCTGGTGAGGGACTGACTGGGACCTGATGAGGGACTGGATTGGGACATGGTGAGGGACTGGACTGGGACCTGGTGAGGGACTGACTGGGACCTGGTGAGGGACTGGATTGGGATCTGGTGAGGGACTGGATTGGGATCTGGTGAGGGACTGGACTGGGATCTGGTGAGGGACTGACTGGGACCTGGTGAGGGACTGGACTGGGACCTGATGAGGGACTGACTGGGACCTGATGAGGGACTGGATTGGGACATGGTGAGGGACTGGACTGGGACCTGATGAGGGATGGATTGGGACATGGTGAGGGACTGGCTGGGATCTGGTGAGGGACTGACTGGGACCTGGTGAGGGACTGGACTGGGACCTGATGAGGGACTGGACTGGGGCCTAGTGAGGGACTGACAGACCTGGTGAAGGGCTGGACTGGGACCTGGTGAGGGACTAAATTGGGACATGGTGAGGGACTGGACTGGGATCTGGTGAGGGACTAGACTTGTAGAGGTGCCTAGACTATGACCTCACGAAGGACTAATTGGAACCCAATGAAGGATTAACTGGAGCCTGGTGAGGGAATGACTGGGACCTGGTGAGGAACTGTACTTGTAGAGGAACCTGGACTATGACCTCACGAAGGATTAATGAGAACCTAATGGATAGTTAACTGGGACCTGGTGAGAGACTAGACTTGCGGAGCGACCTGGAGTATGACCTCACGCAGGACTAATAGGAACCCAATGGAGGATTAACTAGGACCTGGTGAGGGGCTGACTGGGGGATTGATGAGGGGTTGGCTGGTGCCCTGTGAGTGCTACACCATATGATCCGATGAGGCACCTATTATATTCCCTGGTGAATAGCTCAATAAGCGACCTGACGACAACTTTTCCAGCAGGACGACCCCACGAGAACGGAGGATCGTCCTGTGACCTGGCGACTGACTCGGCCCTCACTCTGCGGTGGTGAAGGTGGCGTAGAGCAGCTCGTCGCGGTCCAGGTAGTGCACACTCTGCACGTAGTCCAGGTAGAAGGGATACTCGCCCGAGACGGAGCAGTTGAGGCGTGTCTTCATGAACGTGCTCCATTCGCCGTGCCGGTCGCCACGGTCGTTCTTGCACACGCGGCCAATCCGGGCGTACACGCGCTGAAACGTACCGTCAACTTGTCATCGAAACACAGGGGGAGGGAGTGGGGAGGCGGCAGATTGTCGAGACTTATGCAGAAAACGAGTGGTAAGGTGTTGAGAGACTGTGAGCACTATTGCTAGCGTGAATGTAACATGGTTAACTGCGCTTCACAGAGAGATTCACAAAAGCCTACATATGTTCGTTAGCTGGAAGAGTGATTAGTCATTTGTCGGGAGAGATGTAGACGCATTTGTCTGAAGAATATGCTTCAAATCGATTCACCTGTTTAAATGGCTTCTCCTCAATGTCTTGTACGACTCTGAACAATACCATCAAGTTTATGAGATGATGGGATCATGTGATGAAGGAAGGTCGTCAGGCCCGCTCTGAGACCAACAAAGGAAGGCCATCGCGCACCGTCGCACCTGGATTTATCGCAGCTTGTACAACTGAACACAAAAACGTGCCGAAAACCCGTTTTGAAGAATCATTGGTTTCTCAACAATGGCCAAGATTAGCGCCGTTTCTCAAAGTGATCGAGTATCACGATACCAGTGATTACCGGCCGGCGCTGCGGCGAACTCCGCCCAAACCGATACTGGTGAGCCACTCCTAGCCGCCATGCTACTTCAGGGTGGTCCCAAGCCGGGCCGACAACGGGATACGACGAGTTCTTCCTCTGTCCGAATGAGCTCTTGTGGCTGGGGCGTGTAGCGGTCGTGTCGTGGTAGCTTTATGGTACAGATGTATGCCAGTGCACCGATCACGTGGGTGCTTGACGCTATTTAGGTCTGTGTGCGGCAACATCCGGACCATCGGACCAGCTAGGCGGCCGTCCACAGGCAGACACCATCGGACCAGCTAGGCGGCCGTCCACAGGCAGACACCATCGGACCAGCTAGGCGGCCGTCCACAGGCAGACACCATCGGACCAGCTAGGCGGCCGTCCACAGGCAGACACCATCGGACCAGCTAGGCGGCCGTCCACAGGCAGACACCATCGGACCAGCTAGGCGGCCGTCCACAGGCAGACACCATCGGACCAGCTAGGCGGCCGTCCACAGGCAGACACCATCAGACCAGCTAGGCGGCCGTCCACAGGCAGCCAGCAGGACTCACCTTGCCGCAGCTGCGATACTCTGCGGCCTCCTCTCGGAACACGAAGTAGACGTGGTCGGCGGTCTCGAACGAGCCGACGAACTGCGGCTGGCTGAGCAGCCGGCTGTCGTACTTGCCGGTGCGCAGCTGGCGCGAGCGGCCCTTCACCCGGTAGATGGTCGGGTCGAGGCCGGAGAAGTCGGTGGCGGTGGCCGCCACCAGGTCGCCGTCGGACGTCAGCAGCGAGGTGACGTTCAGCCGCGGCGAGTAGGGGCTGATGGCGATGCCAGACCTGTTGGACACGACCGTGCCGAGCGACTCGAGCCGCCGCCACGTGCATTGCGGCTGGAAGGCGTGCGTGCCGCAGGCCAGCAGCCGCTCGCCCCGGCTGTGCAGCACGCGGATGAAGTTGTGGCAGTCGGCGCGGGGCTGGCCCTTGATCTCGCACATGTTGGCGTCCGTCTGCGAGGGCGGCCAGTGCGCCGACTCCAGCTCCTGCAGGCCCTTCACGCTCAATCTGAACAGGTGGTCCCTGCGGGCGGGTCAGGCGGGGTCAGACCGGTCAGTCGGGCAACACTACGACCAGGTCAGGCAGTCGGGTCAGGCAGGGTCAGGCAGGGTCAGGCAGTGTCAGACCGGCCAGTCGGGCAACACTACGAGCAGGCGGGGCAGTCGGGTCAGACTAAAGCAAACAAATACAGCCGGCTTACTTACCAAGGTGCCGCTTCGCAGACCGTGTCTACATTGACGTTCCTGCATTTTCACAGCGTACGCAAAGACAACATACAGATCACTTCCCTCTGCAGTTCACAGCTCGTCGGATGCGGTCTTGTTCAAGGAATTCGATGCTGTGCTGATTGATTGCCCAAAGGATGACCACAAAATAAGCTCAACAAAATTAGTACCAGTAGAACGGGTCATCGGGTGGTCGGTCACCAGTTCTCTTCTACCAATTTGAGTGTTTTTTTTAAGCTGGGACCTGACGGTATCGTGGACGCCGATTACTGAAAATCGGATTATGTTCCGTACCAATTTATCGAAGAAAGAATGCCCAAATGTATTGGCGTTTAGGCAGTAGTCTACAGACAGGAATGTCGCTGCCTCAGCATGAGACCCGCCACCGGCGAGAAGAACTTATTTGACTAGTGGCGCCAAAGCATGAGTCAGGTGTTAGTCGCTGTTCAAAAGTCCACCAGTGTGTTTGCTAAGCACAACTGATAAACAAACTGAGTGCGTGACACGATTTTTGTCCGCAATACAGGACCCGCCATGCATTGTGACCACCAGCAGCACATACGACAAAATTTGAGCACCTCACCTCGCTCCTACGATCATCTGGTACTTCTGAATGTCGAAGAGAATCTCTGAGAACGTTGTGACGCCGCGCGGCGAGAATGTGTCCAGCGTTGGACGCAGCTCTGAAACAAACAGCCTACGTCAGCCATGCGTCACCGATCAGTGACAATGACCAGTGACTCAGTGACGACACGGACCGGTCAGCACACTTCTGTTGTGCGGACGTGAGTCAGGCGCGGCTAGGAAGTGAGCGCTTCGATTGGGTGCAAACATGGCCTGTGCGACCCGAACAGAGACGACGCGACATTGGTGTACCGTCATCGCACACTTATGATAGACAGGTACATAGCTACACACTATGCACTCGACAATGTGCAGACTACTTGTGAAAAGATTAGTCGAAAATACTTCACATTTTATCGAAGCAGCTCGGTATGCGGTGTGAGAGAGAGAGAGAGAGAGAGAGAGAGAGAGAGAGAGAGAGAGAGAGAGAGAGAGAGAGAGAGAGAGAGAGAGAGAGAGAGAGAGAGAGAGAGAGAGAGAGAGAAAAAAAAAAAAAAAAAAAAAAAAAAAAAAAAAAAAGAGAGAGAGAAGAAAAGAGAGAGAGAGAGAGAGAGAGAGAGAGAGAGAGAGCCACGTGATTTTGGCATGGAGGGTTTTTATCCTGTGCGAGTCCTTCATGAGTCATCTTGTCGGCATCCACATTATTTGCTGGCGTCAACAGCAGGCTTGCTAGCGTAACTAGATCGAATTTGTATGAACGTCGGGGCCTGCCTAATTAATGCGATGGACGAGCAAGCTAATTTCCCTTCCACAAAACCTAGAGATGTGTTGACCTACGGACAAGACACATGTCGTGCAGATCACGTAAATGTGGGTGACGCAATAGTCTTGACCCGCCTCTTCAATCAGCCAGTTAGTTATTTGGGCTTTAGGGCGCTTCGACCAGAATTGATCATTCACGCCCATTTCAATCAGCCATATTTGATCCGTCGATAGAGAGCCTGGCAGTTCAAACTACGCAGAGGCGCGGCTCGCGTGATGCGTATGTTGGCCTCACCTACATGGTGGCCTCTTCTCGCCAGCAATGTTGCTGCAACGCTCTCTGTAGATTAATGCTGGATGTGTTAGCCATGCAAGCTGCTTTCTGCTGGCTGAGGGGATTTTCAGCAGAAAATGGACAGCGTGCCATGTTAGGCCGCGGCATGTTGAGGGAGCCTCGCTTATCGCATGATGCGGACACTTTTGCACGTCAGACCGGCACGGAAGCATGATTAAGGTAAAAGACTGCGTAAAAGTGGCGAGAATGACACTGAGCCTCTGCTGACGTAAGCCCCTGGGAATGTCCAGCGACAAAAATGCTGGCGATGTCAGCACCGACACCAACACCCGCACTGACCTCAACATCCGAGAATGTCCAGAGGCAACAGTAGTGGCGCTAACAGCACCAGAAACACCAACACCAGTACTGACGTCAACATCTGAGGATGTTTAGTGACAACGATAGTGGCGCTAATAGCGCCAGCAACACCAACACCAGCACTGACGTTAACATCCGGGAATGTCCAGTGACAACAGTAGTGGCGCTAACAGCACCAGCAACACCAACACCAGCACTGATGTCAACATCCAGGAATGTCAAGTGGCAACAATAGTGGAGCTAGCAGCACCAGCAACACCAGCACTGACGTTAACATCCAACAATGTCTAGAGGCAACAATATCGGCGATGTCAGCACTAGCAAGACCAACATCAGCACTTACGCAAGTTTGAGAATGCTCAGCAGCAGCAATGATGGTGATACCGGAGCTGATTCAATCATGCTGGTGAAAATTTCATCATCAACGCCAGCGCTGCCACCACGACCACCATCGGGCTGACATCAACACCAGTAGATTGACAGCCGCGCCAGCAGGCGAACAGCCCCGACAGCCGACCACAATCTGGCGCCGGATCGAGTCCGGGTCGGGTCGCACACCCGGACCCGCTCGGACCGGGGCCGATGATCGCGCAGCTGCATCCGACCGATCTTCCGTCCGGCGCAGACTCCAGGTCGGCGGGCCGACCCGCACTGACCGGCGCCCGGATCATATTGGGGTCATCAGATAATCGGCCTCGGCTCGGCTCGGCACGCACGGCTCGACCTTGCCACCATCCTCCGGAGACGATCAGACACCCGGCCGTCGGCCGTGGTCGCCTGTGCCTTAGACACCTCCAACCAGCACGGGCTGGTGTCATCAGCCGGTGACACCCCACCGCGCTCGCCGGCCACCCATGGAGGAGGCTCGCCAGGTCAGCGCCTCGTGCTCCAGCCCAGCTGTGCACACAGAGGCGTCTGCGGCGACGCCGGAGGTCACGAACCTCTCTGCAGGGCGCGTCTGGACTGGAAAACGGCGCAGCAACCTCTACAGTGTGCCCTGGGCTAAAGAACGGTGGGTGGGTGGGTGGGTGGCGGATGTTAAGTGATCATATTTTATATATATATAAATTATATAAATTTATATAAATTATATAAATTTATATAAATTATATAAATTTATATAAATTATATAATTTATATAAATTATATAAATTTATATAAATTATAAAATTTATATAAATTATATAAATTTATATAAATTATATTTATATACATTATATTTTATTTATTTCCTTCAAAGCACTTTACGTAAGCTGCCATGGATATTTGATGTACCCTCTCACCCTCCAGATTAGGAAAGGACTTGCCTCACGTGCAGGACCTTCAATTTCTTCTGCCATTGGTGTGCCCAAGAGACGAAGATCTTCTTGGCGTTTGCGAACAAAAGTGCACGCACTATCGGTCATCCAATCAACCGTGTCGTACAGCAGCGCTTCTAGCATGTGCAAGCAGCTATCTTCTCAAGATAGCAACACAAAAATCGCGAGAAACTGTGCAGCGAAACATCAGATAGTACTGCTGTGGGGTGTGGGAACATTTTCTACCATGACACATAAAGCGATGGCATGGAATGCTTTAGTATGCGTAGATTGACGATCTTAAGTTAGGAAAAAAAAACGCTTCAGGATTTTGAAACCTTACATCATTAGCACCATCTACGATTAATTGATCCTGAGGCCGCTCGGACAGCTTTTGTGCAGACGTGACTTGTAAGCTTTTTGCTACATGCGTATACGTGAAATCGCATGGAATCGGTTCGACTGTTTATCTCCCCAAAGCGCGTGAATCCTGTTCTATCTCGAAGCATAATCAGCTGTTGTTCCCGTCACTAGGCACAATCACAGCAGAGATAGGTGCAGGAGCACGTTCCGGCAGCCACAACACAGGCCCGCATCTTGCAATGACCTGATGCCATTGATCCCTGCGCTGTGGCCTGCATGTTTAGCACCTGTCCGACCGTCAAGCCTGCTGAACTGAAACAGAACATCACAGGCGGCGGTGGTGGGTGTGACCTACATCCTCCCATCGCGTGACCACTGCAAACCCGCTGCACGCCCCTACGAGGCCAACGGTGAGCAATGCAGTTCGCCAATTAGCACAGGTGTCGATTTACGCCTCGACAAGGCCGAAAATTATCGAGTCTTCCATTGCGTGAAGTACGATCCACAATGCCGAGGGCATCATGGAGATGATCCCGCAGTCTCGCGAGGCACACGCCGGGGTTAACAGGAACCAAAACCGATCGCGTTGCCGCAAGGCGTTCGTGTTTGTCCGTCCGCTCTCTGCATCCAGCACTTTCACCTCACACTTTCATGTACGGCTCTTCAAATAGCGCGCTGGGCGGTGCCGGCCTCGGCGTGTCCCTCTGGTAATTAATTTCACCCGTCGACTACAAATGACGTCATTTTCGGTCGAGCCAGCGACCGCAGCGCAATGTCTCCAGTTGTCTGTGACGAATGAACGCCGCCTGTAAGCGCCAGGTCATCCGAGAAGTGCGCGTAGTCCACGCCTGCTGCACACCTCGTTAGTCGCCGACTCGTCTCCACGAGCGGTCCAATATCGGTCGGCACGTCTCCCGGCCTCGTGGAGTGGCCACCTGTTTACGACGAACGCGGTCGGCCGAATCGGCTTCTACAGTGATGGAGCACCTCACCGTTGACGGAGCATCTCCATCGGTGATGGAGCACCTCTATCGGTGACGGAGTACCTCCATCGGTGACGGAGTACCTCCATCGGTGACGGAGTACCCCACCGGTGACTGAACAACTCCATCGGTGACGGGGCACCCTGCCGGTGACTAACATCTTCATCGGTGACGGAGCTCCTATATCGGTGACTGAACATCTCCATCGGTGATGGAGCTCCTCCATCTGAGATGGAGTATCTCCATTGGTGACGAAGCTCCTCCATCGGCGACGGAGAGTCCCACCGGTGTCCCGGTGTCCCAGTGTCCCGGAGTCCCGGAGTCCCGGTCCCACCGGTGACCGGGACGGTTCCGTCCAGACGGCGCCACCGGGACCCAGGGCACCTCCACCTGCCGTGTCGGCGACTGGCATGTCCGCGCCGCCTGCCGCCGGCTCCCGACCGTGTGTGATTTAGCCGCACCACAGACGCTAACCACAGTAACATTCCCGTCACGTGCGGCCGACCCGGTGGCGGCGTGCTCTCGCCGCCAGCCCCGCGGCCGCTCTGACACCGTCGAGATGCATGGTCAGGCCGTCCAATGAAGCCCGTGAACAATGCACAAGTAACGACTTCAGCATGGCAAACGATAAAACCGCGGTGGCACGCGCTCAAGGGAGGGGGCGGGGCAGCGTGCCAGCCAAGTCGCAGAGGGTGCAGAGGGTCGCAGCCGAGGTCACCGCGAGCGGTCCGGCTGGTGGATGCTGCGTCCTGGTCGTTGGCATGTGCGCCCGGAATCCAACCACGCATTCCAGGGCGTGCGCACACACACAGATAGTTGTTAATGCGCGAACCGCACCGCAGCATTGAAATAACTCACGACGATAAGATCCGACCGCCGTGGTAGCATGGGATGATGATTGACAACCAACAACGAACTCAAAATACCCGTACGCCAGCTGTTGCTGCATTGCATCCTACATTCGGCAGAGCAAGACATCGAGAGCTTACGCAAAATTCCGACTGAACAGATGCTGACGGTTGCATGCCTGGCAGGCGGATCCGCTATGCAAATGACATGACTGTTCAACAGTTCCATTTTTCACGACCGTCTCTAGCTGTGATGCGGCAGGCCGATAGGCGCTCTTGGCTGGATTTAGCCATCACGACATCAGGACGTGTGCTGTGCCGTGATGTGTGCTGTGTGTGCTGTGTGTGCTGTGTATGCTGTGTGTGATGTGTGTGATGTATGTGTTGTGTATGCTGTGTGTGCTGTGTGTGCCATGTATACTGCGTGTTCTGTGTGCTGTGTGTGCTGTGTGTCCGTGATGTGTGCCATGTATGCTGTGTGTTCTGTGTGTTGTGTGTGCTGTGTGTGCTGTGTGTGCTGTGTGTGATGTATGTGATGTATGTGCTGTGTGTGCTGTGTGTGCTGTGTGTGTTGTGTGTGCTGCGTGTGCTGTGTGTGCCATGTATGCTGTGTGTTCTGTGTGCTGTGTGTGCTGTGTGTCCGTGATGTGTGCCATGTATGCTGTGTGTTCTGTGTGTGCTGTGTGTGCTGTGTGTGATGTATGTGCTGTGTGTGATGTATGTGCTGTGTGTGCTGTGTGTGCTGTGTGTGCTGTGTGTGCTGCGTGTGCTGTGTGTGCCATGTATGCTGTGTGTTCTGTGTGCTGTGTGTGCTGTGTGTGCTGTGTGTGCTGTGTGTGCTGTGTGTGCTGTCGGTGTCGGCAGGACAGCAGACACGGGTCGTGCACTGGCCGACCGCCCATGGTAACAACGCAGCCGCCCATAGTAACAACGTATCCACCCATGGTAGCAACGCAGCCGCCCATAGTAACAACGTAGCCGCCCATAGTAGCAACGTATCCGCACATGGTAGCAACGCAGCCGCCCATAGCAACAACGTAACTGCCCATGGTAACAACGCATCCGCCCAGTGTAACAACGCATCCGCCCATGGTAACAACGCACCCGCCGGTCAACGTCAGTGTTTCAATTCGTGAGCTATTCGCTCTTCGTTGGACAAAACCATAGCTACCGGAATTCCCCCACTAATCAGATATACAAACTTGATGTGAAAGATGTAGAGATAATTTGCATCCTCTTCAACATGCATAAAAAACATGCTGCAAGTGACATCCACTTCTACAAATTCAACCACGCACAGTATTCTCATCGATACATCTTCCCGAGTATCGACGACGTCCTCCTCCAAACATGAAACATGCACCCACACAGATGCACAATGCATGGGTTTAGCTTTGGATGAAGAACTTGTGTACTGAGCAACTAAACGAAGCATAACCTCGATAGGAGATAGTAGCTCAAGCTATCGGTTTGAAATTCCGTTCAATTTTGGAACAAAAATGTTTCGCGTTTAAGCCTCAAAAACATACAAAAAGTATGCAGTTTCATCCATGCTCTCTTGGCATCCATTTCTGTTCCAAGCAAGCACTCTGTAGGGAGGTATTTTTTTGCTTCACATCTTCTCCTAGCGATATGTTTTCCTCGAGTCCTCTCCAGTGCGGGGTGAAATACGTCTGTGGTGCGGCTAAATCACACACAGTCGGGAGCCGGCGGCGAGAGCACGTGACGTCCCCTTCACGTCTTCTCTGTGTCCTACACGTCGTCATCACCCTTCCCTTTCTCAAATGCCAACGGGGGAAAGCGAAATTCCAGCACGCGGAGCAGCGAGGTTCACCTGCCCCACACTCCAGACAGGCATCATACGTGAGCGAATGTGTGAACTTTCACCGAACTGCATCTGCGCACTGCAGCCAAGGTTCACCCTCTTGCAAGAGGAGAGTCCGGTAAGTGACGACCTTGTTTGCGTCACCCCGTGTAAGCGCGGCCATCGGCACGTCTTCGCAGGTCAAACACTGAATCCAGCCGTGACGGTCATAAATCCCCCCCCGAGACGTGGTACACTGCTGCTCAGGAGCGATGGTAATTCGCTCGGCTTCACGGATGACCAGCGTCAGCATAACACGGCTGCCTCCACCGTTGACGAATCCGCTGACGAGGTCGCTGACGAAGTCCCTGACGAGGTTGCTAACGAAGCCGCTGGCGCTGACGAAGCCGCTGACGAGGCCGCTGACGAGGCCGCTGACGAGGCCGCTGACGAGGCCGCTGACAAGGCCGCTGACGAAGTCGCTGACGAGGTTGCTAACGAAGCCGCTGGCGCTGACGAGGCCGCTGACGAGGCCGCTGACGAGGCCGCTGACGCTGATGGTGCAACAATTGAGATTTTCGGATAGCTTAGCTTCTTATGTGCAGAAAAGCTCACGCTTTTGAAATTCTTGCAACTGAAAACTGAAAAGGCATCTAAAAAAGAATGGGGCCCCTTCACTTTAACGGCTTTGTGACACACATGGGTGGAGCGGCGGGTTGTGTGGCTGTTGTAGCAGTGTTTGATGGGCGCGGGGGGGTAGAGCTAAGGTTGGCATGGACGTTGCAGTTATTTTTGGCGTGGTAATGAAATGGCTGACGTCGATGTGTGAACTACGTTTGAAGTGAGGGCGCTTAAAGTGACGTTTCACGTAGACATTGGAGTGACGCTTAGTTATTTGAAATATGAGCGGAGTGAAGATGGATTAGGTACATAGAACAGATCTCTACGTCATAACCACTTACTATCGAGCAACAAAGCTTACACTAGCAACGTTAGTGTAAGCTGACACTAGCACTTAACAAAAATACACTATGTGTAATAAAATATATATACACGACCTTCAATATACCAGGAGGTGCTGAGTTGACATCAGAAGTACCGATAAGGGTTGTACTTTATTGCTCAACGTTTCGGCCAGGGGCCATCGTCAGGAGTGATATACAAATGTCAAGTTTAACAATTGAAGAAAAAAAAAGCACGCGAGAAAAAAAGCGTGCAAAAGACACGTGGAATGCAGAAAAGCCTCCTCAGTGGTGCAGACACTTAAAGAAACTCCAAACCAGAAACAAACTATGTCAAGATACAATCCTCTGAGGAAGCCCGAGCCGATGGTCCATATACATATCGATACATACACTCACGCACACATATAGACATATATCAAATATAACGCGTAATACATAAAACATAATTTATGTTTAGGTAATTTTATGTGATATACCAAGACGTCGTTTGCGTGTTTAGTTGCGGCCGTAGATTACGTATGTGTAGAGATTCGAGGACCATCAGATCAGCGTTGTCCCTGGCTGTTGCTAGAATTTCTACTTGGAAGTTTGTGTTAGTGTCGCTGTGTTCCATGTTAGAATGTTTGTCGATCATGTGTTCGCCTAAAGGTGTGTATGCTCTCCGAAGTCTGGCATCTCCCAAGTGCTCATTGTACCTATCCCTGATACTACGTTTGGTTTCACCGACATAAAATATTCCAAGACAGCGGTTGCACGTTATTTTATAAACTACGTTTTTCCGCGTGCATCTACCTTTGAGCCCGTTGATACAGGTGTGGCACGTTCTTCTACCAGCAGGGCATGGCGGCATTTCCAGGGCTGAGCGGACCAGGTAAGATTTCAGCGTAGGTCCGCTAGTCCAGGCTACCCTAACATGGTTTAGATGAGACGAACGGATGGCTGCGTTTACCTGTCGACATAGTTGGTCATCGACAAATGGAAGTCTCATGTAAACATAGTTGGGATTACTACCCGCTCGATGCCGACGTTGCCCACTTATCCTACTCCTGTTGTGAGGGTGAACGGCACGAGCGGCGGAGTGTACCCGATGTGCTGGGTATCCGTTTTCCAGGAAAAGAGTTGTCATCTTCGCAAGGCTCCGCTCGCATGAAATAGTATCGGAGGAGACTCGTGCTGCTCTCCTCATTTGGGATGTTAAAACGGCCTTTTTAGTGGCCATCGGGTGGGCCGAATCATAGTGCAAGATGATGGGGGCTGCCATTGGTTTAAAGTACAGTTCGGTGATGTAGCTCCCATCAGCCTGAACTACAAACAACGTATCAAGGAAAGGAATCGAACTGCTATGACCAGTGTGTTCTAAGGTGAACTTGATGCTGGAGTGTTGTTGGCTAATTTCTGCAAAGAAGTCGAGCAGAGAGGCCAAGCCATGTGTCCAAACACCAAAAATATCGTCTATATACCTCATGTAGAGAGCTGGTTTCAAATCATACGAAGCTAAAAAGATCGACTCAAGGCGGTGCATACAAGCAATCGCTAAAGGAGGTGCACATCGGTTACCCATAGCCACTCCTTTTGTTTGCTTGTACATGGAGTTACCGAAACGTATGAGGTTATTGCTGAAAATATGTGTTAGTAATTTCACACAGTCCTGTAACCCAATCCCGAAAAGACAAATATCATCCAGATTGTCCTCGATTAGACGAATCACAGCATCTATTGCCTCCTTTATCGGAATGCTGCCATATAAATTTTTCACGTCCATAGTGAAAACAATACTGCCTTCCGGAAGTTTGGTAGGAAACGTTTCTTTCACCCTCTGTAGGTACGACTCCGAGTTTGTCAGATGGGCGGGAACCAACGCTAGTATCTGGACAAGAATCTTGCTCAAGAACCAAGATAACTTGTCTAGGGGGTCACCACTCGCCGACACTATAGGGCGCAGTGGAACCTCTAGTTTGTGGTTTTGGGGGAGACCGTATAATTCCGCTGTGCGGCTGGAATGAGGAAGGAGAGATAACACTGTGTCTTTATGTAACTTCCCTGCTAAAGTTTCCTTGATGATAGTACATGTTTCGATTTCGAGACGTTTGGTAGGGTTTGGTTGGGAAGGAATGCTCTTATAATCGTCCGTTATTTTCCTGGCCTTTTCAATGTAATCCGTTTTGTTTAGCACGACGAATCCTTTGCATTTATCTGACGGCTTTACTATTACATTATCGTTGTTTTTCATTTCCCGAAGTACTTCCCTCTGTTTCGCATAATTGTCCGACCTTTTGTTCGTTGCTTTGTTGTGATATTTATATGCTTTTAGAACTTTTGTTTTTAAATCTTTCAACTCAGATTCTAATTGAGTTGTGGCTCTCGGTGGTTGGTATGCAGGAGTGTCGGGAAACATGGGGCGAAGCTTTGGATGACCTGTGCTAGAGGTGCTTTGTGATAAGCCTGCCTGCAGTACCTGAGGTACAGTTTGCTGTTTTGTCTCCCTCACATTCCTCCACCGCAAACCATAGATCGCCCTTTCTACGCCTGATTCTGCCTTTTCCAAGCAGCTACGATCTACTTTTTGAGCTAACGCAAAATTGGGGCCTTTGTCAAGCAATCCCAATATACCTGAGTCTAGAGGTAACTTACTTAGATTAGACGTGCGATGTGCACGATATTGTTCAGTGCCATCGCCGTTGGTGTCCGTACCGTGGGTGCCAGAACTACCCGAGCTCTCTCCACTAGTAGCCGCGTGGTGAAGTAAATTATTTTTATCTGGGAGTGGCGTAGGTGGTTGGTACGATGAATGTGTACCTAGGCGAAGTTCGTCCTCTTGTGGTGCGCTGCGGTCGGCTGCTGGCCTCACGCCGCAGTTTCTGACTCCAGAAACAACGCTGGAGATCGTAAAACACAGAGACCACCCACGCATGGCCAAAGCCCACCCAAAGCTCCAAACAGTCGCAACGCTGGGCACGAACGCACTGAACAACGAAGCGCACCAGACCCTGTCCGAACAGCAGCGAAAATCAACAACACCACGTGGTGACGCACCACGTGGTGACACTTGCTAACGTCTTGGTATATCATATAAAATTACCTAAACATAAATTATGTTTTATGTATTACGCGTTATATTTGATATATGTCTATATGTGTGCGTGAGTGTATGTATCGATATGTATGTGGACCATCGGCTCGGGCTTCCTCAGAGGATTGTATCTTGACATAGTTTGTTTCTGGTTTGGAGTTTCTTTAAGTGTCTGCACCACTGAGGAGGCTTTTCTGCATTCCACGTGTCTTTTGCACGCTTTTTTTCTCGCGTGCTTTTTTTTTTTCTTCAATTGTTAAACTTGACATTTGTATATCACTCCTGACGATGGCCCCTGGCCGAAACGTTGAGCAATAAAGTACAACCCTTATCGGTACTTTTGATGTCAACTCAGCACCTCCTGGTATATTGAAGGTCGTGTATATATATTTTATTACACACAATGTCTAAAACCCAGGAGCATCTAAGAGCCATTCTTCGTTATATTAAAAAATACACTAGATCAAACAAGGACTTTTGATATTTTTATCACAAAAAGAAATTCTCGCCACGCCAAGCGCAACGAAAGCGGACCCCGTTTCATTTCTGTCTGTTCAGGCTTCCCTTAAAAATTCTTGCCGTGTCCCTGTTGGGATATTTATCGTCGCCTTACCCCTACGCCCTGCAGCATTGCGTACCGGACCGTGAAGACCAACGCAACTACGCAACAGCGCAATGCCTTCATTCCAGGCCTGTTATCTGCCACAGTTGTCATCGAACCCTGGAGTGGCTTTCCCGTCTCGATGAATCATAGTCACGCTTGTATCAGTACATTGTAAAACATGCGCATTCCCAGAGTAGGTACTCACCACGGACATAAAACAGTGTAGAACCGTTTTATAAGATATCAGCGCAATTGTCCTCTGAATTAATATTCGTCACCACACAAGGGTGGGTCAAGATGAATGTACCCAACGCTACAAAGAGCATTTGGTTGATATCGTAATATTCGTGCACCTTACGCCTCCTGTATGGCTAAAATTGCGTGACAAAGGCTAGACCAGGCCTTTTCAAATATATCAATCTGCGTAATACACTAATCTACGATCAATTCCAGGTAGATGTGCACTACATGCAAGGAAAAAAAGCACTTAGCTGTATGTTTTTACCTAGGAGATGGTGCCTCCCGGCACTGCTGACATATTTTTGTCACGTTATCATGTGAAGATCAGTAATCAGCTGACAACTATCGCCACACTCAACACGCTATGGCATCACGCATGCAATGTTCAACCGACTTTTAATGAGCACGACTGTTCATAAAATCAAAAATTTTGCGTCGACAAAACAAGGGACAACTGACATCACAAGGCCAGCTCTCCGGTAGCTTACGAGCAGCCGATTGGCTCGGTTTCGTCAGCTGGACCAATGACGGAAACGAAACCAACGACAGAGCTGGCGTTGTGTTGGCATCCGCCAGCTCGAGGAATGCCAGGATTACTTAGAGCAACCCTGGGGTGAATGGATAATGTTGCTGCTTTATCTAAATTAAAGTCGGCATATATTTCAATACCAGCACACTCGAAGTATGAAATGTATGGCACACCCCTTAATGATGGCAAATAACTGAGATCAACACGTTGTTCCGGCACGATTCATCCTACAAGTCTTCAAATACAGCCGTCCGGTCCCGAAATGCTTCCGGTCGGCACGTGTTCAAATGCAGCCGTCCGGCAGGAAATACTTCCGGTCGGCACGTGTTCAAATACAGCCGTCCGGCAGGAAATGCTTCCCGTCGGCACGTGTTCAAATGCAGCCGTCCGGCAGGAAATGCTTCCGGTCGGCACGTGTTCAAATACAGCCGTCCGGCAGGAAATGCTTCCCGTCGGCACGTGTTCAAATACAGCCGTCCGGCAGGAAATGCTTCCCGTCGGCACGTGTTCAAATGCAGCCGTCCGGCAGGAAATGCTTCCGGTCGGTACGTGTTCAAATACAGCCGTCCGGCAGGAAATGCTTCCCGTCGGCACGTTTTCCGTCGAGTCGAGCGTCTCGCGAGCTGAACTTGATTGCATACGCACGACAAAGTCTGATTATCATGACAACCCGAGGTATACCATCAAAATTTCGACATTAATTAGATATCATAGAATGTTGGGTAAGACTAATGATACAGCTAGATTCCTGCAGTTGCCTAGCATTAGCTGAGTATTTCGTAATTTAACTATATCTGACAAATGGTTAATAAGAACGATAATTTGCAAAATTATACCCTTGGCCAGCATAACATGAACTTCCTCGGTTTTCAATGCATTACCGGATTTAAGCAACGCTCCCAGTACGTACATGACACCACGAATGTTTAGACTACAACAGTTCTTTGGTTTCCAGTTTCCACGTGCGAAACAGCCCCATAACCTTGGTATGCGCACGGATGGTTTATAGAGCACGGGACCAGAGCAATCATTAATCATATCTAGGAAAATATAAATAAGATCAGAGTATATTTTTAATAGCCGAGGATGTAGGGGGGGGCACATCTTTTTTAAACTTAACCACATATCGGCATGACTTCAGCCCTGGTCAGCTAGCAAGTATCATGGCATCTATCAGAACGGAGGGTAGCATGATATGACAGTACATTCTAGACGAGAAGCCATCACTGAGACACCTCTGCTGAAAGTCATCACTGAGACACCTAGCTAATGGGTATATCTGGCTGTTCAGTTATTCAACAAGAACGTCTCTTTCCGACGGGAAATGGCTGTACAGTATGTATGGATATGCGACCATGGGATGAATCAGCGTTGGTAGAAGCGTAAACAAAATTCGACAAGGTCGTGTCTAACTTCCAAGTGCTAATATGGCGATAATATCCAATGATATCGGTATTCTACGAATGTGAACCATCTGATTGGAGATTGGGGGAATTATGAATCATGAAGTGCCTGAAGCGTCCCAGAAATGAAGTAACACGGCCCACTGAACACTGGATCGGAATTGCATTATATTTTAGGTAATAAATTGTGCTAGTATAGCACAAGCAAAAGGAATAGTCCAGTATTAGTGCACTCATCGCAAACAGTGATATAGAAGAAGCGAAATAGAATGTGTTACGTGAATGAATGCTGCGCAGGATGTGAGGTTGGAAACTTGAACCGGTCACAGGGCGAGGGTAGGCAGTTTGGAACCACGTATCGGTGTCCCAATGGGCAAACAGACTGAAGGGCGGAAGGTTTTGGACTCGGGACAAATGAAAACAAATGCAATTGAATCAAGCACCATCCCTGCACAATACATATCTTTGTGGTTATGGCGTAGGTGACATAGGAAGTGTTCTTGATCTCTTAGGAGAGATCCGAGGCCCTATAATGCTGGTTAAGCTCCTTCAACAATAACAACCATCAACAGGGGACGCTATGTGCGAGTCCCTGCAATGTAATCTGAATTCCTAGCTTGAGCATTGCTGGGCCATCCCAATAATTTATATGGGGTTCCATCTATGGTAAGTAGGTGTTGTGTTTCATCTTCGCTTGCTCTTTATTGCGCTGCCGTTCAGGTTTATGTCTTTGTTCGCTGGATGTCACTTGTTTTTCTTCTTTCCTCGTATTTTCTGCAAATTAGCGTTGATACTTCTTTTCATTCTCATTCTTATGCATTAATCATTGCAGTGCATGCAAATTTTCCATGTGTTGCACTCATAAATAGAAGGTAAATCCCAAATAAACAAGGTATTCTTGGTATCAGTAAACAATTTTTGTGTTTCTAAATTGACAAATTGTTAACAATTTTCCTTAATACCTAGACACTATTAATACGCCGTGCTAAACACATTGTGTATAACTTATATCCTCGTATGCGGATGCGCCAAAATAATCGTTGAAGCGATACTGTATTTTAGATAGCTTTCGGCTTCATCAACGCCCTGTGCCAGGTATCATGTTGGAAGCCCACTCTACTGCAATGACATGCTTTTCAGGAGCCATGCAAACAGCCATTTTCAATGGAAGCCTAGAGTCGAATAAGATCCGGAGTGGAGGGGATGAAACCGCAGCATCCCGTGGAATTTCCGGCATAACGACACTCATATTTACTGGCCTTTGAAGGAATGCAATTTGCTGTTTTGTCACCATGTAATTTATTGTTTGAATAAACCTAGTCGGCTTAATGAGTCATGTCAGTGCCAGAGCGATGCGGACCATTGTATTCAAATTGCTACTGCCAGACAACGATAGCGAGAGGGAGCAGTTGCAAGTCGGAAAACACAAGCTGCCTCGAAGTAAAAGTGATCAATTTTCAGATTATTGCATGAAGTCTTGCCCTCATATGAGCTGGTGCCGGTATGCCCCGAGGTCATGAGTTGGTGCCGGTATACCCCGAGGTCATGGGTTGGTGTCGGTATACTCCGTGATCATGAGTTGATGCTGGTATGCCCCGAGGCCATGAGTTGGTGCCGGTATACCAACGCATGAGTTTGTGCTGACATACCCGAGGTCATGAGTTAGTGCCGGTATACCCCGAGGTCATGAGTTGGTACCGGTATGCCAACGCATGAGTTGGCGCCGGTACGCCGGTATACCAAAAGGTCATGAGGTGGTGCCGGTACACCATCACATAAGCTGGTGCTGGTATACCCCGAGGTCATGAGTTAGTGACGGTATACCACGAGGTCATGAGTTGGTGCCGGTCACCAACGCATGAGTTGATGCTGGTATACCCAGAGGTCATCGTTAGTTAGTTATTTTGGCTTTAGGGCGCTTCGACCAGAGTTGATCATTCGCGCCCAACCCCGAGGTCATCAGTTGATGCCGATATACCTCAAGGCCGACGTCGACTGTCCTATTGCATCATCCGGGCTGCACCAGGTAACATGATCTCGAAGACATGTATGCCTCGCCGAACTTGTATGTGGTAGAATGTGAAGAGCACTTGCCATGCAAGAAAATGAACGTAAAATAAAATTTGGAACACAAATTCCTCCGTGACACACGTCTGGCTAGTAGGATATGGACACGCAACAGCGGCAAGCAACTCCACACGGCCAGGTTACACGCCGGCTTATGTCGAGGTCATTGTAACCTTGGAAAACACGAACCGAGCGTGATCATTTGGCGTGTTAGCCGACGCTGCACCGCTAACTCCACGGCAACCACACCTCACCAGATAGGAGCTAATTCGTTGCCATTTAGCCGGGGCCGCCTGCCCGCTTGCCCCATGCGGATGGGCACAGCACGCGCTGAACTGACCTGAGTACGACACCAGACGACGGTCGACCCCGCTGACGTCCCTGGCGAGGCCGGAGACCAGCAGCGGCACCAGCAGCGGCAGCAGCAGTGGCAGCAGCGAGAAGGCCGACATGGTAGCTGGCGGTGTTGTCCAGAGTCTCGGCAGTGAGTCAGCTCGGTGCGGTCATGACGATCCGCCTGCAGGAGGACAGGCGGGCTGTGATGACGCGATGACGTGGTGACGCGATGACGCCATGACGCCCCCACACCTGTCCGCATTATCCCGACATGGTAGCTGGCGGTGTTGTCCAGAGTCTCGGCAGTGAGTCAGCTCGGTGCGGTCATGACGATCCGCCTGCAGGAGGACAGGCGGGCTGTGATGACGCGATGACGCGATGACGCCATGACGCCCCCACACCTGTCCGCATTATCCCGACATGGTAGCTGGCGGTGTTGTCCAGAGTCTCGGCAGTGAGTCAGCTCGGTGCGGTCATGACGATCCGCCTGCAGGAGGACAGGCGGGCTGTGATGACGCGATGACGTGGTGACGCCATGACGCCATGACGCCATGACGCCCCCACACCTGTCCGCACTATCCCGTGTCACGCCGGCCACATCGCATCCTGCTCTGGTCGGCCGGGGAACGGCCCACCCTGCCCACGCGAGCCCACTAATGTGACGGGGTACGTGCAGACGCTGATTCGCGTCGCCTCTCGATGGCCAGAGTTATGCTGTCGTCAATCACAGAAGTATCGCCGTCACGAGGTATCCGATAAAGGCACAACTGCGGCGCCAGCCACTGGCACCGCTCTGTATTACGCGACCGGCAGTCGGCGGTGCAGGCCGCTCAATGCGTTCGGACGCCTTGTAAGGGCCGACTCCGACTGGCCCGCCGCATAATGCGCCATATTAATCGTGGATTATACACATCAGACGGGGCGATAGCCGGACTTGGTCCGTGTCCTCGGCCGGCTCTGAACCGACCGGCCGAGGACACCGGTACCGGCGCCAGCCGCAGCGACACTGAGCCCGTGTCGCACCGACCCGATACACAACGCCGTGCACGTGGGTCGCATGCGCCGGTCCTCCGACGGATGGACAGATCGAACACCGTTTGGCGCTGTCCGGCGCCGGCTTCCGAGGTGCGCACACGGCGACAGCCGAGACACTGCATTCTTGATCGCTGTTCCGGTGTGCTTGTGCTAAAGAAGTGGGTGCCTGCCCCAGCTTGGACCCTGAGCTTGGAACGGACACTTGCAATTGCGTCACAGATAAGTCTACAAATAACACTGGAGAACAAAGTGTTTGTTGCATTGATGCCAGCATTAGTTCTTGCCTAATTTGAGTGTGCTGAATTCAAATCTGAAGTTAGTTTTTATCTGCAAGCTCTGTATTTATTTATTTTTCCCAATTAAACATTTTCATTTTCCCATAGGTGCATAACAATATGCATTAAAGTTTTTAAAAAGGCAAAAACATTTATTGATTAGCATATATTTCGACATAAACATGATACACGTGATTCAGAGCAATTGCTAATGATGGAATATAAAGTTCAAATAGGTCCTATTCAGGCAAGAATTTGCGCTTGTAACTCTTGCGTTTGTGGACAGCCTCACGGCAATCTCATTTGATGCTCCAGCAGTAGTCTCCCATCATATGTTTGTCCCATCGCCCTCGATAGCCCTCTTCCATCGTCCTGAGGTCATGATGGAAGCGCCCTCCCTGTTTATCACTGACAGCCCCAGGTTTTCAAGGAATTGATCAAGGTGACTATTCAGGAAATGGAGTTTGACACTCATGTTGCGCCAAAAATCGCGAAATGCCAACAGCATTCTAGTAGCTAGAACCTTAGTTATCTGCCATTTTTTTACCAAGAAAGTTTTGCATAACTGCCACGAAATACAGCCATGCTGCCTTCTCCTTGTCATTCATCTTCCTGACAAATACCTCATCACGTACAAGGGCACGAATTTGTGGTCTATCGAACACATCTGCTTTGATCTTCTCGGAATACGATGCAGGAAAAGCAGAAACTGTATGTTGGAAACATTCACAACACTACTCAATACCTTCACGAACTGCTTCATCAAGCCGAGCTTGATATGGAGTGTGGGGGGGGGCGAATTATTTTCTCTCGGCTGACGATTGGGTCATTCACAATGTTTGGCATGCCTACTTCCAGAGTTTCACGGATGGGCCACTCCTCCTGGGTTCAGTGTTCATCTCGAGCTCGGTTGTCCCATATGCAGAGAAAGCATGAAAACTTCGTGAAGCCTTTCTGTTGACCAAGGAGCAAGTTGAGCATTTTCAGGTCCACACAAATGATCCAGTTGTGCTCGTGATATTTGAGTAAGTCGATGACAATTTTATGTCATTATGTTGTTCTCGCAAATGCACTGAGGGACCAACTGTAACCGCTCCATAAACATTGCAATTGTGCAAGAGAACACACTGCAGGCTGCGCTTCGAGCTATCAGAAATAATCGCCAATTTGTTGCACTATATGAGGTAACACATAATTGCCTGAGAAGACCTGGAATATCGTGGCAGTAAGCAAACTGCTTGTCTTCTGGAAAAAAGTCCACAAACATCTGGTCCCGCTTTCGGAAATATGAAACTTTTGCAGATCGTTCAAGTAGCTTTTTTCTTGCAGCCTGGAGGCTAATACCTCAGCTGCTTTTTTGGAGCGTCCCAAATCAAGCACGAAGTCTTTCAAATCTGGTTGGCTAAACTGCTGAGGGGCTGATGGCTGTTTGGTATCAGATGAGAAGGCTTCGGATTCTGAAACCATTTGTGAAGCTCGTTATCACAACCCTCGTCACCTTTTTGATCATGTTCATTGCCTTCATCTTCAGATGTGGCAAAACCATTAAACACTGGAACCGAGAGTTTATCAGAGTGTGGAGTAGGTGGAATTGCTGAGGGAATACTGGGATAGATCTTATTCCGGTTTTCCTTGCCGACATCCTTCGTGTTGACCAGGCAAAAATAGCAGTCAGTTATGTGGTCTTTGGGTTCTCGCCAAACCATGGAAACTCGAAAACTTATACGCTTTCGTAACATGCATGCATAATGCATACATAATGCATACATACATGCATACGTAGCGTGCATACATAACAGGATACATCAGCACACATTAGGATTCTTTACACATTTATGTCTACTTGAAGAAGCCATGACCAGATCTGAAACAATGAAAACGAGGTGTTATTTTTGTTGTAAATCAAATAAATATCTAGAATCCAAAATTAACAATAAAGATAAAGAAAATTTAGGTTTGTACAAAATTGGTATAGGTCTACGGTTAGGTTAGGCTAGGCTAGGTTAGGTTAGGAAAGGGTAGAGCTAACCCTAGTTCTCAAGCTATCCATAGTGTAAGTAGCAATGGGTGTTCTTTTTTGCGAAAATCACTAGATACAAATTGCATGAAAACTAGAGCATGTAGAGGAAAACCGATTTCAGATTTGGAATTAGCGTTGAAAAAAATACACACAATCAGTTGAAAAATGTCATGCAACAGAAAATAAGCAAAAAAATGTGTTCCCCAGCGTAATACATGGAGCGGAGATGAGAACACCCTTCCTGCCTCTGTCGGCAGTGTTCGGAAAGCAACAAGATTACTGATGAAAACCCAGTTCGCCTCCACGCTGTACGTTCACCAAGGCTGCCACGACCTCGCCCAGGCTGCCACGACGTTCGGCAACCATTCCGGAAACAATTTCCGAAACCTTCCTGGAAGAATTTGCCGAAATATTTTGTTCCTGAAGGAACTCCAGGAACCGGTCTTAAACCTCAATTATCCAGCCCCGAACGTACGAAAGTTCGATATGATCCCAGTCTCTTGCTGACTGGTTCTGTGTCACTGCGTAATCTCCATGTGGCCAGCTCTGCGTGCTCCGTATCCGCGGAGCAACCTCCGTGTGGCCAGCTCGGTGTGCTATGTGTCCGCAGAGCAATCTCTGTGCGACCAGCCCCGTGTCCGCGACGTAATCTGCATGTGATCAGCTCGGTGTCGGCGTAATCTCCATGTGGCCAGCTCGGTGTACAGCCCCGTGCCCGCGGCGTAATCTCCATGTGGCCAGCTCGGTGTCGGCGCTGTCGCCCAGTTGTGAGGCTGCAGGTGGTGGTCGCGGCAGGAGGCGACCCAGGCGGACTGCGTTGCTATTTCAGGGGCCGGGCCCGCCGTCGACCTCTCCCGCCGAGTCGCGCCAGCCACGCGCCAGCCGCCGAGGTGTCGCCCTACGGCGGAGTGCCGCTGAGGTATCGCCACACGGCGGAGTGCTACAGAGGACGTCCTACGGCCGAGGTGTGCCCTACGGCGGGGTGCAACAGAGGACACCCTACGGCCGAGGTGTGCCCTACGGCGGGGTGCAACAGAGGACACCCTACGGCCGAGGTGTGCCCTACGGCGGGGTGCAACAGAGGACACCCTACGGCCGAGGTGTGCCCTACGGCGGGGTGCAACAGAGGACACCCTACGGTCGAGGTATGCCCTACGGCGGGGTGCAACAGAGGACACCCTACGGCCGAGGTATGCCCTACGGCGGGGTGCAACAGAGGACACCCTACGGCCGAGGTGTGCCCTACGGCGGGGTGCAACAGAGGACACCCTACGGCCGAGGTATGCCCTACGGCGGGGTGCAACAGAGGACACCCTACGGCCGAGGTGTGCCCTACGGCGGGGTGCAACAGAGGACACCCTACGGCCGAGGTATGCCCTACGGCGGGATGCCACAGAGGACGTCCTACGGCCGAGGTGTCGCCCCACGGCGGAGTGCCACAGAAGACGCCCTACGGCCTAAGTGTTTCCCCACGGCGGAGTGCCACAGATGACGCTCGTGACAGGGACACTGACCCGCAGACAGGTCACCTGTCACGGCGCAACTTAGCCGGACAGTCCGGGCAGCCGCGATAGTCAGAGCACGAGCTCCCATGCGGTGGTCAGGAGGACCAAAATCTGATAGCTTCAGACACCCGTATGACGTCATGTCTGGACCTCAGTTTGCACAGGTGACGCTCGAAGCGGTATCAAACATCCCCGGTCTCCAGGTTCCTCACGGTTCTGGTGCAACAAAAGTGAATACGGTCGCCTCGGTGTAACAAAAATCGTACACAAAGCAGCATTGTGGGTCCGATAGCGGGTCTGTCTACTTTCACTGCTGACACACTGGCAGCCAATGCGTTCCGGTTTGTCTTTTAAACACACGTGTTTCCCTGATAACGGTCGGCCAGGTGGCAGTTGCATTGTGTACATGACTGCTCGTTAATGTTTTCGTTTTGTTTAAAGCGTGTGTTCTCTACTTCTAATATCTACCGCATTTCTTGTTCCCCATGTGATGACTATTTATCAAAATATGCATGTCAAATACAATCGAAGAACAAATCGTGAAAGCTGGAAGTGGTTGACATAATTAATTCTGAACTTGTGCTGCTATCTAGCCAGCACAACGTATGATTGAGAACTCCAATGAATCAAACGTTAAGAGTGAAGGACGAGATCAGCACGCTTTCAGAGCGCTGAGTTGTCCTCGGTGTGCTAGCATGAAGACATAGTCTGGTGGCAGCTATGCATTTGCAATGAAGTACAAATTGCGTAACGGCCATCATATTGGCATCAGCCGTTAAGTGTGTGCCGCCATATGAGAGGTCATCATTAAGCCATAACTGATCCTTCGGATGCTTACATATGTAATGCGATATAGATGATACAGGTAATATAATACTTCAATCTGTATTACGCTTGCGTTCTATTCCAGATACAACTGGGCGATGGAATGGGACCTGTAACGTGGTTGTCGCTCGCTACTAGTCTGTACGTGTACTGTGCACGTATCAATGCATCACCTAAATTACTAGGCAATCGACACACTACGCCAATAAAGTGTTGCAGGATACGTATGCACCACGTGCAATTTGTTCCCTTGGACAGCATGTATCTGACGACATCCTCCTCAGGATCCCCACACAACCAGGGCCTGTATAAACAGACTCACCGGTGTATGTATCTGACGACATCCTCCTCAGGATCCCCACACAACCAGGGCCTGTATAAACAGACTCACCGGTGTATGTATCTGACGACATCCTCCTCAGGATCCCCACACAACCAGGGCCTGTATAAACAGGCTCACCGGTGTATGTATCTGACGACATCCTCCTCAGGATCCCCACACAACCAGGGCATGTATGACCAGACTCACCGGTGTATGTATCTGACGACATCCTCCTCAGGATCCCCACACAACCAGGGCCTGTATGAACAGACTCACCGGTGTATGTATCTGACGACATCCTCCTCAGGATCCCCACACAACCAGGGCCTGTCTAGACAGACTCACCGGCGCATGCGGGCCCTCCGGCGAATAAATCACACCTTGGGCTCGATGAAGCGTTCGCCTGTGCTAATTAGGGGATCTAACTGCATCTCACCAGACGAAGACCAATAGATTAATCGATGGAGCCAGACGGGCGATTCACGTGGGTGCTGGATTTGCGGTATGGATTGATTCAGGGTAGCTGGTGCGCAACGCCTAACGAGCCATCCGTGTTCTCACACGTCTACGCGCATTAAGCATGATGAAGTAGTGACTTTGCAGAGAAGACGTTAGGTACATCCCTTTAGCTCGTTGATGGTCTCGGCCACATCTGGGAATCATACCAGCAGACGAATACGCAAGAAATTGGAGCGAGCCAATCCTGGGTTAGCTGACTATTTTCATCATCACATAAACGTACCCAAATACATATATGGATATATTAATATATATATATATATATATGGGTGTGTTTGTGTGTGTGTGTGTGTGTGTGTATGTGTGTGTGTGTGTGTGTGTGTGTGTGTGTTTGTGTGTGTGTGTGTGTGTGTGTATGTGTGTGTGTATCTATCAACATATCCCAAATTATATGCATCAATTCTGAGGTATTCCTGATAGGTTCCAGGATGGTCTCAAAGTCATACAGGCGCAAAGGTGTGTAATTGATTTACATTTGACGTGGTAGGCATGCCAGAGTGTCAGATCAGTATGCCAAAGGCTGTCATGGCTGACGTGGATTTGTGGGTGATGTCTTCTGTCTTTTGTGACCAGCGAAATCTTCGTGTGGTGGCGGTTTCGTGTTCACGGCTGCTCCGACTGCAAGGCCATTTTCCGCTCATAGCACGAATTTCCCAGTTCGAGAAGTTCCATTTCATGGCTGAGTGCCTACGAGTGGAGGTAGACGATTTCAAAATTTTCCCATATGATGAACACAAAAGAAAATACCACCAGATGCAATCAACTCAGACTCGTTCACTAGCACCTTTGAAGACCCAGAAGCTTTAATTCGCAGAATTGTTCCTGGTTTACAAGTAATCCAAAACAACGGCTGTTCCAGCCTCAAGCACTGCAGCTTGAAGATGACAAAAGTGGAACACAGCTTCATACCGAGCACAAATGCGTCAATGTGTCCACAAAAGAACGCCACCAGATTCGATCTTCAAGCCAGTCGCGGCTTGCACGACGACCGGATTCCATTGTTATCAGATGATCGATGCTTGTCGCAGCCAGCCAGTCATGCAACACATTCCCGACACATGAGCGGAACGCATTTTAGGACATGTGCTTATCGCAGCATGAATATTGACCAGCTTGTTCTACGCGATGCTATAGTCATTATGCTGACTTTGATAACCAGCGCCCGAAAAATACGAAACAGGGCTTGTTACAGCACACAAACGGCACGCATTTGGTCGTCATAGATGTCATGGAAATAGAAGTTGTCTTAGTTGTGGAGCACTTCATCAGAGTCTTCCAGTGCCATCACCCCACCCATCTCCTATCATGAAATGTTTGGTGTATTCCCCCTGTATGCCATCTCGAGAGCGGATAAAATATATGCACAACGCATCAGGCACACCTTCAGGTCCACGTAGCGTCTGTACTACATACGATGCACCCAAGAGCACATGAGCCGAATGCCTAGATGCGCAACAAAGCAATGCCAAGAGATTCGATCGCGGTCCGATACCCAGCCCTGACGAGCGCGATTTTCTCCACACTAGGAGGAACGACCGCCTGCAGATGAAGTTCAGTCTCGACTAGAGTTGGTAAATACCCAATATTTCGGGACCGAAGCCCGGGCCCGGCCGGTCCGACGTTATCACGCCGGTTGAAGCCCGGCCAAAATTCACCGAAGCCCAATCAAGACAGTTTTTTTTAATGCGTACTGTTTTCGTATAAATTAGTACCACTGGGTTTTTCTGCTACATTAATGCCATTTGTGCAAGTTACATCATCTTCGAATACCTCGTTCACTACCACGCTATGAATTAAAACTAGGCCTCTTATCAAGATTTCCATCTTGTATTGGCAGGTACTGACAGCAACAACAAGATGGTTGCAAAATGATTATTAAAACACATAGGTCAATGCGCGTTGCTTACTATCCTCAATATATGGAACAACAAAATTAAGGTTTACAAGCATTCATTCATTGGCTGTTCAATAATCTGTGCAATGTGGCACCATGTACCTAACAATCATACTACAAGATTCGGCTATCCAAACTATCATATTACTGCATCCAAACTGCATTATTAAGATCACCCTCGAAGAGCTCGCTCACGCCCAACACATGAATTGAATCACCCCCTTAACAATACTTTGTTTTGTATCAGCAAATATTGACAATACCTACATGCTGGCTGCGGGACAAATATTACGACAAGCAGGTTATTTCCCATTATTTATCGTCCTCAATCTAAAGAGCAGCTTAGAGACTCCCAAGCTTCGACTTAATCAGTGTTCAATAGTCTTCACAATTTCGCACCATGTATATAATGGTCATATTATACAACAGTCAGATTCAGAAATCAAAACTGTGATGTTCTTCAGCTTCGAACTTCATGATGACCTACTACAAAAACAATGTAAATGATCTTGTCTTGCTGTACCTTGCCGAGTCGCCGTAGTCTGCAACCGAGCTACAATCCTTCACCTTAACTTTTTCGTGATTACTGTAATGTAGATAACGAATGCATCAATTGACTATAAATGATTACAATGCACAGCAACAAACTCCAAATAGCACCAGATATTGGAATTAATGCCAACTCGAACCCCATGTAACAATCACAAGAAATACACGAACAGCAAAGCAATAATGACTGGAAGGAAGGCAGCATGGAAACAGCTACAAGAATGTCATGATCAGCTGATGAACTGCATTACTGAGGACTGCTTTGCTGTGGGATGCGGTTGCTTGCACATAAATTATAATTGCCTGGGTATAATTTAAATTTTCCTGAATTCTCCCTGAGTTTCAGGCACCCAAACCAATAACCCGATATTGATTGGTGATAACCCTGTTAAAGGGAACAGCTTAGTTGTGTTGATGCTGCCACCAACGCAACTGCTAAGCATTAATTTCTTAAATATGTGGTGCCGTTCGAAGGTTATTTTTCCTGCAAACTCATTCATCCATAATTCATTGCTTTAGTTTATGCTAGGTACCCTACGGTTAACAACAAATTTTAGTGATATCAATAAGTATAATATGCAGACTAAAACGGCACAACCAGCAGTTGTTGGACACACAGTTTGAGTACGGAATTTGGTAGTAGAGAACATAATATGAAGTTTGAAGACTGAAGAATATTGAGCGTGAAGTGCAAGTGCAATAGTGCATGAAAAATTGCATGTGGTATGCAATGTGTTACACATTATTCAAAGATATTTCGATATCTGGGGAATCCAAGTTGCGCATCAATATAGCCCATTACTGGACTGTATTGCAGGTGCAGTCCGTGGTTTTGAAAGAATGTCATCTGAATTTGTTTGAAATTTGAAAGATGCTCATCATGGATATGTTTGAGCTAATAACCAACATCTTTGATAATCTGTTGTTTTCAAAGATAGACATGCCAAATATGTTAGTATTATGTGTATCATCAGATTGCTGAATGCATGTGACAAGATTGCTGCGTGGAATGTTCATGTCGGCCTCACGCGTTGCATAATGGTTACCACTCTCTTTAAAACAACATCTATTCACAATGTATTTGGTCATAAACTGACGGACCGATTAAATGCCAGACATATATCCCAAATACCTTTTAAAACGCCCGCTGGTCCTGACCGGCTCTCTGACCGGGCTCTCGGCAATTGCATTTGCCCTTGCCATTGCTCTCGACATCCTCCCTCACCTCGACCTATCATGATGTTCAAGTGTGACTGCCTGTTGGCTGACGTGGCAGCCGGGTTCAGCGTGCGGTGCCGCAACACGATCTCCCCACTGCCCAAAGCCTCCCCGGTCACACGTCTGAGCGTCCACGACATGATCGGCAGCTGGGCAGTGGCCGCTCGCTGTGCCACCCGTCAGGAATGTAACGGTTCGTGTAGACTGCCCCGGTGGACACCGCTCTGGCCGCTGTGCCACCCGCCAGGAGTGTAACGGTTCGTGTGGACTGTCCCGGTGGACACCGCTCTGGCCGATGTGCCACCCGTCAGGAATGTAACGGTTCGTGTGGACTATCCCGGTGGACACCGCTCTGGCCGCTGTGCTACCCGTCAGGAATGTAACGGTTCGTGTGGACTGTCCCGGTGGACACCGCTCTGGCCGCTGTGCCACCCGCCAGGAGTGTAACGGTTCGTGTAGACTGTCCCGGTGGACACCGCTCTGGCCACTGTGCCACCCGCCAGGAGTGTAACGGTTCGTGTGGACTGCCCCGGTGGACACCGCTCTGGCCGCTGTGCCACCCGCCAGGAGTGTAAGGGACCCCCCCTGGCCACCCGCCAGAGTGTAACGGTTCGTGTGGACTGCCCCGGTGGACACCGCTCTGGCCACTGTGCCACCCGCCAGGAGTGCAACGGTTCGTGTGGACTGCCCCGGTGGACACCGCTCTGCCCGCTTCGTGCAGGCGATTCGAGCAATTGTCGCATCGCCACATCTGTAAAAGGACAGACATGCAGATCCAGGGAGACAGGTATGGCGTGCAGATGCAGGAACGAGTGTGCACATGCAGGATACGATCGGCATGATGCGAGCACGTTAATGCATATCGAGATCCGCCGACCACAGAATGTGGCTTCTTCTTGACAGTGAGGGAACTGCAGACGAGGTGTGGAGCTATGACGCATCTACTGCTAGCCAGATGAGGGCATTCCACGCCATTGCATCATGGCACTCCAAATTCGCTGAAAGTTGACACAGGCGAAATGTCAGCGATCCATCATCGTTATGTGCCATGGTGTTAAACATGTCCAGCATAACACAAAGCCATCGGCTTAAGCACTGCATGATTTATTCGGACGCCTGAGAAAAGTATTCACGCTTCCACATAAAGTTCACTAAACTCTGGCTAATCTATGTAATTGTACGAAGGTACCTACTTCCATAACTTCGGGAAGGATTGTCCACTGACGTTTCATATAGCAAAATCACAAGTGAACTTTTAGTAAGCGAGTCCAGTACACCTCCAAGGAGGTTTCCACTATACATGTGCTTCACTGATTAGACCACCTGATCGTACGAGTGGTCTATAAAATAAAAACATGTATAAGGGTAATGCGAAACATTACCATTGTTTTTCATTTTCATGATTTTTTTCCCGGTTTTGCCCTTTGCCCTTAGTGTGTACATCAAGGGTAAACCACATAAATAAGTTCCTGCTGTTCATCAGCTCTCATTTTCACCACTAACACATGTGCTCTGCTGGGTGAGATCTCTGGCAACCAGGTGAGAACAATGTAACCAATCAACACTTGGCAAATGTTTAAATTTAGGAAGTGGCCCACAACGAATTCAGGCCGAACGAAAACTCGACTGTTTTATTATCAGCACCAATGTCTCAGTCCAATCACTGGTAGAAGAGATACATAGAAATGGGCACAGACAGCGAATGCTACTTTTTGACCAATGTTTAGCCGTACATTAATTTCTTCGCATGTATCACATGCGAAGAAATTAAACTATATACGACAACTTTACCGATGCCAATTATCTGTGACTGATGACAATTATCTGTGACTGATGACAATTATCTGTGACTGATGACAATTATCTGTGACTGATGACAATTCTCTGTGACTGATGACAATTATCTGTAACCGATAACATTCATCTCTCCCAATGTGCTTAAGACACTGTCTCCAGATAATTGATCGCCACAAATTCGTTTGTGTTCTCCACATATTGGGGGCATATAGTGCAGGGGTGCTGCCCGCCATCTGCAAATAGGCCACGAAGTAGACGGAGAACATACTGCAGCGTTTGAATTGATAGCATAGTGATGTGAAAATAAATGAAATTGAATAACGTCACGCGATTTTTACCTTGGTATCTCGTCATGATCGACCAGCTGACTCGCCGAGTGACCCAATCATTGGTGGCTGAGTAGCCCAATGTTGGGCGATTGGATTGGCGTTCTACCGTGCGTGATGCGACCGGTGCCGGTCAGAAAGCCAATATATAATATATTCACGAGTACCTGATGCCACAGCACCAAAACACTGCAGAAATTGTTCGGGGATGAGATATGAACGTGAGGCATACGCGACCAAAATGATCAAAAATTGTTCAGTTCTATGAACGATTGACCTCGCCTGACCTGGATCGATATAATGAAGGCAACATCAATTGTAAGATAATCATACTTATTATATAAACCAATTGCAAATGACAAAAGGAACACATCTAAAGTTAGTTTATACTTTCATAGTCAATCTTTTACCGTTCCTCACTTGCATTTACCTTGCGTTACCTTCTAGTGTAGTGTAGTATCCGAAGTGTAGCGACGGCCGCGAGTGCCTCCGGGTTGTGACAGCCCGCAAGACCACCTGACCAAACAAAGACGGCCCTATATTGTATAATTGTACTTTTAAGACAATGATCATCTTTGAACGGAATGCTGTCGAAATGGGTGGAATACGGACAATGCGTGTAAAGAAAGCATACGACCTTCAATATACCAGGAGGTGCTGAGTTGACATCAAAAGTAACGTTAAGGATTATACTTTATTAGGTACTCAACGTTTCGGCCAGGGGCCATCGTCAGGAGTGATATAAAAATGTCAAGCTTAGGAATTGAAAAAAAAAGCACGCGAGAAAAAAAGCGTGCAAAAGACACGTGGAATGCAGAAAAGCCTCCTCAGTGGTGCAGACACTTAAAGAAACTCCAAACCAGAAACAAACTATGTCAAGATAGAATCCTCTGAGGAAGCCCGAGCCGATGGTCCACATACATATCGATACATACACTCACGCACATATATAGACATAGATCCAATATAACGCGTAATACATAGAATATAATTTATGTTTATGTAATTTAAGTGATATACCAAGACGTCGTTTGCGTGTTTAGTTGCGGCCGTAGATTACGTATGTGTAGAGATTCGAGGACCTTTAGATCAGCGTTGTCCCTGGCTGTTGCTAGAATTTCTACTTTGAAGTTTGTGTTAGTGTCGCTGTGTTCCATGTTATAATGTTTGTCGATCATGTGTTCGCCTAAAGGTGTGTATGCTCTTCGAAGTCTGGCATCTCCCAAGTGCTCATTGTACCTATCCCTGATACTACGTTTGGTTTCACCGACATAAAATATTCCAAGACAGCGGTTGCACGTTATTTTATAATGAACTATAACTACACCACCGAACTGTACTTTAAACCTATGGCAGCCCCCATCATCTTGCACTATGATTCGGCCCACCCGATGGCTACTAAAAAGGCCGTTTTAACATCCCAAATGAGGAGAGCAGCACGAGTCTCCTCCGATACTATTTCATGCGAGCGGAGCCTTGCGAAGATGACAACTCTTTTCCTGGAAAACGGATACCCAGCACATCGGGTACACTCCGCCGCTCGTGCTGTTCACCCTCACAACAGGAGTAGGATAAGTGGGCAACGTCGGCATCGAGCACATAGTAATCCCAACTATGTTTACATGAGACTTCCATTTGTCGATGACCAACTATGTCGACAGGTAAACGCAGCCATCCGTTCGTCTCATCTAAACCATGTTAGGGTAGCCTGGACTAGCGGACCTACGCTGAAATCTTACCTGGTCCGCTCAGCCCTGGAAATTCCGCCATGCCCTGCTGGTAGAAGAACGTGCCACACCTGTATCAACGGGCTCAAAGGTAGATGCACGCGAAAAAACGTAGTTTATAAAATAACGTGCAACCGCTGTCTTGGAATATTTTATGTCGGTGAAACCAAACGTAGTATCAGGGATAGGTACAATGAGCACTTGGGAGATGCCAGACTTCGAAGAGCATACACACCTTTAGGCGAACACATGATCGACAAACATTATAACATGGAACACAGCGACACTAACACAAACTTCAAAGTAGAAATTCTAGCAACAGCCAGGGACAACGCTGATCTAAAGGTCCTCGAATCTCTACACATACGTAATCTACGGCCGCAACTAAACACGCAAACGACGTCTTGGTATATCACTTAAATTACATAAACATAAATTATATTCTATGTATTACGCGTTATATTGGATCTATGTCTATATATGTGCGTGAGTGTATGTATCGATATGTATGTGGACCATCGGCTCGGGCTTCCTCAGAGGATTCTATCTTGACATAGTTTGTTTCTGGTTTGGAGTTTCTTTAAGTGTCTGCACCACTGAGGAGGCTTTTCTGCATTCCACGTGTCTTTTGCACGCTTTTTTTCTCGCGTGCTTTTTTTTTCTCAATTCCTAAACTTGACATTTTTATATCACTCCTGACGATGGCCCCTGGCCGAAACGTTGAGTACCTAATAAAGTATAATCCTTAACGTTACTTTTGATGTCAACTCAGCACCTCCTGGTATATTGAAGGTCGTATGCTTTCTTTACACGCAATGTCTAAAACCCAGGAGCATCTAAGAGCCATTCTTCGTTGTATTTAAGAATACGGACAAGGTAGGGTTCATTCCCCACTCCATTCGGTCGGATATGGGACATACTTCTTCAATCAGAAGCGAGCCCCGAATACTTGTGTTTCACCAGTGCAGACAATATGCTTGTTAAGCAATATTAGTCAGCTTCTTTGCCTTCTTTCGCTGTGCTTCGATGTGGATTCTGCAACATGTATCAATCAGCGCGTACGAAGAATAGTTGTCAAGACATTGTCATCCGAGGCTATTCAATGCGGTTTCTGATAACCTGTCCATATATCCGCTGACTCTGCAGAATGGCGAGACCCCGGCCGTCTCCGACCACCGACATGAGACACACCGTGTCAGACGCTGTGGGGCTGGTGACACCGACACACAGGCGGCGCCGTATTCGGCCCAGGCGCGGACACTGCCGCGCCGGCCGCCACCGCTGCTTAATCACCCACCACTATCGCGTCACGGCCACTTAATCACCCACCACTATTGTGACGCAACGACCGCTGATTGGCCGCCGCGTGACCCCGGCGGCCGCCGTGTCGGGATGCCGGCTGTGGATGCCGGCGCCGGCGCCGGCGCCGCTGCCGGCTTCACTCGGAGACGAAGCAACAAATCAAGCCGACGCGCCGGTCATCCCTGTCGCCTTATATGGCGCCGTGCCGCTGCTGCTGCGTAGCCTCGGGCGTGCGACTGCCCCGACGGACGGTCTCCATCAGTTACAGTCAGTGGGGTCCGCCCACCTCTCCTCTCGTAGCCTCGGGCGTGCGACTGCCCCGACGGACGGTGTCCATCAGTCACAGTCAGTGGGCTCCGTAGCCTCGGGCGTGCGACTGCCCCGACGGACGGTGTCCATCAGTTACAGTCAGTGGGGTCCGCCCACCTCTCCTCTCGTAGCCTCGGGCGTGCGACTCCACGTCACAGTGGGTCGCCACCTTAGCCTCGGCGTGCTGCCCCGACGGACGGTCTCCACCAGTCACAGTCAGTGGGCTCCGTAGCCTCGGGCGTGCGACTGCCCCGACGGACGGTCTCCATCAGTTACAGTCAGTGGACCCCGCCCACCGACCGACGGCGGCCGCCCACCTCTCTCCTCTCTTTCTCTCGGCAGTCGCCGTCGACACGGCCGGCCGGCCGGCCTCCCAGCCATCCCGACAGGTCGTCAAGTGTTGACCGCCCCAGTTACGCTGTGTGACCCCGCCCAGTGCGTAGCACCGGTCGGTTGGAAGGTCGTCGGATATCGGTGTCGGATCTGGCACGGCTGGTCGGGGTGCAATGGAATGAAGGGTACTCTGGCGTGGTGTTGGCCGGGGTGCCACAGTATGGTTTTGGTCGCGAGTGCCGTAGTGTGGTGACGGCCCGGCTGACCTGGGTGGCGTTGGCTGTGAGTGCCCTGGTGTGGTGACGATGGTGTTTGTCAGTAGTGCCTCAGTGTGGCGCTGACCGCGCGAGTGCCTCCGGGCAGTGACGGCCCGCGTGACCTGGGATGGTGGTGGCCGGGTGTGCCCTGCTGTGGTGATGGCTCGGGCGATCTGGGGTGGTGTTCGTTGGTGATTCCACGGTGTGGTGTTGACTGCGGGTGCCTCCGGGCGATGACGGCTCGGGTGACCTGGGGTGGTGCAGGCCCGGGGTGCCGCGGCGTGGTGTCGGCCGCCAGTGCCCCAGCGTGGTGACGGCCCGGATGACCTCGGGTGGTGTCGGAGCAGCGCCCGACACCCAGCGCTCACCACTCCAGTAGCTGCCGGTCGAGTCAGATCGCTTGGCACAGGCACGTCCCGGCCATAAACCGGAGCCGGCTGAGGAAGTTGGAGGCTCTCCTCACCGCAGTCGGTCACCGCGGCCATCAACTCGACACGCTACGGTACAGCACGACCATTAAGCCTGGACTATAGCCACCCGGGGTGCAGTCGGTTAATGCGCCGGCGTCCCGGTGTGGGCGGTCTTTGGTTCAAGTTTGACCTCGGCCATGACTGTCCCGAGTCGTCCCCGCATCCAGATGACGGCAGCTAGAATGTTGGTTGTGTCGCAGGATTAACACTCACAGGCCAGCATTTGCTACACTTGCTCATGGGAATACTATGTCTAAGCAGATACTCGGGTCTGGATACGCAGTGGGTCTGGATACGGAGCTGGAGAACAGTAAATGTAGGACGTTAGTCGGACAGGTCGGTACAAAATAGGCCAATTGAAAAGTTAATTACGGTCTGGCTCAATAGTAATCGACAGACCATATGCGCATTTCCGGGGACAGCGGTGATGCCTCCGGTTAGCCAGGGCTGCAATTTGGTGAGTTTTTTTGCAGAGCCATCGGTAAAGTCGAGATTTTTACGGACGACTCACCAACATGACGGATCTCATTAATAAATGTAGTAACCACTTGCCACTAGGCGTCCACAAAAATCGTAGTGATGGACAGCGCGTCCATAAATCAGAACTACGAACCGTTGTTGACTTTTCTTTATTTATTTCTCGGACACCTGCGAGCACAAAATCGGTGGCTAAACGCTGCAGTAGCAGCAGCACCGATCATGCCCACGTCCTGTCGCCGACACGACACCCACCCGTGCCACGGAAATGTGATCTCACGTATCGGACCTGGTTCCGGCGGGGCAGCCAAACACACCATTGTTGCCTGAGCACGACCTCTGTTGTGCTGATGGCGGCGCGACCGCAGCAACATTCCTCCTGCCCGGCCCCTCCTCCGGCACCACAGCGTAACACACACACACACACACACACACACACACACACACATCAATGGTAGTGGAAACTGGACCATAGTCGAGCTACCCATGGCTGAGAGGTGTGTCACAGTCACCCCGACAGCCGCGATGGCTGCCGTTGTCGGGACACCTGCCGGCAGTGCTACCATAACGGACAGAGAGACCTTTGTCGCAGACAGTGACTCCGCGACAGCCAGCGAGTTGACCGGGACGACGTCTCTGAAAAGTGTTCGCTGCTGCATTCAGACACAAGGTGCTATAAAACCCTTCTGATTAATGTCGGTGCCCTGTAACTGAACAACAATTGGTCATAACCACGTTTACGCCCGTGGTGATTTACCCCGCTATGTTCCTTCTCACCTGAAGGGCCCTGCCCCTCCACTGGCATGTTTACCCGATGTCAGCGGGCTGCAAAACAGTCTATTCAGCCTGTCGTCTTGGAAATAACAACCCTTCTCCTAGGCCAGCTGTCCGCTACTCCCCCTGTACAGGCTGTTCCGAACCTCCGCAACCCCTCGCCCCTCACCAGTTCACAAACTGTCTCCCTCTGCCCTGGCGCTGGCCGCCCACATCAAGCTCCTCTGAACTCGGTATGGTCATGTGCTTTTGCACTGTCATAAAATATAACCTTTATCGTTACTTTTGATATCAACTCAGCACCTCCTGGTATGTTGAAGGTCGTATATTTTCTTTGCACGTAATGTCTAAAACCCAGGAGCATCTAAGAGCCATTCTTCGTTGTATTAAACAATGTTATAACAGTGGCGACCTCACGGAAGAAATGGCCCAATTTGCGATTTTGCATCAAAAGCTAGGACGTGGCGAAGAACGGATCATCTTCCTCATCAACTGCAGACAGGAAAGGCTCTACCCCAGATTCATAGTCTCCAAAGTTTCAATTCATCACAGCTCCAGCAGCCAGCGGGTTCGTAAACAAGTTAGCAAACTTCAAGCTATCATGCTACGAGAAGAGATTTCTGATGCTTACAGACATCGGGCCTATATAATAAATATATGTGCGTGAGTGTATGCATCGATATGTATATGGACCATCGGCTCGGGCTTCCTCAGAGGATTCCTTCTTGACATAGTTTGTTTCTGGTTTGGAGTTTCTGTGAGTGTCTGCACCACTGAGGAGGCTTTTCTGCATTCCACGTGTCTTTTTGCACGCTTTTTCCCGCGTGCCTTTTTCAATTTTTTAAGCTTGAGCTTTTTTTCATCACTCCTGACGATGGCCGCTGGCCGAAACGTTGAATAATAAAATATAACCTTTATCGTTACTTTTGATATCAACTCAGCACCTCCTGGTATATTGAAGGTCGTATATTTTCTTTACACGTAATGTCTAAAACCCAGGAGCATCTAAGAGCCATTCTTCGTTGTATTAAACAATATCATAACAGTGGCGACCTCACGGAAGAAATGGCCCAATTTACAATTTTGCATCAAAAGCTAGGACATGTCGAAGAATGGATCATCTTCCTCATCAACTGCAGACAGGAAAGGCTCTACCCTAGATTCATAGTCTCCAATGTTTCAATTCATCACAGCTCCAGCAGCCAGCGGGTCCGTACACAAGTTAGCAAACTTCAAGCTATCATGCTACGAAAAGAGATTTATGATGCTTACAGACATCGGGCCTATATGAGAAATATATGTGCGTGAGTGTATGTATCGATATGTATATGGGCCATCGGCTCGGACTTCCTCAGAAGATTCCTTCTTGGCATAGTTTGTTCCTGGTTTGGAGTTTTTGTGAGTGTCTGCACCACTGAGGAGGCTTTTCTGCATTCCACGTGTCTTTTTGCACGCTTTTTCCCACAGTGCCTTTTTCAATTTTGTAAGCTTGAGCTTTTTTCATTACTCCTGACGATGGCCCCTGGCCGAAACGTTGAGTAATAAAATATAACCTTTATCGTTACTTTTGATATCAACTCAGCACCTCCTGGTATATTGAAGGTCGTATATTTTCTTTACCGTAATACGGATCCAGCGCTGATTAGCTTCCGACACAGAGCTCACACAACACACTGTGTACCGAAATGTGGCCAGTAAGCTGCCAACACCGATCCCACGGCCGGCGACGCTATTCCCATGCCCACCTGCCAGTCGACACTGGTCACACGTACCCGGACTGCTGAGGTCACACAACCGCCACTTGCCGCCCCCGCCAGGTGGTGGCCTCCCATGCCCCCCCCCATCCTCCGATGGTCGGCGTCGGCCCTGAGTTTGTGACATGTCCCGCGGGGCCGGCGACGATCCTCGGATCACCAGCATGAGCAGACGTCTGCGGCGGTAGCTTATTGCGGGAGGGACGGGACGACCCGACCGGAGACTCCAATGCTGCACTGTCAAGACGGTAACACCAACGGACTGCAGCGAAAACCCCATGCTTTTTGGCCACGGTAATAACGTGTGTTAGTCACGGTAATGTGACATATCGATATCAATAGCGTATGATGTCGGTAGCAACGGTTTAGATGTGAGGGCAATTCCAATGTACATGCGGGAAAACACGGCATAATATGGTACCGTAGGAACGTCACCTGGAAGTGCCGCTTGCCACCACGTTACGATCTGGTGAGGCCAACTAAAGTCGCTTCTGCTCTTTTGGATCAGGACCTGCTTACTGAGCCACACACCAATAAAGAGGCTCCTAAAAGTAAATATAGTTACAAGAATGTAAAACTGTCCGTGGTTGTATCGAATGTGAACGGTGCGCGAGGCTTTCCCGGCTAGCAGTATCTTGATGTAATGATTGTTGCAATGATTTTAAAGCGGACAAAAGCGGACAAAGACCCTGAGTTTTATTACACCTGACTCTATTAATCTACATGCAAGGTCGTGCAGTTGACGTGCATTTCCCAGCACTGGCAAAAGAGCATCCGTCAAATTGGTAGGACGGGCGTTCTACAAGCCTGGATGACCCTCAGCCATCCTACCATTGATGGTATGCCCTCGATATAATACAATTGACAGCAGTGAGGATGAGATGAATCCAGATGGTTGTCAATGATCGCAGCCTAATTACCCCAGGATTGTGTGTGAACCAGCAAAAGCGAAACCATGATACAGCACCTACCCTTCCATCACGCCCACAGTGCAGCCAACGGGTGGAGAATGGTCTGCTGCCACACCCCTGGCTGACAGGAGCGCCACTCTCGTCAGACAATAGACCTGGCGCGGCGGGGAGCACGGCGTGGTATTCTGCACGTGGCTCGTGTCAGCTAAACATGGCCACCGCCACGACTGGATTCCGATCCAACCAGGCGGAGAGGCCCGGGTCTGCTGCACCCCCGGCTGGTGTCGGGTCGGGTCGGATCCTCCCAGCCAAGTCATGTCACTGGGACAGGGTCTGTCTGTCGCCCCATGAGCCATACCTTACACTTCAGGTCACACCTGGTCTGGACGCCTAGCGGCGGCGGCGGTGCTGCTGGTGGTGGTGGTTTAGTGCTTCAAGGCGCGCCAATTACCGGGTATTATGCGCTCACTAATCTGGTGGTGACTGAGGCCCAGGGGTGGATCATCAGGGGTGGATTCCCAGGGGAGGATCCCCAGGGTGGATCATCCAGGGGTAGATTCTCCAGGGACTACGGGTGGCGGAGGAGTCGCGTCCAGCTTGGAGAAACAGCTTGAGGGAGAAAGGACTGTTCATTTATTCATGGGCATCAAGGAGATAGCTCATCGCAGCAGTACACATGGAACACCAAATGTTATCAACAGAAACGATTATGTCTATTCGATTGATTAATGAAACCACTCGACTTAGGAAAACAAGAAAACTATCAAGCTTTTCGACGCCGTCGGGCTTTCAGTGCATTCCAGGACCTACTTAGGGCTTCTCACTTCCATACAAGATTCACAATCTTCTCGAGACCGATACCGAGATAGATTTTGTGAGAGACAGACTTGAGGTTTTGTCGGGGCTATGGAGGAAGCACAGGGACGGCAGTTATAGGAGACGTCGTCCGGTCAGTTGCCTGACTACAATAGGGCAGAGAAGGCAGATACAGGAGACGCCTGGTCAGGTGCCTGGCCACAGCAGTACAGCGACGGCAGATAGAGGGAGGCGCCTGGTTAGTTGCTTGGCCACAGCAGTACAGCGACGGCAGATAGAGGGAGGCGCCTGGTTAGTTGCTTGGCCACAGCAGTACAGCGACGGCAGATACAGGAGACGCCTGGTTAGTTGCTTGGCCACAGCAGTACAGCGACGGCAGATACAGGAGACGCCTGGTTAGTTGCCTGACCACAACAGGACAGAGACGGCAGATACAGGAGATGCGTGATCAGCTTCCTGACCACAACAGGGCAGAGAAGGCAGATACAGGAGATGCTTGGTCAGTTACCTGGCCACAACTGGACAGAGACGGTAGTTCTCTGTCTCTGACGTCTCAGTCGAATCGCTACCTGTCTCGGGAAAATCACGACCTGTTTCGGGCAAATCACGACCTGTCTCAGGCAAATCACGACCTGTCTCAGGCAAATCACGACCTGTCTCAGGCAAATCACGACCTGTCTCAGGCAAATCACGACCTGTCTCAGGCAAATCACGACCTGTCTCAGGCAAATCACGACCTGTCTCAGGCGAATCACTACCTGTCTCAGGCGAATCATGACCTGTCTCAGGAAGATCACTACCTGTTGCATGCAAAGCACGATTCGTCTCAGGCTATTTACGACTGGTCTCAGACAGCGACATAGGTCATGTGTTCACTGCATGGTTGGTTGGTTGGTTATTTAGGCATAGGGGCTCATCGACTGTTTCGGTCATACAGCGCCCATGTTCACTGCATGGGCTCAAATGGTGCAGTCTCCGGTACTATGAAGGGTATAAATATATCCACAGAGAAGACGTACCGCCCCCACACGCGCGCCAACTGGAGGCACAATTGGTGGTTATTGATTTTACGACACGTCGACCGTTGAGTCATGTAGCGTCGCCAATCTCTCACGCCGATTGGTCGCGGGCGGAGAGTAGCGACAGGTGAGACTGGAACCCACAGGAGACGGGAAACTTACCCCTAGACTACTCGTCCCCTGGAGGCACAATTGACTGGACGTGTCAAGTGGTTTGCATTGCTGGTAGGGCTTTTTATCACGTTGACCGTTTTCGGTCATATAGCATCTCTAATGGCTCACGCCGATTGGTTGCGGGCGGAGAGTAGCGACAGGTGGGACTCGAGCCCAGAACCTTTATTTTGGGAAACTGGCAACTTGCCGCCAATCTATTCGCCCCCAGGGTCTGCATTAAACAATTCTGGAGTTGACTTGGGTGTCAGATTTTCGCGAGGTATCAAATTTTCGAGAGGTATCAAATTTGCTGGATGTGTCGAATTTTCTTGAGGCGTCAAATTTTCTTGAGGCGTCAAATTTTCTTGAGGCGTCAAATTTTCTGGAGGTGTCAAATTTTCTGGAGGTGTCAAATTTTCTGGAGGTGTCAAATTTTCTGGAGGTGTCAAATTTTCTGGAGGTGTCAAATTTGCTGGATGTGTCGAATTTTCTGGAGGTGTCTGCGTTTTGTAAACTAAAATGGGGTGTGCGGCAGCAGTGCACCGTGTATGGGTTCTGGTATGGTTGACACAGCACCCCAGACCGCGGCGTGTTACCTCCCACTGCCACCCACCACCCCAGACCGCGGCGTGTTACCTCCCACTGCCACCCACCACCCCAGACCGCGGCGTGTTACCTCCCACTGCCACCCACCACCCCAGACCGCGGCGTATTACCTCCCACTGCCACCCACTATCCCAGACCGCGGCGTGTTACTTTCCACTGCCACCAACTACTCCAGACCGCGGGTGTTACTTCTCACTGCTACACATTACCCTAGACCGCAGCATGCTAACTCCAGCCTTCACACACCACCCGGACCGCCTCGTGCTAATTCCAGTCTTTACACACTACCCCGAACAGCCTCATGCTCCATCCAACCTTCACATATTACCCTCGGATCGCCCTGTGTTATACTTCCGATCTCATCACTCCCAAATGATGCAATTAGAGGTCATCAATTCAAAATTAAAGTTAATCACAGCAGGACAAGGTTAAGACAGTCTTTCTTCACCAACAGGGTAGTAGAACACTGGAACCAGCTGCCAGGAACCATTGTCAGTAGCAACACACTGAACATCTTTAAAAACGGCATAGACAATCATTATAAGAATAGGGGGCTTGTTTTTCTGTATTCCAGGGAGGGTTGATCGACAGGAAGGAGATGGGAGTTGGGATGAGTTTGTAATTGTTCAGTGTGTTATGCAATAGCAAGTGAGTCTCTTATTAAGTCTAAACGCTTTATAACTTTATATAGGGTGTACCTAGCAGTGGATTCAGCACCTTCCTTCGGGATGTGATGCTGATGAGATTGTCTATGGTAGCACAATGGGTATGATGGGAGGAGTTTGTAATTGTTGAGTGTATTATGCAATAGCAAGTGAGTCTCTTATTAAGTCTGAACGCTTTATGAATTTGTGTGGGGTGTGCCTAGCAGTGGATTCGGCACCTTCCTTCGGGATGTGATGCTGATGAAATTGTCTACGGTGGCACGATGGGTATGATGGGAGGAGCTTGTGATTGTTGAGGGTGTTATGCGGTAGCAAGTGAGTGGTGCTAGATAGGCTGGGGTATATAGCTTCCTAGGAACTTGGGATAAGGAATTGATTGGGGTGAGAGTATGTACATTTCTAGTACCTTTTCTAGATAGGCTTAACCCAGATGGGCCCCTGTGGCTCTTATTAAGCCTTAATACTTCACGACTTTATGACTTTATAAGTGAATCCTCAACACTCAACCTCAAATAGCATCAGGATCCACAAGATCACCGTACCCGGATCTTCTCACACCACCTCTCCTGGAAAACCACCACGACTGATTTCACGGGCGAGAGGAGCAGTGGCGACAAACAGCTTGATTACAGTTTTCTTGGAAAATCGACATTTTCCACGGATATCAACGTTCGGGAACTCGGTCTCTCTAAAGCGGTTCTCAAGATTTTCCAGATTCTTTCGCAACCTTGGCTCTTCACAGGTGAGAGATGGCGAAGCGCGACTTGTGTGCTCCGGCCCTTCGACACGCCAGTCCCAGATATTGGACAACACCCCGGGTCTGACGCCAGTCCCAGATATCGGACAACACCCCGGGTCTGACGCCAGTCCCAGATATCGGACAACACCCCGGATCTGACGCCAGTCCCAGATATCGGACAACACCCCGGGTCTGACGCCATTCCCAGATATCGGACAACACCCCGGATCTGACGCCAGTCCCAGATATCGGACAACACCCCGGACTGAACGAACCCCGACATCAACACAATGCCCGAACAGTTTTCCCTGCTTCCCACCATCACCCAGGACTGATCCGTACAAGTGAGGCCCACGAGAGGTCGGGTGTCCGCAGTACCACCTTGTGGCGGTATCCATAATTTGCCGACAGCACCGGGGACCTCTTTACAGCACCGAGCACCTCCGATGGCACCCAGACCTCACGGAACCTGTCCAGTTTAGCCGCGCGGCGAGGTGCAGCCGACGCGGCGAAGGTCGAACACGTTACCCGCGCTTGGCTGCGTCGTCAAAACGGGCCTTCAGAACGGTTCAGAGTTTGCGCCATCGCGCGCTTTATCACGCTAAAGACACACCACGCTGATGTTGCCCTCGTCAGGTGGATGCCTGCACTTTAAAAGGCTGCCCCGTGCCACAGATGTGATCGAGCCGTACGCCGCCCAGTCGAGACCGGTTTGGTTTGTTGGCAGCGGGGAGGGGGGGGGGCGGGCAGTTGGCAGCTGGCCACCGCAGGCTCAGCCCGGTAAGCGACCATGGCACGCTCGCCCTTTGCGCCTGCCGCTCTACTTAGGGTGGCTAGGAGGGGTAAGGGGGAAACTAGGCACAGAGCGCAACCGCAGAGTGACTCGGCAGTCAATCAAACATCCGCGGCAAGAACTGCGGGCTATTTCTGCTATTCATGAATGTCGGCACCCGCCCACAATGCTAGCTGGCTATTATCGCCACCGGTTGATAATCACATGGTCATTGCTGGGCCCTGACAGATCGCTCCGTTCCGCTCCCCCCCCACAGCGCGGGCAGTTCAGCATCGTGAGCCAGCGTCACCCGGCCAGCCCGCCGCCAGAGGCTGGCTGGTTACCTGGACTTGTGACGTCACCGACCAATGGGCGTCTAGCGGCAACGCAGCACCGATTCCGACGGCCCCGCCCCGGCCGGGTCGAGTCGCCTTGCGAGCGTTCTGTTCAGTTGACACACCTGGGCACCGTCACCTCACGCGCGCGACCCCCTCGACCGTCTGAGCTCCACTGACTACCCATCACCGGCGCGGCCGGCCCAGCCACTAGGCGGGAGGCGCCACCCCGGGCGGGCACGCGCGCCCGCGTCACAGGCGGCGTCAGGGCGCGCAGAGGCGCAGTCAGCAGGGGCGACGGCGTCAGGGTCGAGATGGGGCGGTGTCGGGAGGCGTCACCCAGATGGGCACCTACGCCTGGACAAAGTGGTGGTGTCAGGGCGGGCATAGGCGGAGCTAGGAGGGGAGCAACTCCATGGTTGGCGTAGGAGTAAGAACGGGATAAGCAATCCCCATTTAGTGCAGATGCTGGTGGCAGGGACGGTGCCAGGGAGAATAAGCCATGTGACGAATGCGCACGTGTCTCATTGAGAAAGGCCATGTTGAGTAAGATTCCAGCAGCTACATACGCCCGTGGGTGTCAACTCGGCTTATCTGCGAAGGGGGGCCTTGCCCTTCCCTCATAATACTGGTTTGGTCCTTCCGCAATTTCAATGTTTAACATAGGACCCAATGTGCGTGTGCCCCAATCGATTTTTACCCTCAAATTTCCTCAACGTATTGAGCTCCTCAACGATTTTCGGAAACTGCACCCCTGGGAATGCCACATCCAAAAACAAATTGGCAGCATGTTTCCTTTGCTCAACTTTTGGTGTATGACAAAGACCTGAAAGTTGCTCCACAATAATTTAACTGGCGCTTTACTGTACACCAACCACGATAGTTATTTAGCACGAAAATTTCACGACACAAATACCCCGTCAATGCTATTTAGTTTGCAACATACATGCCTGGGCGCAGAGGAGGGAGTGATGGGTCAGATTCTAGTGCAGCACTGGACAGGTCAAATTCAGCGGACAAGCATGGTAAAGGCAAACTCACTGTAAGAGAGTTAGTTTTTGAGCGTCTTGATCCCGTAAATTCAGCCCCAACCCACTTCATTCATGGCACGACAAGTACCCGGCTCCGAGACTGGCGCCTGCCTGTCTGGTGCCTACGTAAGCAGCCACCGCCCCAGCGAGGTCGCCGTACATTGGACTTTGCACCTCTCCTCCCTCTTTCCGGCTAACACCCCGCCAGCGAGGCGCCAGCCCCGTGACCTCTAACCGACCGGCGCGTACCGCCACCGTCGTTAATGCTAGATGTAACTGTGTTCACATAAAGTTATACGTTTGGCTGTCCCGTAACCGTAATTGATATAATCCCGTAAGCCTTGCGATTGTAAAAGTGTACCGTAAACGTAACGCATCGTCACCGCCACTAGAAACAGACCACTTCCCCTTCTAGAAGGCCGTCGACATGGATGTGACGTCATGGAGGCTTCTGCGGCCCATGACCAATCCGCGACCGGGGGTCTCTCGAAGTCACTAGCGCCCGTGCGGCCCCAGCCAGTCCAGCTTGAATCCTCTGAGCGATCGGACCGCTGCTACGCGTGCGCGCTTCCCAACTAAATTCAGCTTCTAAATTCATAGGAAAGGCAGTATCACGGCTTACCTTCCGAGGAGAACGTACTGTACGGTGTCTGTAGTTCCGTGTGATTGTGGAGTGCTGCAGTGCAATACATGGCAGCAAAAGATACTGGTACTTTCGTGACTGGAGTTATCGCGAACAAGAGGTTGCTAGACTTTCGCGTGCCAATAAGGACTTTCCTACATCACATTCTGTTCGTGCTATGTGCCAGCTTATTTATCGTGGACGGGAAGATTGCAAGTTTTCCCTCAAAGTGCTCCCCTAACTAGGTTTGCCGAACTAGAACGTAACACAAGTATTACGTTCTCCTCATTACCTGTCGATGGCCAACGACAGTGCTGAGTCTCGTGGGACGGGTGTTACGTAGCCTTGGAAGTCCGGCTTGCAGCTGGATGGAGAGCATATCTGTAGTAGCTACCTATCCCAGGACTTTGTGCAATTGCCGGTAATTTAGGTACTTGACAACATTTACGCTGCCGAATTGAAAAGTGGTCAAATGATTGGCTAAGACAGCGGCGTATTTAGAAATCTGCGCAGGCAAGGGTGGCACCGAAGAGTCGCATGTGGTCGTCATGTCAGCTTTGCTGTGGAAGTACACCCATTTTTGCTGGTAAGCGTAATTTTCCCCAGCCATTGATCTTCATTGAATTTCATCTTCCCAGTCCGAAAGGGGAGCAATCTAAGCTCCCTCTACTAACCTTTGTTTTAACCAAGCTGGTGAGATGGGGTCACTGGTGCTGGTGAGCTGGGCACGATTTGTGTAAATGAAGTCACGGAAGACATCCCAAATTTCAAAGCAATAACATGAACGGTTCACGTGGTACCTAAGCAAAAATATCCGGAGGTCAAAATGGCACTGCACTACGAGTGTTAATGCCCCAATTGATTCGAGGCATACGAAAAAGCTCTGGCTAGCAATAACTATAATGCTGCATTGTCATCCAACAAAACTTCTGATATATGTCATACTCAAACCATCATCAAACGTAAACCGGACTAGCTGAAATAGATTCACAGCACGATTAAACACTATGCTGCTGTCCTGCTAGGAAAACGCTCGCTACCTTGGAAAACATTATATGTGCTTAGTGCACCAAGAGCAGGGATGCAGCAGGCCTCCGAGTCAGGTCATATATCTGCCCACGGTGGACGACGGTACTGTCAAAATATTTCGACAGAAAAATCGAATATGTGATATTTACTCGGTGCAATGCAACATCTCGATTTGTGCATTTGTATTCTCGCACACAACAGGTGCACTTCACACACAGCAACCTAATGCAATGACAATGCGGTAAATAATATAATATTGAGGCATGCACAGTATGGAAGAGAGTGAGTTGACAGGAGTGAGAGGTGACACTGGTGGCGTTGCCTTAGCTACATCAGCTTCATGACGTCAAATCTGCGTGCAATAATAACAAAGTGCAATAGTAAACAAGAGGTGGTTACGTGTAATCAGTACTTCATGTATGAGTGGAAAATATACAAGACGCATATGAATAAGAGGGTATTACAAAGAAACCATACATTATTTATGTTCGATGGGCATAATATAATGATCGGTGAAGTCATGATGAGCCATTGAAAATGACGCATTCAGTTTTACACTCATAATCTACTTTCACTCGGATGATACATCGGCTAGTACTGCATGGTGGTATCATTATGTGTGTGCATCACACGTGAATACAAGCAAATTGGTTGGAACATATCGCATTTTATCTTCCACTTTGGACATTTCAACTTATCTTCCACTTCCTTCCACGCAACACTATCAGAGCAATGTTTGAACTGCTCAAAGCCGTTGCTCGAAGCTCGAAGCCCTACTGCACGTGTTGTCCTATCGGGCAGTCGCCAAGTGCCTAGTCTAGATCTGGGGAGAGGTACTCCCATCAGTGATTGTGTGAACAGTGAGTACTCTCTTGGTATGAAAAACTATGCCTAGTGGTGGGCTCTTGTGTGATAAAGCTGCCAGATGGCCGGACCGCACATGAATAGGTCATTGGCACGTGCCACTTCGACGCATCACACGCTCAGTATGTTGAAAGAGCGATCTGATACAATGCACAAAAAAACATCCCTGCAGTTATCCGCATTCCAGTCCACCAGAGCGCGAGCAGCTCGGCAACACCGTCAGGGAGCATTGCCATCCCAGAAACTTGAAGGAGGGTCCAATCCAGCATCGTCCAGCATCGTCCAGCATCGTCCAGTCCAAGCGAATTACACCGCTGAGCGCTACGTATATATATATATATATATATATATATATATATATATATATATATATATATATATGTATATATACATATACATATATATATATATATATATATATATATATATATATATATATATATATATATATATATATATATATATATATATATATATATATATATATATATACCTGCAGGCATCTCAGCATCTCCATCCCGATGATGTTATGAAATACCTGTATGTGGTGCGGATGCATGCAAACGTCTAGCTCTTCTACTAGATAAAGCAGCAACCACTAGTCATAATTCAAGTGAAGCCTATTGCAAAACTGTCCAGTCGTATTAGAGGCCAGCTGCATTTCATTGATAGCATCAACCCTTAAGTCACCACGGATATATTTATTGTCACTGATCCAAGCGCACATAAATTATTACACACGTCAGTCACGGAAGCCTTTCGTATATTGATATGAGTCACGTCAATAGCGTAACTTCGTCAATACCCGTCAGTTGGTCATACATAACTCATATCGATTACCTCACGGGAGCTTGTGGGGCCTCGTAGGCCCACTGGACCACACGGTGGGGGCCACCAAGTGTGGAGCCTCTCAGGCCCATAGGACCACGCGGTGGGAGCCACCTATTGTGGGGCCTCTCAGGCCCACAGGACCACGCGGTGGGAGCCACCTATTGTGGGGCCTCTCAGGCCCACAGGACCACGCGGTGGGAGCCACGTATTGTGGGCCCTCTCAGGCCCACGGGACCACGCGGTGGGTGCCACCTATTGTGAGGCCTGTCAGGCCCACATGACCAAGCAAAATTAACCACAAAAGAAGAGGCACATTTACGCTCCCTTCAAAGACCCGTGGATTCTCATATCATCATGTAGTTGCCTGCCTGCCTCGGTGGGCTGCCTCGCAAAAACGGGCCAGAGCCTGACCAGGCCCGCGCTTACAACGGACCGGCCACAAGAGGTGGCGCGAAGATGCCACGTTGCTCACTCGGGGTGGACGCCCACAGCGCCGACCGTCGTGCGGCAGAGGGTCGCGTCTCCTCGCGCTGCGTGCACGCGTGAGCGAGCAGGGCACTATGCTGCAGTGGGTGGTAATCTGCAGTCTGTGCGGTCCCGCAACAGAGGGTCGCGTCTCCTCGCGCTGCGCGCACGCGTGAGCGAGCAGGGCACTATGCTGCAGTGAGTGATCTGCGGTCCGAGTGGCCCTGCCGGTCTCACAGACTTCACGGCCTGTTGGCAGCTGACTCTTTCGAACATTCAAAACATTTATTGACCGTATGGTAGGAGGGAAAGGGATGAAGGTTTATCGTTCTCTTTCCATAGAAAGCAATTTCAACCCTCACCAAGGAAATATAGACCCGTGGAGAGTTCTGAACAAGTACGGACCTAGTCGTTTGACGATCACATCCGGGGTCAGTGCTGTTAACACACCAATTACCAGCTGCTGTGAAGCTCGTTGCCCAATCCACTCTGTCAATGGGCCCAAATCGCTATTGTTCCAGCTATCTTCCAGTCTTCGTGTTCTAGTGGTGTGACACCCGTCGTTTTTTTTCTATTTTCTTCGTCACACTTTTGTTCCTTGTGTTTATGTGAATTCTCCGTATTTCTGTAGATTTAGTTAGGTAGGGTGGTTTCTTACCCCACGATGGGGAAAATTAGAAGAGGGATATTGACTCCGACCCCTACAATCCGAGTCTGATTTTGCCCCATTGACCACTGCTGATGACATTCGCTCCACTCCGGACTTCGCACCTGATGTTCTCCCTATTGATGCCACCGCTGATGTTCCACGAGAATCAGTTCACCTACATGACGCCATGGAAGCCCTTTGTTTCTCGCCGACCCCTACTCGTCCAAAGACCACGCACCAGGATACCCCAGACCAGGCCATCACCTTCCGTGTCGCTGACCCAAGCTCGAACCTGACCACGCCCTCCTAAGTCTCTCAACATGAACCAATAAAATCCACTGGTCCTCGCACTCCCTTGGCTACCGAACCCTACCTCGACAGCGCTGGCTCTTATGTAGTCGTCAAGCCTGTCGAGAAAGACGTCTTATTCGGTCGTGTCAACGTCTTCTGGCCAAACAAGCAACTCCTCGCTATTTGGTCCTCAGCAAATCCCGAAATTTAAGCCCCTGCCAACGGAGCCCTCATCATAGCAATTCCAGAAACCAACATATTTTGTGACTAATCCGTAACTGCAACCGCAACACCACCAAGGGCACCATCTTCGCACCTGAGCTTCGCTTCGTGCCTGAAGCCGATATTCAAGCGGAGCTCGGGCCGGAAGGGATGACCCAGGTCCGCCGCAACACCTCATTTAACGATGGTCAGAAGAGTAACACCAGTCTCCTAGTCCTTACCTTCAACTCTATCTTTCTTCTCATTTCCGGCTACCTCCGCTACCAAATCTGTGTCTTCATTCCCAACCCTCCCCTGTTTAACTGTCAGCACTTCGGCCATGGCAGTAAAACATGCTGCCAACCAGCCCGATGCCCCGAATGTGGTGAGACACCCCATCCCGACTCCACCGGCTCCAAGCCAGCAAAATTCCTCAACTGCAACACGTCCAACCATCTCGCCACATCTCCTCTCTGTCCGGTCTGGCGAAAAGAGAAGGAGATTTGCGCCGTCAAGGCCACGACCGGCGTCTCCTACCCCAGGCCCGATGAACCATCGAGGCCACCTCCCCCTCCTTCAAGACAAACGCCCAGGCAGCGAGCATTCCACCCTCCACCCTCGCGTGAACACCACTTCCATTTCCACACAAACAGACGTTATATCCCACTTAGCTCCATTCACCACATTCAAATCACTTACCACATAACAGTATACGTCCACAACGACACAGACCACTCCTGGTCCATAAACTCAGGCCACTCCCGCGAGAAGTGGCAGACCCCGAAGCCTCGGGACCGTCACGCTCGACCCCGCGGCCATGACCGCACCAGGGCGCCGTGACCTCCCTTAGGTCACCGGTCGTCCGGACGGCACGGGTGGGTCCTCAGAGGTCGTCCGTGCTCAGACAGGCGCCCACCTGATCCTCGGGCGGGGCTTCGGCATGCATCGAAAGGTGCAGACAAACAATAAGTTGAAATTACTGAAATTCCTATTTTCCTTCAGTGGAACTGCCGTAGTTCGGGAAGTTTCAGCGAAATGGGCAGAAATTAAGCATTCTTCGGTATCATCGCTCCTATTCTCATCGCAATTCAGGAAACCTGGTTTTCGCCCACCGATCCGTATCATTTCGATATTTTCAGTTTTGCACTGTACTGTTATGACGAGGTCCGAGGACCATATCGCGTTGTGGTACAGCACTTTAAATGAAATATTATTATACATGCATGCAAATTACACCACATTCACATTTACAGGCAGTAGCATATACTTTAAGATAAAACAGTAGGAATATAGATGTATGCTCAATTTACTTTTAACCACAAACATACAACACACATTCTTAACACACTGAGGTGTATGTGGGAGGAGGCCGAGTCCGCGTGGGGTGGATGTGGGAGGGGCCGGGTCCGCGGTGGTGTGGATGTGGTAGAAGGCCGGGTCCATGGTGGGGTGGAGTGAGGAGGGGTGGGGGCGGTGAGGGTGCTGTCGAAGATGGGAGGGGCATTGAGGAGGGAGTTGTGCCGGACTTCGAGAGCCGTCTGCTGGTAGGGTGGTAGAGTGGGTGAGTGCTGGTGCTGGCCTGGCTGTGGGTCTAGGTGGCGAGGAGAGCGCAGCTGCATAGCTGCGCCGGGCGCCAAGTGAGGTATAGGAATATGTGGTTTTGGAGGTGGACCTGGGGTGGAGGAAGAGGTGATGTTGTGCAGGTGCTGGCGTGCTGTAGTGTGTGGCATGTTGTCTATGTGGCCATGCATGTACCAATGGATAGCCGCATAATTGTGATTTTGTTCAAGCAAAGCACTGTGAAATATCGCAATTTAACTCCAGAAAAATTACAAACTATCTTGCTTTCCAATTCAAATCTGAATGCACCGCCACTGATTGGTTCGAATAACTGTTTGCAAGGAAGCGCTCGTCCCGACGGACGGGTCCTGGATGCCAGCACAGCAAGAGAAAAAGGAAAAAGATTGCTCTAAGCTTACAACCTCTTCTTTATCTTCTCCCTTCATCTTCGGCATCACAACCAGTGCTACCAAATGCCGCTGCATCGCTGCCAACTCCAGAGCGGCGCCGATGTGGCACAAATGACGTCGTTTGCAGGCACCGCAGGTGGGTTGATGACCGAGCGTGCCGAACAGCGGGCGGTCTGGGCTGAGCTCGTGCCTTCTCAATCTCAAGGACCAGTGGGCGCCAAGCCGAGAGGAGCATCAGGCTGGGAGAGTGTCAGGTCAGCGTCAGGAAGGGTCGTCGGACGTACGTAAGGATTAGATGGCACGTCCGCCCGCTTCATACAACGGTGTCCGGATAAACTTGGAGACAAATAGTTCACACGGATAGCAGCAAGCAAGGACAGAATTAAAATGAGCATGCTGATGAATCAAAAACAAATACACCCGTCAAATGATAAAGAGAGAAGCAGAAGAAAGCGGCATGAACATAAATTCGTGCCGAAGACGCCAAATGGATCAATAGGGCAGCTTGGCCAAATTTACAGTGTACAGCTTAATATGGACACAAGTCAAATTTACAAAAATTGACACGAATAACAGAGTGTAACAAAGTTGGTTTTGGGGCATCTAAATCCCAGCCATTCAGTCCCCTCCCCGGCGCGCGCCGCGCCGCCGTTGCCAGTGGGTGATGTGATCGTCAGTGGGCGATGTAGGACAAGTGATTATATTGTGGGAACCCTATGGACAGGCGTGTCTATGATGTCTATGCCAGCTGTCATGCGGTGATGTGACCGAGTGTCGCTAGAGTGTCGGGCGCTGTGTCGCTAGAGTGTCGGGCGCTGTGTCGCTAGATCAGCGGCTGCAGTGCCGCTCCTCTGCCAGACGCTGTTGTGGTTCACCAACGTCCGGTGAAATGCTGACAGCTCACTGTCCGACCCCGATACCGCGCGGGCCTCACAGAAGGTGCCGTCTCAGCAGCCGTTCCCACGCGAGGCCAGTCTCTGGATGTCATCAGAGGCGGCTCTGATATCTGACTCTGAGCTGACATATGTGTGATGTCAGAGAACAGCGCGCCCGCCTGCAGTAGTCGGCTATTGTTCTCTAGTGGGATGAGTAACCCCACTGGCCATGCGGCGCAGTAGTGATGTGGACTAAGTCACGTGACCAGTGACGTGTCGTCTGCGAGTATCTAGCGACGGTACCCCGAGGCAGGAGGGCTATCTTGGACGAACGGTCGTCGGGGGCGGTCGCCCCTCAGGCGGCTCGCCGCCACCTGGCCAGCCCTGGCCCCACAGAGGTACGTCGGACTCTGCCTGAGAGTCACTACATCTGTCGAGATGTAGTTCTCTGATAGAAACTGTTGCACCTGTCTATCAAAAATGAAGCTACATTGTTAACGCTATATCACGCTGTGCATTAATGTCTGATCTTCGTTGCATTTATCTGTTGACTAATAAGCGCAATATAGAAGTGCTGGCTTTGGAGGTGTGTGTCAAGATGTGAGATCAGAGAACGGAGATGAAGGATTCGAACCATTGAATTTATAACCGGGGTTTTAAATATCGCAAACGCTGAGGTACCCTAGACTATTTACGAGCTGAAAATGAAGGTTTGCCCCATAAGCAGAGGGGGCAGAAAAAACTTCACTACAAGAGCCAGGCGTTGACCAACTGTTCCATGTAGAATGACGAGAATGAGCAAGGGAAAGAGAAAGAGAACGAGAAAGAGAAAGAGAAAGAGAAAGAGAAAGAGAAAGAGAAAGATAAAGAGAAAGAGAAAGAGAAAGAGAAAGAGAAAGAGAAAGAGAAAGAGAAAGAGAAAGAGAAAGAGAAAGAGAAAGATAAAGATAAAGAGAAAGAGAAAGAGAAAGAGAAAGAGAAAGAGAAAGAGAAAGAGAAATAGAAAGAGGAAGAGAAAGAGAAAGAGAAGGAGAAAGAGAAAGAGAAAAGAGAAAGAGAAAGAGAAAGAGAAAGAGAAAGAGAAAGAGAAAGAGAAAGAGAAAGAGAAAAAAAAAAGAAAAAGAAAGAGAAAGAGAAAGAAAAAGAGAAAGAGAAAGAGAAAGAGAAAGAGAAAGAGAAAGAGAAAGAGAAAGAGAAAGAGAAAGAGAAAGAGAAAGAGAAAGAGAAAGAGAAAGAGAAAGAGAAAGAGAAAGAGAAAGAGAAAGAGAAAGAGAAAGAGAAAGAAAGAGAAAGAGAAAGAGAAAGAGAAAGAGAAAGAGAAAGAGAAAGAGAAAGAGAAAGAGAAAGAAAGAAAAAGAGAAAGAGAAAGAGAAAGAGAAAGAGAAAGAGAAAGAGAAAGAGAAAGAGAAAGAGAAAGAGAAAGAGAAAGAGAAAGAGAAAGAGAAAGAGAAAGAGAAAGAGAAAGAGAAAGAGAAAGAGAAAGAGAAAGATAAAGATAAAGATAAAGATAAAGATAAAGAGAAAAGAAAGAAAAGAGAAAGAGAAAGAGAAAGAGAAAGAGAAAGAGAAAGAGAAAGAGAAAGAGAAAGAGAAAGATAAAGATAAAGATAAAGATAAAGATAAAGATAAAGATAAAGAGAAAGAGAAAGATAAAGAGAAAGAGAAAGAGAAAGAAAGAGAAAGAGAAATAGAAAGAGAAAGAGAAAGACGGAGTTATCTAGTACCTATGTGTTGGATGTCTGATCGTTGACCTATACATATTCTACATTTAAACATGTGCCCTGTTATATATATATATATATATATATATATATATATATATATATATATATATATATATATATATATATATATATATATCTCCAATGGGCGAGGGTTAGGATGTACATGAAGCTAACCGTCCTGTCACAAATGTTCATTTACATCGGTGGAATACGGCACAGATATGGACTGGGTCGCAGTGATGCCGAGCGCTTTCACATTTCACCACTATTGACTTGATTTGATCTAGTAGAACAACACCTAGCTTAATGAACTTTTTTCAGAAGCAAATATGTGCTACCCGAACTATCACTCTACCAAACTGCTCCCTGATCGGTCGTGTAGATCTCGAGAAAGAATAAGGACACAAATTTAACCAACCAGAGAGCGTTGTAATTACGACCAGATACTCGTTGGGGGGCGGGGGGTAGACCAGTTGATGCATGTCGCAGGTAGAATGTTTCTCAATGCTCAGGATCTATTTTCACACATTATTGCGATTTAAGAAGCTTCGAACGCTTAATTAACGAGCAGATTATAGGAATGGTGCGCATTTTTGTGCGACGTCGGTCTCGATGGATTCCAATTGCGAGAGCGAAAAGGGGTCCGGGCGTGTCAATCCCGCTTACTGAGCGACTTTTCCTCACTTGAAATTTGATTCGAGATTCCATTTATCAGTAAGCACACAGTTTGGCAGGCGCTTAGGGGCTGCTTGCTCAGCTTGAAGGGCTGAATGACACCACCGGTTTTCACAGACCCGACTCTTCACTCAGATACGACCAATTCGATGACTATCGATGATAACTAGTACTGATACTGATACTGGTACTGAGGCCACACGTCTTGCCGATGTTGTGTGCGGCTGCAACTGATACTGATACCGGTACTAGTACTGGTACTGAGGCCACACGCCTTGCCGATGTTGTATGCGGGTGCAACTGATACTGATACCGGTACTAGTACTGGTACTGAGGCCACATGCCTTGCCGATGTTGAGCACGGCTGCAACTGATACTGATACCGGTACTAGTACTGGTACTGAGGCCACACGCCTTGCCGATGTTGTATGCGGGTGCAACTGATACTGGTACCGGTACTAGTACTGGTACTGAGGCCACACGCCTTGCCGATGTTGTATGCGGGTGCAACTGATACTGGTACCGGTACTAGTACTGGTACTGAGGCCACACGTCTTGCCGATGTTGTGTGCGGCTGCAACTGATACTGATACCGGTACTAGTACTGGTACTGAGGCCACGTGCCATGCCGATGTTGAGCGCGGCTCCGGCTGGTACTGAGCACTGAGAGCAGTGGGTCGCATCGTCGTCACGTGCCGGCCGCATACAGCCAGCAGCTGCAGGTCACAGCCGACACCCAAGGCCGGCCCGCCTGCGGTAATTGGCCCACTTGGCGGGCGTGGCGGCCTGACCCGGCGCGTGACCTGCGTTCTGATGCAGACCGGAACACGACGACCTTGCCGCGGCCGGACTGACGCCTGGAGATCCGCCCTGCATCGCATGGCCTCGCTCGGCGGTCTGTCGCACCTTGTTACCTATTCATCGTTCGGTGTTTGATAATGCTGCCGGCAAAATCTCAGCGCAACGCCGCTCAAGCGCGCCTTTTTACAACCTGTCGAAACGAAGCTGCCGGCGACAGGTTTTACAATCTTTCTGTGCTGGCCTCTGAAAGTGATCTGAACGAACGGTAAGTGGTAGTTCAGGACTCATCGACCCTCCTACAGATAGGCTGACCAATCAGCAAGCCCACTTCTGCTCACTCACACATCTTCTGGCTCATTCGTACCGATTTTCCGTCCTCGGGTATTACATTTTATCTTCACTGAGAGATCATGCAACCTAATGGAAGTGTAGCATCTACACGTTTTCATGAATTATTTTGCGCCAAAAGCTTTCTCTGTTCCATGATTTTGTAAAGGGTATTTTGGGCATGTATATATATATATATATATATATATATATATATATATGTATATATATATATATATGTATATATGTATATATAGATATATACATATATATATATATATATATATATATATATATATATATATATATATATATATATATATATATATATATATATATATATATATATAAACATAAATAAACAAACATTGAACAGAGAGGCCCTTCGAAAATAAAATGACCGAAATCAAGGGAGTTTCTGAAAAGCTGGGGGCCCTCGGTAGGTAGGGGGTAATCTCAAGATGCCCCTGGCCCAAATTCTGGCAATGCCATTAATGCAAACATTTTCAATGCGACATACAAATACATACAATACCCAAATACCCAATAACAAATGCCCAATAACATTCTTCTTCAATGTTTTTCTTGCATGTAAAATATTTCCGGGACCATAAAAATTGCGCCGATAAAGCCCGTGTTCAAAAACGAGGGGAAATGTTTCCATTATATTTGTGAATAGCATTGAATGTGGCTTAAGCAGTAAGGTTTTGAAATTTGCGGATGATTTGAAGATCTTTAGGGCAATAACAGGGCACAATGAGCAGGTTTTGCTGCAGAACGACATAGACGAGCTTGTGAAGTGGTCCGAAAAATGGCAAATGAAGTTTAATTTTGATAAGTGCAAAGTCATGCATGTAGGTAGGCAGAATATGAAGGTGCCATACTTGATGGGTGGCCAAGTATTATCTGTGACTCAGCAGGAGAAAGACTTAGGTGTTATTTTGAACACAAAACTGGGGGCATCAGAACAGACCAAAGAAGCCAGGAAAAAAGCACTAAGAATGCTTGGGGCAATACAGATAAATGTGTCATACAAAAGTGAGGAGGTCATCAGGAAGCTTTACTGTGCATATGTCAGGCCACATTTGGAATACTGTGTCGAAGCTTGGTCCCCTAATTATGAAAAAAGATTGTTGGCTTTTAGAGAGAGTACAAAAGAGGGCAACAAAAAAGGTGAATGGTATAGGCAACCTTGCATATGAGGAAAGATTGAAGAAGCTGAATATGTTTTCACTTAGATATAGAAGGCTGAGAGGAGATCTCATCAAGGTCTTTAAATTTGATCATGGTCAGGAACAGGGATATTTCAGGGAAATGTTTGAATTTAACGGAAATGATGCAATTAGAGGTCATCAATTCAAAATTAAAGTTAATCACAGCAGGACAAGGTTAAGACAGTCTTTCTTCACCAACAGGGTAGTCGAACACTGGAACCAGCTGCCAGGAACCATTGTCAGTAGCAACACACTGAACATCTTTAAAAACGGCATAGACAATCATTATAAGAATAGGGGGCTTGTTTTTCTGTATTCCAGGGAGGGCTGATATACAGATTTGGTGGGCAACTGGTTCAGTGTCCAAAAGTGCAACCAAGAAGGGCCCTTGTGGCTCATAGTTGCACTGGTCTTTTATGTCTTTATTTATGTCTTTACAATCTCTTGGTCAATAAGCATACTTTCTTACCTTCCCAAACTTTTTGAGAAAAATAATTGTGATCAGCTCTTAAACCATCTCAGTGCTAACAATTTACTTCATGAAAACAACTTGGTTTCCGGAAGAATTGCTCATCTCTTATGCCCATTGTATGATTGCGATATCCAATCACTAATGCATTTGCAAAACATGAAGTTACCTGTGGTGTTTATTTAGATCTTCGAAAAGCCTTTGACACTGTGGATCATGACATAACATGCAAGAAAGTATTGAAATAAGGCATGCAAGGGCCTTATTTGGATGGATTCAAATCATACATCAAAAACAGGCAGCAGGCTATGAAGATAAATAATTGTCTTTATTAATTTCGAAGCATTTCAGCAGGTGTATCACAGCGACCCATCCTATAGGGTCATTGCTGTTCGGAATGTGTGTAAGTGATTTCCTAATATAGGTTCTGACTTGCATTTCCTGATATACGCTGATGATACAGCTATTTTATGAAGCATGATGATCCCTCTGAGCTACAGAAAAATAAAACATGCCTCTTGATCATCCTGGCTTAGATCGAATTGTTTATCTTTAATCGCTGATAAATCAATCTAACATGTATATCATCATTGAAAATGCCATTTTAAATTCAATATATAACCGAATGGTGTCAACATTCAAGAACAATTAACGGTGAATTACCTAGTTGTATTCATTAACAGTGATGCAAAATTATCATCACGTCTTGATAGCCTAGCAAAGACAATAAAGAGAAACATCGATGTGATTGATCGTGTCAGGTATTATTTAGAAAAAAAACAACTGTTTACCTTATGCAGTTCTCTAATTCTACCGTACTTGAATTACTGTTGTCTTATCTGAGCAATTAATTATGAATCAAAATTTCAACAGCCCAAGGTTTTGCAAAAATAGCAGTTAGACTGATTGAAGTAGTATATCCCGCAACTAGTGCAGCGCAAATTTTTCATGACGATACAATTATAATAATTCATGACCTAGCTAACTTGCAAATCTTACGAGTTATGCACGAATTCATTCCGAGACAACTGCCCGAAAATGTTGATTTACATGTTGATTTCCATTTACATGAAAGTGCGCCGCATCAAACTCGAACAAATGACCACTTTCATCAGCCATTTAGTTATAAGAAATATAAAGAATTATAATGGTCCCAAACTATGGAGGGAAGTTGTGGGAAGGGACCTTGCATTCGAAGCAATGTCGACCGTCAACAAATTTAGAATGAAATATTTCTTGCCAGAAATGTTTATATCGGCTAATCAATACTCTGTATGATGCGCTCATATGACTGGTATGCGGCATTCAGCTGACAAGGTGTGCCCTTTCTATGCATGCTTCCCTGATTTCTTCGCCTGCAGACGCAACGGCTTCCCAGTTTGTCTATTTTTAGTGTCTGCCTGTTTTTTTCTCACCATCTTGCAATTTGTCCATGCGTTTAATGCTCTTTTAAGCATTTCTGTTCCTTTCCTCTCGTTTTTGCTCTGTCTCCATGTTTTTCGAAGGTCATCAGCAATGTGGCACATTAAATATACACATGATGTGCGTACATGCCCCGCATATACACGTATGTAAGCATGTGTATATGAGTGTTTGTATGTATGTATGTGTGTGTGTAGGATGTGTAAGTGCTGTGTGCCTGATGGTATGTGTGTGTGTGATGTGTATCTGCGTGTTTGTGTTTGTGTGTGTGTGTGCATCTGTTTAGGGATGTAATAATATTTTCAGTTCGCTTTGCGCGAATATTTTTTTATTGCACCTAGGCTGGGGTGGCACACGTGGCCGGGGAACCTGGGGGTGCTCAAGTGCTCTTTTTATCTCTGGGGTGTCTCGGTCGCTGTGCTGCCCTTCGCCTGGATGTGACAGCGGATTTGTAACTCCATTTATCAATCTTCTTCCCCATTTTATCTGACAATCTTTTCTTGGCTTTATTTTGGTTATGTAGCAGTTGCAATTTGCGGCAGTTTGATTTCCTGTAAAATTTTAGTCGCTTTGCTGTTCGTACTCATTTGCATCCAAGACACAATTGGGTATCTTTGCCGCAGAGACAGGGAAGGGTGCACTCCTGAGCACTTATTATGAAGTGATGGAATATATTTATGAAAATGAGGCCACTTGCTGGCACTAAACACTCTTCTTACTGTTATCAACTTTTATGTCCTCGATTTAGTTCCATAATGGGTGATTGTATATGATGACAGGCATATGATTTTCATCATGCCTGTGCGTACTATTTCGCTCACAACAGTAAGCTACAGCAGCTTACAAAAAAAACACGTTATTCCAATCTGTAGCGTTTGACTGTTGCATATTAAACAGTATCTTATTTGTCATAGAATGCGGAGCAATCCTCCCTTCACTGGGCTCGATAAATCTAGGAACTTCCGCCAGATGCACAACATGCAGGAACATTGAACAAGAGTGTGAATATGACTGTCCCGCAAAACAAGAGTGTGAATATGACAGTCCCGCAAAAGCGTCCAAATATGGAACCTCGGCCTTCTATGTAGCGTTTAGGTATGCCTGATTGCCTATTACAGTCCACGAGTAGGGGACTTGTCAATTATTGAAACAATTATTATGTGTTAAACCTCATCTGGCTCCAGTGGACTGTGCATACCTGCCGAAATGTATTGCCGTTTGCGTTAGGCCTTGCTGACCTCTGGTGGCCTCTGCTCGGCTCTGATCGCCTCTGCTGAGATTTGCCGATTTATGCTGTCCCAGTCCCTCTCTAGACAACCTGTGTTAGGCCCTGATAATTAGGCCCAATTAACCTCTGCTGGAGTCCGCTGCGAGCGTGCTGCTGCGATTCGCCGGACAAGCGAGGCATGCCAATCACTCGCCGCCGATCGGCAACTTTCACCGACCAGTGCCGCAACGTGCCGCCCAGCAGCGGCCACCACACGCTCTGCCATGCATCACATGCGCTCGGAGCTCGGCGACATTGCGGTGCGGTCGGCGGCCGAGTGACGCGGCTCGGAGCTCGGCGACATTGCGGTGCGGTCGGCGGCCGAGTGACGCGGCCCGGCCGTCGCTGTCGCTCGGAGCTCGGCGACATTGCGGTGCGGTCGGCGGCCGAGTGACGCGGCCCGGCCGTCGCTGTCGCTCGGAGCTCGGCGACATTGCGGTGCGGTCGGCGGCCGAGTGACGCGGCCCGGCCGTCGCTGTCGCTCGGAGCTCGGCGACATTGCGGTGCGGTCGGGAGTGACGCGGCTCGGAGCTCGGCGACATTGCGGTGCGGTCGGCGGCCGAGTGACGCGGCCCGGCCGTCGCTGTCGCTCGGAGCTCGGCGACATTGCGGTGCGGTCGGGGGTGACGCGGCTCGGAGCTCGGCGACATTGCGGTGCGGTCGGCGGCCGAGTGACGCGGCCCGGCCGTCGCTGTCGCTCGGAGCTCGGCGACATTGCGGTGCGGTCGGCGGCCGAGTGACGCGGCCCGGCCGTCGCTGTCGCTCGGAGCTCGGCGACATTGCGGTGCGGTCGGCGGCCGAGTGACGCGGCCCGGCCGTCGCTGTCGCTCGGAGCTCGGCGACATTGCGGTGCGGTGGGCGGCCGAGTGCAGCCTCGGACCCGGCTCGGCCGGCACTGTCGCCACAGCGCGCTGTTTGCAAACTGGCCGACGTGAGGAATAGCAACGAGCGGGGCCGTCCGGCGCTCGCGTGATGGGCGAAACGCAAGGTCGCCTCGTCTGGGGCCAAGCCAACACACCTGACCTCGACGGACTGGCCCGACCTCGGCGGACGGACATGACCTCAGCCGATGGATGTTGCCTCGGGCGATAGATGTGGCCTCAGCCGACGGATGTTACCTCAGGCGATTGATGTTGCCTCATGCGATAGATGTAGCCTCAAGCGATAGATGTGACCTCAGGCGATAGGTGCGACATCAACCGATATATGCGACCCGACTCGTCAGACGTGACTTCGGCAAACAGGAGTAAACTCAGTCAACAAAAGTGACCTCAAGTTAAACTGCAAAACGACAGTGTCCAGCCTTACCCTCGCTGGACCAGCCGGTAAATCTACCGTCACCGGGGGGCGGGGGTCTTAACGCCTGCCCTAACCCCCCCCCCTTAACTATCCTCATATCTACGTAAACTAAGATAAAATACAAAACACGGTTAGAAAGATCTGGTCATAGAGAGCCGGAACATACCTTGCATTTGCATTTTAACTAATAATGAAAGGACCAGAGATCATTTTAGGTCAGTATACGAACCTCAGCCTAAATAACTGAAAATGGTGAAATAGCCGAAGATTACATTCCCTCCGCATTGTTGTTTTTAACGAATTAACAGAGATGAATGGATTTATGTTTATCATGATAAAAGGGTTAAGAAGGGTACGTCAGGTTGCGTCAGAATGAGGCTTGAAAACCAGCTTCGGAATTATGCATGTTAAAGACATAGGAGGGAAAATGTCATTGGCAAGCCAATATAGCCTGGACATCACATGACATTTTCGTCTCATTCTTCACTTTAATTTCACTCTATTCTTCACTTTCGGCCCTGCTGATGTTCTTAAAGTTCATAGTAGGTAAACCCAACGACCTGACCTTTGCCTTGGAAAATGTGTGGAAAGCATTTTGGCTTGATTGAAACCACACATTTATCTGGGGTCTGGGGTCTTTGTTCAACACAACAATTCAAGCAAAATGTGTGCTTTTTATATCAGAAACCCCTAAGGTCATGTCAGGTCACGCCGCATGACCAGGTCATGAAAGTTCGAGCTTCAATATTTCCGGTAGGTACATCACTTTTGAGGTATGCAAGTTGTGTTCCAAGAGGAACTGATATGATACTGAAACATCTTTGCAAGCTGTCCAACTTCTGACCTCGTGGCCTGACATTAAGCCACGCTGGTACAATGCATATATTGATAAGACGATCACTTCAGCTTTCGCCTACGTGTACACTGATCGGAAAGCAACTCCATAGAGAAATCAAATCAGGGCAAATCAGGTCGTGTGACACAAGGTCAAATCATCCTCAGGTTATTGGTTGGTCATTCAATGACATGTCGCACGACTTATAGGCGGCGCTGAAACCGAATTCAGAAACAACTTTACGAGGAAGAGCAACATTCTGTATACGATGGTATTGTGTAGAATACGCATGTTGCTTGACCTGGCATTATGTCATTGACCTTGAAAACATGCTTTAAACTTTGATGCTTATTATATGCTCTTTATCATTTTCGGTGTGGAAAAATTAACATCAATTTCAAACTTCTCTCACTCAATGCGGCAAACAAACGCGGAAATTGAGCTGCGCTCAGGTCAGTAAACCTGGCGTTAATATACAAGTTGAAGATCGCAGGTCTTAATGAACGAATAGCATGATCTGAGTTTGGTGTTGTAATGTTGCACGCACTCCAAAAGGCATCATTTTGAAGATTTTGAGCATTACTCTCTTTGGCCCATCCCAGATCAATGACCTTTGTTGACCTTGACCTGCAATTCGCACAAGACATACAAAACAGATGTATCAGAAACAACTGAAATGTTCGCGTCTGCGACTATTTATTCGGCCACCATCACGGAAAAACTCTGATGATCGGTCTCTCGAGAGCTTCCCCCCCCCCCCTTACGACGAGTGTTTGATCCGTGGAAAATGAGCCTAGGACCTCTCCATGGTTAGCACAGCCTTGATGCAGTTGAAACACCGTCTGGCTAGACCAGCAAAGTCAAATAATTCCTAAGTACTCACATGAACGGTTCGCCGTATAGCAGTTGTGCGGGAGTCCCAGAGCCACTGCAGGAATTTGATCCTGATAGCAAGCTATCAGCGGCGGCATACAAACAGTTTTCAAAGCGCACCTGCGGCTTATAGCTGTACTTCCCGACGAACCTTGATTACAGCAGCATTTGTAGCACTAAAAATGTCGGCCAATAAGTTGTTTCGATGAAGGATAGGTGTGCTGCATAGTACATGGCAGGGGCGCAACCAGAACATTATGTTGGAGGAGAGCATGACGTATGTAAGTACTGAATGCTGAAGAAATATCTCGAACGGAACCAAGAGGTTCAATGAAAACGAAAATTGTGGGGAAACGCAAGAATACTTGCAATATGCCTAGACAATTTTTGCTCTTCCGATGGCACACTACCAGTTCTGCCCACCGGCGAAGCACTACAAAAGGACCGAATGTCAAAATGGCACGTTTTCTAGTCCATTTGTCATATTATGCACAGCACTGTTATAGTTAATTGGACAAGTAAAATACAGATTACAATGGCACAAGATGATATATTCGAAAAATGAACACCAACGTTTCGGCTTTATGCCTTCATCAGGGTGACAAGTAAGCACAGCACAAAATGTACTTGAAACAAAGATGAAGCATTTCTGGGAGAGCCATGGTCCCCTTGATCGGCGTCGCACGGGCAGCTGGCTGCAGCTGCAGTGCATGTATACTAACTTCTTATTACACGCAGCGGATGAAGGCGTTTGTGACTTGCAATGAAGAGGGTACGTTTACACCTCACCCTTGCGGAATCTAAATCTAAGAGAGACAGTGATGCAAACTTTCAAGGCATGATGAAGCCAGGAGGAACTCTTTATGGTGGGGTTATTAAGGTCCCATGTTAAGGTCATATTGGGTTAATGGGTTCAGCATAGCAGCATGGGCTATTTTATACAAGCGTTAGCCATATTTCTCTTCTGCTAGTGTTGCTGTCCCAGTGTCTAATGGATCGTCTCCTAGTTCAGCCAATACCTCATACTTTCCAGCCGTGGGAATGCTTTGCATTGCGTTACGGTTGATCCGTTGTTCGCATAAAAAAAATTCATGTTATGTGTTTAGCTATAAGGATGATGAACATGGAAAATTGCAATCAAAAGCTTTCGATTATTCAAAGCATCATTATTGAAGTGAATGCAAGATGACTACCGAACAAAAATGGCGTTCCTACATTTATCACCAAATGCTGACTTCGTGGAATAAGCCTAGCACGCCATGTTACCCATATCCCTCACCTTCGGAGGATTGGTGAGGGAGCACTTGCCACCCCAAGTGGTTCTCTATTGACAATCTGAAAACGGCGCACGACATCATGTCATCATTTGACATGACTAAAGTCATATTCCTTCCGATGTTTTGTGAAAAGATTAGTCTGGTTCATGTCTGGTAACCAGGTTGAAGGATTGTGTTGCTCCAACCATTTCTGGAGGATTTTGTGGCGTTGTGTTTTGTGGTTCAATTGTGGTTCATGATCAAATTATCTTTATCTTCTAGTATTTTGGTGCGATTAGCGTGTTCAGATGAATCACGGTTGTAGATGTTTTAGGCCATGCCGTCCATCAGCGAAGCTCTCAGGGTTAACAATAATCATGAATCTCGGTTATCCTGGAATATTACTGGCGACGATATGTCTGATATTTTGGATGGTCTAAATTTGGAATGAAGCAAGAGTCAAAACCCTTGACAGTAAAAGCAAGTATTATTTGCAAGCTTTTGCAAGCTGCTGTACATCACGTTTGGTAAAAATTGCGAGATCCGCGCGTGACACGGCCCCTTTGCTATGTACGTTGCGCGGTCAAATCAAAGGTCAATGTATTTGTATAATCATGTATCATGATTCAATTTACAATGATCATCAGCTACAACGGTTGCCAATTCGCGGTTTTGTCCCACACAGGTTCGGTGCATGCCCCGCCGTTGAATTTACAGATCCTGGACGTTTTGAAGAAAAAAAACGTCCATTCAGACCTCCGCTGATTCTGAAAACCCGAGGGTGTGTGTGTGCTTATATTTGGCCAGCCTGCCACCTGTGGGTGATATCGGCTGTAAACCCGAGGGTTTTTCAGAGACGTCCTATGGAGCCGGAGAACATTGTACCAACGCGCAGGCGCGCCATCTTGCCGCCGGCCTTGACATGTGCCGGATGGGTTGCTGTGGTGTTTTTTCTGTTCGTAACTCTGGTCGTCGACCAATCGCTGTAGAGTATTGTTCCTATGACGTCATGAATACCAGAATGTTTCATCACACGTTGAACACACGGCCAAGTGAGTTTCGGCATCCTTGAAAAAATGCACTTCGGCTCCGAGGCAAAGTGCCCTCCGACTCCGAACCGTAAAAGTAAGTGTCCCACTGCGGTGAGGCCAATGTAACTCCTGAGAGGAGACAGATTCACGGGAACAGCCAGTCTGTCAGGTACACACCAAGCTGCAAGATTAGAGGTAGTCTGCTGAGCCTCGTGAAAAAAACAAACTACTTGCTGATTGCACCTAGCGTTCTCCCGAGTCTGGCCTCCTGTCACACAAAGCAGGGGTTGATACAGATATCGTGCAGGGACTGTTTTGCGCAACAATGGCGTGTGTCGAGTGCTATCGTACAAACGGACACTGGTAATGCCAGGTGCTCCGACTGCGCTGATACTTGCGCTAGATAAGGTATGTCCTCTGCTGTTTGCAATGACCTCTGAGATGCGTTGCCACATGTGTTTCAAACCCGCTTCATATACGTGCAGGTTGTCTTGTTGGCTCCTCTAGCGTTGTGGTGGAATGCCCATCTGGTAGCTGTTATTCTGGTAACTGGTATCCGTAGTTATAATTCAATAATTTCCATAAACTATCTAGTGAAGATTTTACGAATCACCGAATTCAATATCGACACTGTCGAAATTCAATAAAGCTAATTGATTGAGCTACTTATAAATTTGAATTGTGTTCATGGCATGATAAATCTTCACCCACCCCAAGCTTCGTATTTCCCGCCATTTCCCCTCCCCTTATCCCCCACACACAATTGTGGCGATGCTTTCACCATGCTAGAGTTTGAGTACCTTTATTTTATTGATGATATGTTTATGTTTAAATCTGTGTTGAACATTATCTTGAAAATATATTTGCAATGATCTAAGCACACTGTGCATTAAAACTCCGTGTATCCGAATTTATGGCAGAATGAGAAGCTTCGGCAAATGAGAAACTGACCAGTTTGCCCAGAAGTTCGTCAGTTTCTTATTCTGCCAGTGTCAAACGAAAATAATTCGCATGTAATCATACAACGAATGACCATGGATATCCTCTCTAGAGTCGAACACGAACGTTTACCTCCGTTCCCGCTGACACTTGAGGCACACAGTTTCTCTTGGTTCAAGCAAGGGAGAAATTGTCGCAAAAGCATGCCATTATATTCCCTAATAGCAGATTATCCTTCGGATATCAACGGGGCCTGTCGGCTGTGACACCACTATCACTGTTAATAGATGTTGTTGTGATCTCTGTGACAAGGCATGACATGACATGATACGTCATGACAATTGTTGCCGGTAGACGCTGCGTGACCGACAGCAGCTGCGAACTCTGTGACATGACATGACATGGTACGTCATGGCAGTCATTGCCAATAGACGCAGCGTGCCGGATGGCAGTTGCGGACTCTGCTGTATGCTGTCCTGATCTGCTGCATGATATCCTCCTCTGCTGCGTGATGTCCTGATCTGCTGCATGATATCCTCCTCTGCTGCGTGATGTCCTCCTCTGCTGCGTGATGTCCTCCTCTGCTGCGTGATGTCCTCCTCTGCTGCGTGATGTCCTCCTCTGCTGCGTGATGTCCTCCTCTGCTGCGTGATGTCCTCCTCTGCTGCGTGATGTCCTCCTCTGCTGCGTGATGTCCTCCTCTGCTGCGTGATGTCCTCCTCTGCTGCGTGATGTCCTCCTCTGCTGCGTGATGTCCTCCTCTGCTGCATGATATCCTCCTCTGCTGATTTAATGATGTCCTCTGCCACATGATGTCCTCCTGGACATCGGCTTGTGAGCACCGCCTGGTGTTGCCGTACTCGCCGTCTCTGTGTTCACCGGCACACGGAAAAGGCTGGTGTGTGGTCGGGTCGGGTCGGGTCGGGTCGGGTCGGGTCGGGTCGGGTCGGGCCGTACCATCACGGCGACTGTGCTGGCCAGTGGCCAGTCGTCTGCCCCTCGCCTCGGGCGGTGCCAGGCTCGGCAGTGCTGATGACGTCAGTACCACGCCGACATTAGGGGAAGCTGTCCTTGTTCACGCTGTGCTGTGGTTCATCACAGGGGAGTTCACAGTCCGCAGTACCGCCGGGTGACGATCAGCAGTACCTGCGGCCTCCGGGTCACTTTCGCGCAATGGTAGGTGCAGCACCTGACATTTATATCACAGAGCTCGCCATGGGTCAGAAATATATACCATATCATAATAAGCGATGTAGTTGCATATTCACAATTTATAAGAGGAAAAATGGTTCCATTTCAGAAGTACTACGTACGTAAGATATATTGTTAAATGCCTGTCAACTATATGCATTTAACATTATAATGCAGTATAATATTTTTGTGTCATGAATAAGTACATGAAAGGGAAGAAACATTTGCATAGCCTTAAACCTGCATACACCTATTAAGTTGTCTAGAGCTAGAGAAATTACACAAAGAACCAGCTCTGGTTTTTTGTCTGGCCGTCGCGAGGTAATAATTCCTTGGGTCGGCTAAGCCGATAAAAAGGCTACTAATTCCATGTGAATATTTGGTCGGCATTGTTCTTACTTCGACCAGTGGTGTGTCGGTGGCTTTATTACAAGTAACATTCACAGATAAAGAGACACAAAAGACAGGTTATGCTACTTTCAACCCATGGGTTAGTCTAGTCTGCACACGATTGCACTCTTCCACTGATCCTACATGTGCTGTGGCCAGGCTTGACACGCTCTTGACAGGACTGAGGTGTGGGTGGCATGTGAGATCGTGGTGAAATTCGCTGGAACATCCCCGCTCGTGATCCGCAAGTAACGCCATCATTGTTTGCCCATACCGCTGTAGCGGACAATTGACTCAGGCAGTATGGGAGCTGATCTGAACAGCAATGCAAACGTACTTATGCATACGCGGAAGCGAAAGGCATTCGAGCTCGTGTTCTCCCAAAAGGATCTGGCAGGCTGCAGGTGGCTGACCGAGGGATCTGGCAGACGATAGATGACTGGTCGTGAGGGTCTGACAGACGCGGTGTATGTGACGACACGTGTAAATCCCCACCCCGCATAGCACAGCGGATCGTTCAAAGCCCAAAGCTGACGGCATTGTGATAAATTTTAGAACGCAGCATTTTTAGGCATCTTGTGATTAGGCTTTTTATCGCAGAAGTGGTGTTTTTCAGGTCCTGGTGTACTCAACATACGAAACGTCATGTAGCTGGCCAAAACATTATTTACTCAGTTTCCGTACACGGTAATGAGCCCGGCAGGCTGAGTCCGTGTCCATCGTATTCTTTCACTGTGTGTGATACTTGTGCACAATTTATGAACGTGCACCCACCTTCGCTCTCCCTCTCCCTGACCATAAACCTTTTTTGTACGCGGGTATGTCTTCTGGAGATCGGGTGGGTCACACCCGCGATATGCCATCGAGGGGGACATGCAGAGGAATAGCCGAACGACTCCTCTGAGCGAAACTGGCTACACCTTTCACGGAGGCCATAACCACCAGTAGGACGGCGAATGCGTAGCGGCACCTGCCGGCGGTCGGCAGATGTTGACCAAGCCGATGCTGCGTTTCGGATCGACGTGGGGAACATTTTGACGGAAAATATCAACATTGCCACTTGCATGGCAAGCAGTGCCGATCACAAGTCTTGCCTGAAGCGAGGAAGCTGTCATGGAACGCGCCGAAGTGGTGCCGTGGAGTGTAGCTATGCACAACACGAGTGACACGCAGCCACTGCAGTGCCGCCAGATGTTCTCGATGGTGCTGGACTAGCGTTGACACGTGTATACGCACTGGAAAAATATACGCCACATTAGAGCAATTTGGCGGCCGAAACAGGTAAAGCGAAAACGAAGGCATGCTTCAGGTAAGACAATATAGCGTGCTCTTGTCGTGTAATTATCACCCGCTTACGCTCATGTAGAGAAGAGAAGTGGTTTCCTGTTGATGTTGCAATGTTGCAAATATGCCGTTGATTTTAAGCACACTTTATCCACGACTGGCCAGGACACCATGACAGAATTTCGCATTGAAAGTATGTATTTTCTAGAGGAACAGTTGCATTGAGACATATGACAAGTACAGGCATTTGCAAACCAAGCCATCCGGGATAAAATTGTTCAGTACTGAGGAAGTATGTCTCTATACAGTAAATGTTTATAACTCCTTGAATAGAATGCTCGAGATTAAAGACATTATGGATTCGGAACTATTCTTTGTAGATACAAATTTGTCCCATGGTAAGTATGCATTGGAAAATCGCAGTCTCTTGTTCGCCATCAAAAGTGGAAGAGGGCACCTGCCTCTTTGCTCACTTTCACCCGCTAGAATCCACCAGTGATTTTGTTTACTTACCATTGCCTGAACCAGGCTGGCCGTGTGCTTTACCACTGCCGGACATGTGCCGGAAATGCCCGGAGTCGGTACTACTAAGCTGTGACGTTCTGGGTCAGTACCGGACGTGCCCGGGGACGGCACGACTGCCCTATGAGGATGTAGGTCAGTGCCCGGGGCGGCATGACTGACCTATGAGGTTGTGGGTCAGTACCGGACGTGCCCTGGGCGACGTGACGGACCTATTATGCTGAGTATCAGTACTAGACATGAGCAGGGGCGGAACTACTTGCCAATAATGTTGAAGATCAGTACCAGACCTGCCCTAGAGCGGCATGACTGACCCATGAGGCTCAGAGTCAGTACTAGACACACCCGAGAGCGGCATGACTGACCCATGAGGCTCAGGACCAGTACTAGACACACCCGAGAGCAGCATGACTGACCTGTGAGGCTCAAGGCCAGTACTAGACACACCCGAGAGCAGCATGACTGACCTGTGAGGCTCAGGGTCAGTACTAGACACACCCGAGAGCAGCATGACTGACCTATGAGGCTCAGGGCCAGTACTAGACACACCCGAGAGCAGCATGACTGACCTATGAGGCTCAGGGCCAGTACTAGACACACCCGAGAGCAGCATGACTGACCTGTGAGGCTCAAGGCCAGTACTAGACACACCCGAGAGCAGCATGACTGACCTGTGAGGCTCAGGGCCAGTACTAGACACACCCGTGAGCAGCATGACTGACCTGTGAGGCTCAAGGCCAGTACCGGACATGAACAGGGGCGGAACTGCTGGCTTATGAAGGTGAAGATTAGTGTCAGACATGTCCCGGGGGCGGTGTGACCGACATGTGAGGCCGAAGATCATTCGGCCACCCTGGTGGTCCACGTAGGAGCCGAACAGGAGCCAGATGAGAACACAACAGGCCCCGCCGACCACCGTGCAGCCTCTCAGGGTGCAGCGTCGTTCGGCCCTGATACAAGGGACAATTATCAGGGTACACCTCGGTCAGATCCTGATGCAGAGGGAGGAAAGGGAGTGACACTCAGAGTATGCCTCTATCCAGCCCTGACACTAGGGGAGGGGGTGATAGCACTCAGCGTAGACAACTCGGCCCGGCACTGACACAAGGGGACGGGTGATAGCATTCAGCACAGGTAACTCGGTCCGGCCCTGACACAAGGGGAGGGTGATAGCATTCAGCGTGGTTAACTCGGTCCGACCCTGACACAAGGGCAGGGGTGATAGCATTCAGCGTGGTTAACTCGATCTGACCCTGACACAAGGGGAGGGTGATAGCATTCAGCGTAGGTAACTCGGTCCGGCCCTGACACAAGGGGAGGGGTGATAGCATTCAGCACAGGTAACTCGGTCCGGCCCTGACACAAGGGGAGGGTGATAGCATTCAGCGTAGGTAACTCGGTCCGGCCCTGACACAAGGGCAGGGGTGATAGCATTCAGCGTGGGTAACTCGGTCCGACCCTGACACAAGGGCAGGGGTGATAGCATTCAGCGTAGGTAACTCGGTCTGACCCTGACACAAGGGGAGGGGTGATAGCATTCAGCGTGGGTAACTCGGTCCGGAACCGACACAAGTGCATTACGCCCAGTGTGGACGGCTACTGTCGGCTTTATAACCGGCTGGTAAGTGGTGCAGTGTAGGTCAGCCCGCAGCGCAACTTGCCACCTTTTGCCGGACGGTGTCTGGTCAGGGTGACCTCTGACATTGCTTCGCGGCTGAGGCCGACGGAACCTGTTCACATGGCAGAATAATATGGTTTAATATGGGTCTTTTCTTGTATGTAAGTGGTTTGTAAACGTAGATGATTGCCGACTCTATCATCTGTGAGTGAGAATTTTGTTAGTTGGCTAGTTGGCTAAGCCAGACGGGAGGTGCAAAATTCGCATAACGGGATTGGTCTCCAAGCCCTGCACGAAAAGCATCACAGCACGACACATACGGGGATAATACGGCCGTCCAACTGGACTCCAGCCACCGAGAGGCCCAGGTGGAGCTACGGTTCTTGTTCGTGACAGTGTGCATTGTGATATATTGCTTATGCCACGTGCTGCAGTGGTGGTTCTAACTTAAATATTATTTGGCTGTTAATCTACTTCAACAAACGAGACTAATTTTTTATTCAATCAGAATATCGTGCGTCATGCAATAACTTGCGACAACTTGCATTATATCTAGATGATTTTGAGAGTCAGTTACAGGCCATGTTTTCAAAGCACTCGCATGCAATAGTTGTCATAGCGGGTGATTATAATTGTTGTATTAGGAAGGCAAATAACTACTTAGATAGTTCAATTTGAAGAAAAAAGTTTCATCAGTTTCTTAGTCCATACATGGTTTGCACTTAATAAATAGTATTTTCCAACAATGTTGACCTGGATATATTCTACTTGACATCATATCGACCACTTGTCCAGACCTCGTACCGATACTGTGTTGCAAACTTTCCACCCTATGTTTGGCTGTAAGACACACCACAAACCACAGTGACCCAGTCGTGCTACCTCCTGCTACAACTGTCGGCTCGGACCTGCCGCTGCTGCAGCGAGGCGCCTCCGCAACAGCGGCACCTCATTTGCAGCACTTGTACTCGCCAGCTGGATCGGGTCGCTCCCGTGCTCTCGGTGTGTGTCCGGCCGGCCGGTGTACCGCCGATGACTATGTCCGGCCGGCCCGTGTACCGCAGATGACTGTGTCCGGCCGGCCGGTGTACCGCCGATGACTGTGTCCGGCCGGCCGGTGTACCGCAGATGACTGTGTCCGGCCGGCCGGTGTACCGCCGATGACTGTGTCCGGCCGGTCGGTGTACCGCAGATGACTGTGTCCGGCCGGCCGGTGTACCGCAGATGACTGTGCCCGGCCGGCCGGTGTACCGCAGATGACTGTGCCCGGCCGGCCGGTGTACCGCAGATGACTGTGCCCGGCCGGCCGGTGTACCGCCGATGACTATGTCCGGCCGGCCCGTGTACCGCCGATGACTGTGTCCGGCCGGCCGGTGTACCGCAGATGACTGTGCCCGGCCGGCCGGTGTACCGCAGATGACTGTGCCCGGCCGGCCGGTGTACCGCAGATGACTGTGTCCGGCCGGCCGGTGTACCGCAGATGACTGTGCCCGGCCGGCCGGTGTACCGCAGATGACTGTGTCCGGCCGGCCGGTATACCGCCGATGACTATGTCCGGCCGGCCGGTGTACCGCAGATGACTGTGCCCGGCCGGCCGGTGTACCGCAGATGACTGTGTCCGGCCGGCCCGTGTACCGCCGATGACTGTGTCCGGCCGGCCGGTGTACCGCAGATGACTGTGTCCGGCCGGCCGGTGTACCGCAGATGACTGTGCCCGGCCGGCCGGTGTACCGCAGATGACTGTGTCCGGCCGGCCCGTGTACCGCAGATGACTGTGTCCGGCCGGCCCGTGTACCGCAGATGACTGTGTCCGGCCGGCCGGTGTACCGCCGATGACTGTGCCCGGCCGGCCGGTGTACCGCCGATGACTGTGTCCGGCCGGCCGGTGTACCGCAGATGACTGTGTCCGGCCGGCCGGTGTACCGCAGATGACTGTGTCCGGCCGGCCGGTGTACCGCAGATGACTGTGTCCGGCCGGCCGGTGTACCGCAGATGACTGTGTCCGGCCGGCCGGTGTACCGCCGATGACTGTGTCCGGCCGGCCGGTGTACCGCCGATGACTATGTCCGGCCGGCCCGTGTACCGCCGATGACTGTGTCCGGCCGGCCGGTGTACCGCAGATGACTGTGTCCGGCCGGCCGGTGTACCGCCGATGACTATGTCCGGCCGGCCCGTGTACCGCCGATGACTGTGTCCGGCCGGCCGGTGTACCGCCGATGACTGTGTCCGGCCGGCCGGTGTACCGCCGATGACTATGTCCGGCCGGCCCGTGTACCGCCGATGACTGTGTCCGGCCGGCCGGTGTACCGCCGATGACTGTGTCCGGCCGGCCCGTGTACCGCAGATGACTGTGTCCGGCCGGCCGGTATACCGCCGATGACTATGTCCGGCCGGCCCGTGTACCGCAGATGACTGTGTCCGGCCGGCCGGTGTACCGCCGATGACTGTGCCCGGCCGGCCCGTATACCGCCGATGACTATGTCCGGCCGGCCGGTGTACCGCAGATGACTGTGTCCGGCCGGCCGGTGTACCGCAGATGACTGTGTCCGGCCGGCCGGTGTACCGCAGATGACTGTGTCCGGCCGGCCGGTGTACCGCCGATGACTGTGTCCGGCCGGCCCGTGTACCGCAGATGACTGTGTCCGGCCGGCCGGTATACCGCCGATGACTATGTCCGGCCGGCCCGTGTACCGCAGATGACTGTGTCCGGCCGGCCGGTGTACCGCCGATGACTGTGCCCGGCCGGCCCGTATACCGCCGATGACTATGTCCGGCCGGCCGGTGTACCGCAGATGACTGTGTCCGGCCGGCCGGTGTACCGCAGATGACTGTGTCCGGCCGGCCGGTGTACCGCAGATGACTGTGTCCGGCCGGCCGGTGTACCGCCGATGACTGTGTCCGGCCGGCCGGTGTACCGCAGATGACTGTGTCCGGCCGGCCCGTGTACCGCCGATGACTGTGTCCGGCCGGCCGGTGTACCGCAGATGACTGTGTCCGGCCGGCCCGTGTACCGCCGATGACTGTGTCCGGCCGGCCGGTGTACCGCAGATGACTGTGTCCGGCCGGCCCGTGTACCGCCGATGACTGTGTCCGGCCGGCCGGTGTACCGCAGATGACTGTGTCCGGCCGGCCCGTGTACCGCCGATGACTGTGTCCGGCCGGCCGGTGTACCGCAGATGACCAGTGTCCGGCCGGCCGGTGTACCGCAGATGACTGTGTCCGGCCGGCCGGTGTACCGCCGATGACATCACAGTCGGTGAGCAACAGCTGCTGCTGCGACGCCTCGCCGCGCTGACGACGGCCGCGGGCTGGGTACAGGGTGGCCAGCCGGCTGTACACGGCCACCGGGCTGGGTACAGGGTGGTCAGCCGGCTGTACACGGCCACCGGGCTGGGTACAGGATGACCAGCCGGCTGTACACGGCCACCGGGCTGGGTACAGGGTGGCCAGCCGGCTGTACACGGCCACCGGGCTGGGTACAGGATGACCAGCCGACTGTACACGGCCACCGGACTGGGTACAGGGTGGCCAGCCGGCTGTACACGGCCACCGGGCTGGGTACAGGATGACCATCCGGCTGTGCACGGCCACCGGGCTGGGTACAGGGTGGCCAGCCGGCTGTACACGGCCACCGGGCTGGGTACAGGGTGGCCAGCCGGCTGTACACGGCCACCGGGCTGGGTATAGGGTGGTCAGCCGGCTGTACACGGCCACCGGACTGGGTACAGGATGACCAGCCGGCTGTACACGGCCACCGGGCTGGGTACAGGATGGCCAGCCGGCTGTACACGGCCACCGGGCTGGGTACAGGGTGGCCAGCCGGCTGTACACGGCCACCGGGCTGGGTACAGGGTGGCCAGCCGACTGTACACGGCCACCGGGCTGGGTACAGGGTGGCGCCAGCCGGCTGTACACGGCCACCGGGCTGGGTACAGGGTGGCCAGCCGGCTGTACACGGCCACCGGGCTGGGTACAGGGTGGCCAGCCGGCTGTACACGGCCACCGGGCTGGGTACAGGGTGGCCAGCCGGCTGTACACGGCCACCGGGCTGGGTACAGGGTGGCCAGCCGGCTGTACACGGCCACCGGGCTGGGTACAGGGTGACCAGCCGGCTGTACACGGCCACCGGGCTGGGTACAGGGTGGCCAGCCGGCTGTACACGGCCACCGGGCTGGGTACAGGGTGGCCAGCCGGCTGTACACGGCCACCGGGCTGGGTACAGGGTGGCCAGCCGGCTGTACACGGCCACCGGGCTGGGTACAGGGTGGCCAGCCGGCTGTACACGGCCACCGGGCTGGGTACAGGGTGGCCAGCCGGCTGTACACGGCCACCGGGCTGGGTACAGGGTGGCCAGCCGGCTGTACACGGCCACCGGGCTGGGTACAGGGTGGCCAGCCGGCTGTACACGGCCACCGGGCTGGGTACAGGGTGGTCAGCCGGCTGTACACGGCCACCGGGCTGGGTACAGGGTGACCAGCCGACTGTACACGGCCACCGGGCTGGGTACAGGGTGGTCAGCCGGCTATGCACGGCCGCAGTCCGAGCCGACAGCTGTGGCAGGAGAGAGCACAACTGGGTCGTAATGGTTTGTGGCGTGTCTTACAGTCAAGTATAGGGTGCAAAATTAACAGTACAGAATCGGCGTCGATTGCACCTGACGCGCTTATCGATTGTTATGTTATGTTATGTATCGGCAGGACCATACATCGCCGCTCGTGTTCCACTTGCGTTCACCTCATTGCAGACACGCGTAACACACGCAACATCCGGTACCTTCGAAGACCAGCTTTTTACAAATGCATAGCCTACCGCACATTGGTGGCGATGAAAGCTTTCGGTACGATAGATGTAGCGCGCGTATGCTCCAAAAGTTATGTATTGGCTTCATTCTTCTCGACTAATAAACGCTACTGTAAGTACTAAAATCGTCTCTGTTCCCTGGAAGCATGTGATTATCGCGGTAGTACCGGAAGGGAAAATTAATTCAAATCCCTATAGCACAAGCATTGACATTCAGCATTATGACATTCACTACTTCCGAAAAAAAAACATTGAACGATTTTGCTTCACAATTCCTTGTTTACCTTGAAAGGTCGCGCTAGCTGAAGCTCACCATGGCTACCGAAAGCGTTCTGAAGCTCACGATGGCTACCGAAATCGTTCTGAAGTTCACCATGGCTACGGAAAGATCACAATGGCTACCGAAAGCAGCGGTCAACCGAGTTCACTTTGAATGCTATTTCTGACAAAATTTGATTTGCATTGGACCAAGCCAAGATTAAATTTTAACATCACTTGATCACTCGAAATGCGGAATACTATAATTACTTTGATTACGGAATGCTTATATGGTGTCCCATTTTGGACAACCTTATGTTGCACGGAATTCACATAAATTGGTTCTCCAGTTATTCACCCAATCATACTCAGCAGAATTAAGGAAAAATTAAAGCGGCAAATTCACTTGATCCAGTTTGGAACAAAATAGCCTGGGAATTTATCAGGAGGTCCTCAAATTGTTTGATGCATATGACTTCCGCAAGTGCTATCGAATTGTTCGTACCTGACGATGTAGCACTCGTTCAATTCCCTGATGATCTGTAAATTATTTTAAGCACGGGAAAAAGAGCTGATCCGATCTGAGGGTAAGATGAGTCTACTCTAAGGACACGCTGCCCATGGTTTTGTAAGAACGTGTTGCAAATAAATTCGAACCAGACTCGGATGATGGTTTGGGGCACATCATACATGTATAAGAGCATTCAGGAGGTGAAAATATATTTAGATGGAAGTACAATTGTTGAGTAAAAAGTAACTTTTACAACTTTATGGGTCTACTTCGGTTGCCATTTCGTGTCCAGGCCCATGTCAGTAAAAGTAAAAGTAAAAGTTGTCAGTAAAAGTACCGGAATAGTTATAGCACCAAATCACTACAGACATGCTACCCCAAAAAGAGTAAAGTCGCTATTGCTTGAAGCACGTGTGATTTCCATTGCTCGCTATTGCATTTACGTTTACGATTCTTGTGGCATTACTGAACATCGTCTAATTTTGGGCTATTAGTTAAGTAGCTAGCGGAAGAAAGGAAATTCGGCTCCATTTCCGAAACGTTCCAAAAGCTCAAATGTTTAATCGTCCAACACCTTGTACAATATCAGAACATTTGTGCGGTACGAATTGCACTCACACTCACGGTTCCCTACCACATACAAGCATGATCGGTGAGGCTGTCTATCAACATCACAATCATAACACAATACGCACAGCACGACTCAATCTGCCACGCATCCGCACCAAGGTGGGCCGGAGGCGCTTGTGCTACCGCAGCGTTTCTTTAATTAGCAGTCTGGTTACTGGCTTTTGAACAATGCACTTCAAGTCGCGGCTAAAAGACGAACGTTTGATTACACATGCATTACCATCCTGAATTAAATTATAATGTCACTGTCGCTTCTACTTGTACTTTTATGGCGGCGATATTTCAGCATATGTATTTTATTTTTTGCAATTACTCTTGTTAGATAAACAGCGGAACTTCCGAATACTGTTGGTTGGCTATGGTTTTAGACACGTCGACCGTTGAGTCATGTAGCGTCGCCAATCTCCACGCCGATTGGTCGCGGGCGAAGGTAGCGACAGGTGAGACTCGAACCACAACCTTTCGATTGTGAGACGAGCATCCACCCCTAGACCACTCGTACCCGGACTTCCGAATACGATGACATTAGGAAAGTGTTCGGAAATATTGCTCCTCTAAACGAGTTTCTGACGTACCAAAAAAAACGGGAAGCTTAGCAAGATGTTCGAAAGTTTTCCTAATCGCAGCGGAATTCTGAAGCTCTACTAGATTCGGAAGGTCATATAGATGGACTAAATATATGTATTTATGTGTATATCTGTATATATTGTGCCCATACTTACATGGACGCATTTTTCATTCACATAGTTAATATGGAATAGTGTATCTTAGCTGCACATACATCGACTCTCTGGAATGAAAAGACACGCATGTGGATTGAGGTTCAATACATTTGAATCTGAATCTGAATCTGAATACAAATCAGTGTAAGCACACAATCTGAAAATTCACAGATACGCAGCCATGTCAACATTCGAAGTGTGTCATTCATATCGACGGTGTGAAGTTATCAGCAGCCAGACCAGAACCAACAGGTACAGCAGCTCAAACAGAGCCGACAGGGCGAGCGACGAGTCCTGGTCCCATCCAACGCCGGCAGAGGCCGACGGCAGACCGAGGTACATCGAGCAATGAGATTGAGCATGTGCACCGGCCAGCGACCGGTATACGTGGCGCTACATGTCGTGTATCTAATCATAGAACGTGATAGGTGGCACCAGTTGTCGACCTGAGAGACAGGGGTTTCTCTACATATTGTAGAAGGAAAGTACTGCCTGGTGGAGGAGACGACTGCCAGCTAGGCGGAGGGTGTGACTGCCCACCAGGTAGAGGAAGCGACAGCCCGCAGGCTGCTCGTCAGATAGAGAAGAGTACATGACAGCCTGTCAAGTACTGGGGTGACTGCTCGCCAGGTGGACGAGGTAACTGATCGCTAGATGAAGGACATGACTGCCTGCCAGGTGGAGGAGGTGACTGTCTGTTAAGTATTGGAGGTGACTACCCTCTGCATTGAAATGGCCAAGTGGTCGTGGGAGGAAATTAGTAAAATTAGGAATTGTGTCGGCTAGCAGCCAGATCTTAGAATATGTCAAGCTGGTCAAGCAAGCCAGTCAAGCAAGTATGTTCAGATCTCAGACAACAACAGGTTGGATGGCAGCAGATGCAACATCAGAGTTATTCGCAGCATTCTTATGCTCATAGATGGCTGATCTTCCAAATCATGTCAAAGCAGATTGGGGTGCAGTCAGTCACCACCTCGTAGTCTGAGTTTTCGGATCGGCCGATTTCGATGCTTTTGGCGGCAGGCGACAGAACTCAAGAAGATGAGCTCAGATGAGTCAAGTAGTATTGACCTAAGTGCTGCATGTGATGTCGCCGGTCAGTCCAAAGCTTCAAGGTTGACCTACTTGGCGAAGTTTCGATTTTAGTCTAACATCATACAGCGCAGAGACCGAAGTTAGGTTCTGTCATGAGCTGTACTTGATAAAATATCCAAGAAAAGCATCCATGAGCAAAGATAAGATGGACGTAATGGTGGATGACGTGGTATTCTGAGGTCAACAATTAATTATGGTCTTGCATTCGTGCGGTGCATGCTCCTACATCACACTTTTGCCAGGAATCCAACAGACGCAAGAATATATGTCCGAGCACATAGGGCTCCTCCCAATTTGAAAAAAAGACAACACTTGAACTTTGTTTAACAAAAAAGAGGAATGGAAGGGCTACAAGGCTTCGAACAACGCCAAAGGCTCGTGCCGCGGTTGCCTGATTTCGATATATCGAATAAATCGAAAACAAACTGACAAATATATTTTTGCGTTTTGCAGATTTTGACAATATTACATAATTCACAATATTATGAGATTCCAATATCATTGCTTATTAAAGTAAATGCCAATTGGCGACAACAGTAAATAATATCCTTGTTCCTCGATATTTTGCCGTTTTTACACTCTTTGGAATGTCGGGAGGTGACGTCACTATGACGTCACTGACGTCCGGTCCATAGTGAACTTGAATGTTGCTTTTGGTCACCAGCTGTGGAATTGATGTGCGAACAAGTACTGCAAGTTTGAAAATGATGTCGCTGTGCGTTTTCGAGTTACTAAAAACATTTCGCCATCTGCCCCTCCCCCAGTGCAGTGAGAATTATGAGCCTAGAACATGGTTTTTGACACAATGTGCGCAAATCACGAGACGATAGGTGTCCTCAGTTTCAAAGCGAGAGCGTGAACGCTTCAGATGGCATCTCAGAAAATATCAGGGGGTACGGTTAAAATATTATCCACTTCACCCCGCACTGCGATTAAAGCCCTTGATTCATATTACTCCCCAAGCTTGACTGTGTGCGCATGGACCCCAGAGGCACAGTCACGCGGGATCGAGGCCCCCATTCCCACCCATCCTAGCAGAACAAAAATTACTAGGTCAACAATATTATTTGTAATATTTGCAGAACGTCAATCGTGATATTGTACGCTAGAGGACCACGTTAAAAGCTGTCTCATTAAAATGGCAATTTTGTTGGTCGCCCCTTAAGGAAATCCTGGCTGCACCCCTGACGGGCACCCCCAAATAGACGATGAATTTCAAACTTGATGCACACCTATCGGACTGCAACTTATATTTCCTCACAGGTAGCTAATACTGCGGCTGTTTCACTGGTAGCGGCCACCACACTCCACTCGGAGCATTCGGTCTCCATTGACGACCCCGCTGATCGCACAACTTGCCCCACGACCTTGACACACGGTCAAGATCAAAATTATGTGAGCTGATTCTCAGACTTCCGACGCTAAAGTACCTCATCGGCGCTGATCGGTATGGAGCTGAAAGCGCAGTGCCGTGTCCCTATTCTGTTGTGATGCTGTGGAAAAGCTGAGAAATCTTCACTGCGTGGTGGTCGGTATGGCTTATGCAGGATCGTACTTCACTAGTTAAGCTTTTGAATGCTAGCATGGCATGGCAGTATGACAGCGTGTTGGCAGTATGACAGCGTGTTGGCAGTATGACAGCGTGTTGGCAGTATGACAGCGTGTTGGCAGTATGGCAGCGTGTTGGCAGTATAACAGCGTGTTGGCAGTATGGCAGCGTGTTGGCAGTATAACAGCGTGTTGGCAGTATAACAGCGTGTTGGCAGTATGGCAGCGTGTTGGCAGTATGGCAGCGTGTTGGCAGTATGGCAGCGTGCTCATGGTCAATGCGTGATTGGCAGATGGTCGATGCATTTATTCATGGTGGTTATGAGTTATGATTGTTGGTAGGGTAGTGATTAAGTTGATGTATGGTAGCACGATTCATGATATGGTGGTGATGTAGTGATTAAGTTGATGTATGGTAGCACGATTCATGATATGGTGGTGGTGTAGTGGTTAAGCTGCTGTGTTTTGTCATGATTTGTGAATGTAGTGAATATACGAGTGCTTTCTTAAGCAGTGTGTATGTAGGTACAAGTCAGCAACCCGAGCAGTAGTGTATTGCCTACTACAAAAGTTGTGGGACAGAATAGTTGTTCCCAGCATCAGAATAGCTTCCATCGTCTATGGAAGCACCGAAGATAGGCAGAGCTGAGCTCCCAGCTTCTACTCTAGCCGTGGAAATGTTTTATTTGCCCCTCTGTACTTCTTTCTCTCCGTCTAAAATTTCAGAATTTCTCCTGGAATTTGCGTGCCGGTCGCTTGCTCTGAACATCCCCCTTCCAATTCCCATACTTTCTGATCCTTCCCCCCTGTTCGATTCCTCATTCGTTTCAGATGTTATATTTTTGCATGTTATGCTTCTTTAATAGTGTCTCGGATGAATTCCCGTGATGCAGATGATCCGCCAATGCCATATGTAATCGTGCTTCTGCCAACATGAGTTGATTGTATTAGCTGATGCAAATAAACTGAAGCTCTTAGCACCGTTTATTCCACAAATACGGCATGCCGCGAACGTAGCACAGTACAATGTGGCCAAAGCCTCACACATTGGCCACTTGGACCGTCAGTCAACATAAAGCGTCGTCACACATCGGTGGCCAGCGAAAGGCGCGCTGCTAATACTGCTATACCGCTCAGCCTGAACAAGCTCAGCCGCTGCCACGCTATCGTCAGTCGCTCTATCATAGGCTACTTTCTGCTCATGCAGACTCAGGCATTGCACTGAGGTTCGCTTTATCAGTTGCCAAACGCATTGAGCAGGTTAGCAAGAGTAAAACCTTAAGAGTCCACCCCTTCATTGTCCTCAGCAAGGCACGCTGAGCATCACTGCTGTTGACAACTATCGTGTTTGTTTTGGTGTCCGGGGAATGAGCGCTGCAAACAAAATGGAAAAGCACAAAATTATTTCGCACTGGTGCTATTGGAATTAAATTCCATGCAACCGTTTAATATGCACGCTTCAATGTGGTCCACCAGTTATATGCCGACACTCGTGCACGTATATTTGAAGGATGACTTTAAGTCAGCGGAATGCAGACAAGGGATGATGTTCTCCTAAGTACATTACATGTGCTCGGGTGCTAAGGAAGCCGCCGTTTGCCTTGCCATGTTCACCGTTTTACATTAGACTGATGCCCTGTTCTGTAAATGCCCAGTAACTCGGGAAAGCATGCCCAGAGGAGATGCTCGTGTCATTCCCTGCCACCATCCACTCATACACTTATCATGTTCTTACATTCATACGCGCTTCAGCGCGATGGGTGTCGGTTAAGAGGCTCGACTCTGGTGCTCATGTGACAGACACCAGACCCACAGCCACACACTGGTGTTGGAAGGCAGTCGTCGTGCGTGACTGGCACGGACTTCTGCGGGCCGAAGGCTGTCTGGATTTTCAGCTGACCATTTCCGCCGTCAGCTGAGCATACGCGGCCGTCTGCTGTCCAGTGTCGGCTGGGAGATGTGTCCGCTCGTGGCCGTCCATTCCTGCTGTCACGTGCTGAGTCGTCGGGGCAAGAGCCCGGGCACGTCACGATCTGGTTGCCCTGTTCTGCCGGTTCACCTGGCAATAGGCACCAGCAGAAGAGCTGCCACAGCCAGCTGACGACGGCTGCCACCGTCAGCCGAGGACAGCTGACGTCGTCAGCCGAGGACAGCTGACGTCGTCAGCCGAGGACAGTTGCCAACGTCGGCTTTCGACAGCCGCGACCAACAACCACGTCAACAATCACTGTCGCCACGACATCAGGCGCTGTTGTCAACACCCGATCGACCTTCGGGTCACTACCGGAGCACACTCCCGAGTACCGTCTCTCCAGAGCCAGCCAGGTTGGCCGGGTCGGGTCAGGTCAGGTGAGGTCGGGCCGGCGCCCCTATAGCGGGCCGACTCGGTAGTAGTGCGGCGTTGGCGCCGGCGTGGCCATCCTCTGGAAGGTCTGCATGCTGCGCAGCTTGCGCGCCTGCTGACGCTGCCGCAAGCACATGAGCAGCGCCAGCAGCACGGACACGATCAGAATTGCCATCAGCACGCCGAACGACAGCAGCAGCCGCGATGACGTCATGCAGAGCAGGCGGTCATCGGAGAAGAACGAGTCGTGTGTGGTGGCGCGGTCCACTCGTCCTGGAAACAGGCGCTCGTGTCATTAACCGGGTGTGAAAAGTGGTGGACAGGGAAACCGCGACTGTCCATTCGTCATCGATTGGATTTGGAGCAAGGCTGACACGGACTGTTTAAAACCACACTGTCATGCATGCGATATTGACATTCACTAAGCGTATGAATTGACACCACTGTGGTGCAGCATATACCTTAACTCCGTGTATTGTATGGATGCACAAGAATATATCCTGCGTGCGGTATATTAGGTGGAATACTGAGCCGTGACTGACATTTGTCACCAGCCTGACCTGTGATTCATCCCTGACATCTAGCGTCTGACTGACCTATGATCTCTGTCTGACCTGTGATCCGTGCTTGCCATCTAGCGCCTGCCTGACCTGTGTGTGATCCGTGCTTGCCATCTAGCGTCTGACTGACCTGTGATCTTTGTCTGACCTATGATCCGTGTCTGATCTCTGGCATCTGACTGACCTGTGATCCGTGCCTGACCTCTGTCGTCTGACTGACCTGTGATCCATGACTGACCTCTGGCGTCTGGCTGACCTGTGATCCATGACTGACCTCTGGCGTCTGGCTGACCTGTGATCTCTGCCTGACCTCTGTCACCTGACTGACCTGTGATTTATGTCCGACTTCTGCCATCTGAGTAACCTGTGCTCCGTGCCTGGTCTCTGTCGGCTGACTGACCTCTAATCCCTGTCTGACCTGTGATCTCTGTCTGACCTCTGTCACCTGACTGACCTGTGATTTATGTGCGACTTTTGTCATCTGAATGACCTGTGATTGATGTCTGACCTTCATCACCTAACTGACCTGTGATGCCATTTAACTCTGACATTGGACCTCTGTCATCCGATTCACCTGTGATTGGCACATGATCTCTGGTGTCTGATTGACCTGTGACCCGTGATTTACATCCATCACTTGACTGATCTGAGGAGTAGTGAGTGCGATGCGGTGTCTGACCTGTCACCCGACTGGTCGGTAATCGTGACCACTGTCACCTGACTGACCTGCTGACTCCTGAGAACGGAGCGTGTTGTGCCCGTCATCTGACTGACCCGAGGGATTGTGATGGCGGTGGTGTGTTTGATCTGTCACCAGACTGAACTATGATGCGTGCCTAACCCCTCTGTCATTTGACTGACCCGAGGGATGGTGATGGCGGTGGTGTGTTTGATCTGTCACCCGACTGGCCTATGATGCTGCCTAACCCCTCTGTCATCTGACTGACCCGAGGGATTGTGATGGTGGTGGTGTGTTTGATCTGTCACTCAGATTTATGCGTGCCTGACCCCTCTGTCATCTGACTGACCCGAGGGATTGTGATGGCGGTGGTGTGTTTGATCTGTCACCCGAGTGAACTATGATGCGTGCCTGACCCCTCTGTCATCTGACTGACCCGAGGGATTGTGATGGCGGTGGTGTGTTTGATCTGTCACCCGACTGGCCCATGATGCGTGCTTGACCTCTGTCATCTGACTGACCCGAGGGCTCCTGAGAACGGAGCCTATCGACACACCCTCAATGCCAGGTGCTGGCTTATGATGCTGCCTGACCTCTGTCATCTAACTGACCTGTGGGCTCCTGAGAACGGAGACGTATCGGCACACCCTCAATGCCAGGTGCGCGCACTTCGGCAGAGTTGAACACTTCAATCCTGTCGACGATGGTGCTGCCATCTTTAATCTCCATCTGTAGCGTCTCAAGAAGCCGGTCGATCTGAGTGGGGGACATTAAAATCGATGACTTCATAAGTTGCCAATCTCCTCTACGCATTGGTGAAGAATTAAAACAATGGACTAGAAGCGATTTTGGATGTTGCAACCGGGGTTGCTTACACACGTGAGAGGTACATGCTCCTCGTGTACAATGTGAACTTCACGTATTCTTTGCCAGCTTGAGGGGCTTAACTATGGATGCCCAAACACCCCCACAATCATTCAACTTTACGTCCATACCCTTATCACGCATCAAAAAGTGCCCTGAATGAGGGGACTGAGCCGATCTAATAGGTAAAACAACCGAGCTGATAAGAACACATCATTGATTTAGATATATGGTAGCAAGGAATGTTATAAAGGGGTGTCACCTCCCAAGCAGGCGCGCACGCCACTGGACTGATAGGGAGATCTCACTGCTTCGTAGGACATGGGCGCCGCCACAAGGAGGATCGAGACTCATAAACGTTCTTCCAAAGATTCTGAAATTGATGTCACTATTTTTACAAGTATTGCAAGGGAGAACTGAGCTAATATCATTCTTATGCTTATACTATCCCAGTGGCAGCGCTTTCATTGTTGGAGAATATCGCTTATCTTATTGGGGTGCAAGACTGGCGAAGTCAACTTCCCCGCTGATCAGATACACTCCACCCTGGCCGGGCTGCAACTCACCCTCTACTGGGCTATATAGCCGGCCACTGACTGGGTGGCATGAAGGCTACACCTCACCACTGACTGGGCGGGGTGAGGACTACAGTCGGCCACTGACTGGGGGGCGGGAGGGGATGAAGACTACACCTCACCACTGACTGGGCGGGGTGACGATAGACCATGGGGAAAAGGGGAAAGACACACCTACCACTGACTGGACGGGGTGAGGACTACAGTCGGCCACTGACTGGGGGGTGAGGACTACAGTCGGTCACTGACTGGGGGGAGGGGGTGAAGGCTACACCTCACCACTGACCTGGGCTGGGTGAGGACTACAGTCGGCCACTGACTGGGGGGAGGGGTGAAGACTACACCTCACCACTGACTGGGCGGGGTGAGGACTACAGTCGGCCACTGACTGGGGGGAGGGGGTGAAGGCTACACCTCACCACTGACCTGGGCGGGGTGAGGACTACAGTCGGCCACTGACTGGGGGAGGGGGTGAAGACTACACATCACCACTGACCTGGGCTGGGTGAGGACTACAGTCGGCCACTGAATGTGGGGTGAAGGCTACACCTCACCACTGACTGGGCGGGGTGAGGACTACAGTCGGCCACTGACTGGGGGAGGGGGTGAAGGCTACACCTCACCACTGACCTGGGCTGGGTGAGGACTACAGCCGACCACTGACTGGGGGGAGGGGGTGAAGGCTACACCTCACCACTGACCTGGGCTGGGTGAAGACTACAGTCGGTCACTGACTGGGGCGAGGAGGGGGTGAAGACTACACCTCACCACTGACCTGGGCGGGGTGAGGACTACAGTCGGCCACTGACTGGGGGGAGGAGGGGGTGAAGACTACACCTCACCACTGACCTGGGCGGGGTGAGGACTACAGTCGGTCACTGACTGGGGGGAGGAGGGGGTGAAGACTACACCTCACCACTGACCTGGGCGGGGTGAGGACTACAGTCGCCACTGACTGGGGGGAGGGGGTGAAGGCTACACCTCACCACTGACTGGGCGGGGTGAGGACTACAGCCGACCATTGCTGACACGGCAGGATGAGGACCATGCCTCACTCTAACCTGGGCGGGGACTACAGGACTGCAGCTGAATGAGGGTGGGATGTGGGGTGAGGACGAGTGAGGAAGACACCCTACCCCTGAAGGCGCAGGCTACACCCGGCCACTGACCGGGTAGGAGCCGGCGGCGCGCAGCTCCGCCTCAGATATGGGCCGGATGCTGCCGTGGCCGATGCTGGCCTCTCGGCGGCGACGCTGGTCACGGCAGAATCCCCTCGGACACCGGCCCCGACACACCAGCACCGTACAGCGCAAGTGCAGGCTGGCGCGCTCCGGGAACTTGAACGCCTTGAAGGTGCTGTAGTGCAGCCGCCGCCCTGCGGAAGGCCGTCGACGCCGTCGTGTGTGGGGTGGACACCGGTCAGCAGGATCTGATCCCTGATGTTGGTGCCTCCCACGCCCGCCAGCATGCGGGGTGGACATTTGGCAGCAGGATCTGATCCCTGATGTTGGTGCCTCCCACGCCCGCCAGCATGTGGAGTGGACACCCGTCAGCAGGATCTGATCCCTGATGTTGGTGTCTCCCACGCCCGCCAGCATGTGGAGTGGACACCCGTCAGCAGGATCTGATCCCTGATGTTGGTGCCTCCCACGCCCGCCAGCATGTGGAGTGGACACCCGTCAGCAGGATCTGATCCCTGATGTTGGTGCCTCCCACGCCCGCCAGCATGTGGAGTGGACACCCGTCAGCAGGATCTGATCCCTGAGGTTGGTGCCTCCCACTACGCCCGCCAGCATGCGGGGTGGACATTTGTGCAGCAGGATCTGCCTCCCGACGCTAATGGTCTGCCCACCCGCTAATACGCGCCCAAGGGTGCATCACCGTGCTCTCATAATCTTTGTTTCTAAGGTTTAAGGTAAGGTAAATAACTTTCAGCCAATGAGTGCATGTAATTATCGAAGATGCATCTTAAATATAATCAGAACTGTGCCAGGCTATTTAAAATAAAGCTGCTAGCTCTAGCTCTAGCTCTAGCTCTAGCTCTAGCTCTAGCTGCTACTACCCCTTCAAAACCGAAGCCCATCAACGATGCTGTTGCTGAATTTGCCGACCATTTGGTGGGTACGTTAATGTAACATATGCTCCTGTGCCTGCTGATATGGTCACGCCAGTCGCCACGTACCGGGTGTGTGCTGCGAGCGTTCCCGCACTGGCGACATGATGTCTGGGTCGATGGTACAGCCATCGTTGTCGATCAGCTGCTGAGAGCGGGCCATGTTGCCGTTGTGGGCGCTGCAGTTGGTCACCATGACGTCCATGATTGCGGCATCTGTCGGTGCAGAAAACATCTCAGCAAAAACACACTCACACACGCACGCACGCACGCACGCACGCACGCACACACACACACACACACACACACACACACACACACACACACACACACACACACACACACACACACATACACACACACACACACACACACACACACACACACACACACACACACACACACACACACACACACACACACACACACACATATACACACACACACACACACACACAACAACCGGGCCCACCATCCCACGCCGGCAACCGCGGCGTCCACCATCCCCCGCGACACCGGACACCACCGGCCCCGGCACACCCGGGACCCGCCCGAACATCAGAGCCATAGGATGTCGCGAAAGCGGTGGCGCGAGGCGACCACGCACGCCTCGCAACGTTTCCGGTTCCGGGCCCACCACCACATCATAACACTCGTAGTCCCGCGTGTCCCACCCGGGAAAACTGCTTGGTGTCCACTCACAAATCGGGCCCGCGATGTCGCCAGTAACTTCGTCCAACCATTGCCAGTCTTATCCAAGTTATGTAAAAAGTAGTATGTATCCAGCGTCCCTATCAGTCACTAATCACATTCTTCCTCCTCCCAGTATGCATACAGGCCATGCCATCGACGGAGGACGCCCGGTCGACGCCGAGGGATACACGCGGTCGACACGGTCACATCGCTTCGGTCATTCAATCGACCTAAGCAAAGCATCGACAGCGTCGACCATATCCCCGCGGAAGCGCAGTGGTACGGCGTCGACCCGAGGTGGTTGACAGCACCTACGACCGGCGGCGGGGTGAGGGGCGGCTCTCATCCCTTCCGCTATCCCATGGTGTTCCTCAGGGATCCCTGGTTGGTCCCTTGCTGTTCAGCATCTTCAAATGACCTGCCAGCATACCTTCCATACGGACGTCTGATATCATATGCCGACGACACCCAGCGCTAGACTCGCACATCCTGAATTACCCGTTATTAAATCCCGGCAGGAGAACACCATCCTTGCTATTCAGTCTTACTCACATCCAACTCCTGAAGAGAACCCCACCAAAACACCCACCTGTCGGCACGACCCAATCCCTAAAAAACCACATCCACCAACTCAACGTGGCAATCACGTCCAACCCCCCGCCATCGGAAGATGCGGGAGCACATACCGCACCCTATCCTGGGAGGAGCACATATCCCACGTTGTCAAAGTGCAACCCACCTGTTCTGTCTCCACAATATCCGCACCATCCACACCCGAAGCACGCAAACTCCTAATCAGTCTCACGTCTTCCATACATCCTATACTGCCTCACTGTATGGGGCGGGGCGCCCAATGTCACCTTGGACGAGTGCAGAAGGCATCAATTTCGGGGCAGGATCGCGTAGGGGCTCGCGTCGGACCAATCCGCCGACAGTGGCAACGCGGGCTGGCGCAGTGTCCGGACCTCATCACTCACCGCGACAACATCGCCGTGTTCAGAGCCCGAATGATCCGCGAGCCCCCGAGGCGATCCGTGCTCTGTTCCGCCGGCGGTCGGATGTCCCCGGCGCCCACTCGTGCGACGGTGGCTGGGGCACGGAGCCACCGCCTTTCCGCCTCAGCATGTCACGCAGAACCTCCCTTCCGGGCAGCCCGGCCGAACCACGCCGCCGGCCACTCCGCTTCCGGACACGGGGCGAGTTCGTCGCGATGCGAACAGCATCTATAAATACTTCACGTGTTCGGTTTTCCCTTGTATACTGTTGTCTTGCCGCTTTCATTTTTGCTCATGTTTGTGAAATGTATCCGACTGTATTCTGACACAAACCAAATATTAATCCATTTTATGGAATCGGTTTGTTAAATCCGCAAATACAAACACACACACACATCACACGCAAGGACGCACCCACGCACGCACGCATATATGCATATATATATATATATATATATATATATATATATATATTCTGCTTTCTTCTTGGGGAAGGTTTAACGTGCTTGTGAGCCATGGATTCCCTGAATAAATCTGCTTGCTTTGTGCCACATACCATCTTACAACATACACACCCTTACGCCTTAGTCATCTCAGTATCAATCACCAATTACCGAGTCCCACCAGTGGGCAAGCACGGGCAAGCACGCCACCTCACGCATAATTAACTGCCACGTTACATGCTGAAGATAACAACAAGAGATGTTCTCCTTTTCTATTACTTTCACATGTTCTAATATTTTAACCAAAATTGAACGTTTTCGGGATTTTATGGCATTACATGTGAAGTGAAGCACAACATAGGACAACATTGCGAAAATCTCTCCTATTTATTTGAGCATCAAACTTTCAGATTACTATATTTTGCAAGATTGTAATGGCTTTTGCGAGCCTTGTGAAAATAATTTGGACGTGCTTTTCTAGTTGTAAAATAGATAATAGCACAAACAGAGTAAAGGAAATAATTGGGTATCTTGTTGAAGCTGCCAGTTGTCATTTGTTTTTTTTTAGTAAACGCCGAAGCTGATCTGAAAACCAATTGACAGATACATATATTTCATGTTGCTAAATATTTATGATCATCTATGATGTCGTAAATCAGTCCAAATAAAACTACATGACACTTTTACTGGGATTTACAATTTCTCCTCCCTTATTTGAGAGCTGAGCAACATATTACATATTGACCTTATTTAGGCGTAGCCTATTGCCCTGGAATGTTCACAGAAACTTTGGCGAAAGTATTCCTTTGAGGTCATGAACAGCGTCACAGGTCAGCTGAAATTAAGAACGTTGGTTTTTATAAAGCTACCAATTCACGCTAAATTTGGCCCTGGTCCCATTTCACAAGAAAAGTACTAGAACTATATGACGGCACGGCGGAATTTCCGTACATCGTAGATCCGTGCATTCATTTGTGAAAGAGGGTCCTGGGCCACATGAACACCCGAACATTCCCCGTTCATCGAATATTGTGGCAACACCTGGGCGTGCATAAGCCACACATCGCGGACGTTCGCGTCGCCAGACACGTGCCGTGCGCGTCGGAGCGAGTCGTTCCCACGGCAGGCGCTTCAACCGGCCGACCACCCGGAAGCCGCCCGCTACCCAGGGAGATGACCCCGCCGGACGACCGACTGCAGTCCGCCGGACGACATCTGCCGATTCAGCTCCGTGGGAAAGGAGACGCGCGCGACCGACACACTCGACTGGCTCCGCCGGAGCCGACGCACCTCGCCGAGTACACTGCACCGACGCCGCACTTCCGGGTCACGGTGCGGCGGGCGCGCGTCTGTCCGCCGGCACACTGGGCCGAGGTCGGACCTTCGTGCCAGTCGGCGTCCCGCTCCACCTCAGAGATGGGGTGTGGGCATACCTGAGCGGCACAACCACGGGAGGCGAACCGCCAGGGGCAGAACCTTACCGAAGTTATTTGGAAGGGTCTAAGAGCTGTAATTATTGAGGCCCCAAGCTATCTTTCAGCCCCCCAATGTATACAAGGTTCCATCCCTGCGTACCGATATATTCAGAGTCATGCCATCTGATGAACCCGTATGCAATTTAGTAAGTGGAAGTGTTGGATTGTGTATGCTATGAGATGCTTAGCTACATTCTGCACAGTACCACCTCCAATCCATCTTATGGTTTGTGCAGGACGACCAAGATATTCCAAATCGTCAGAAATACTTGCATCCAGTGGCGTCGCCACGAAATTCTTCCAGAGGGGCAATATTGATAGGGGGCCTCCTGCTCCCGAAAGGGGCCTCCACTGTGTTAGGGCCTCCTATTGATTTTTTAGGCTCTTAGTATGGTTCCAGAATGGGGAACATGGCTTAATATTGATGTATTGTTTGTTCTTGACATGGTGCATCATTTACGCAAAGCGCAATACCAAGAATCTTCTTTTTTTCGCTGAGAACTGAGTCATACCAGGGTATAAATAAGCAAACGTGCATAAATACGTCAGTGCCAAAACAAACCAGTATCTTTATGCTTTATCGACGAGAAGAATCTTCCCGCTGGCCTCTAGATTACAGCGGGCTGGTGGGGCTGGTGCTGAGCATATCTTAAAGATATCTCCCATTGATCAACCCATTTCTATGTCCACGAAGTTTAACTGAATATCGCTAGGTTCATCACTACTGTTAGTCATTCCCACCAGCTTGATCTCATAAACAAGCTTAAACGATAATTTCTCAGTCCTAGGACGACAATTTCGCGAAGGTGACAACGAGAAGTGGATTGAATTGGTTTTCTGATCATCTTAGGAATTTATTTATTTTTATAACATTTGGTGCTGGCTGCAAGGCACTTGGCACAGAAGCTAAAGTCATAAATCCTCCGCGAATAAATTAACGGCAAGAACAAGCATTGAACAACAATGCATCAATGGCAATGCAACAATGTAACAATGACAATGCAACAATGTAACAATGACAATGCAACAATGTAACAATGACAATGCACAAATAATGCAAAACCTTCAAATTCCACGCAGTCACGCCCATGGTTTTCACTGTGCTGTACCGTTTTGTAAATTATGTCGTTGAGAAGGTATTGAAGCTGGGAAGCTCTAATCATACAGGCTGTAATCACAGAAGACAATTTTGTAGGAAGAAAATACATTTAAAAACTTCATTTCTCTCATTTAATATCTGGCATCGGTGTTGTTTTGTATGCTTGTGAGGGGGAATTTGCCCCTCAATGTTGGCTTTGCTCCATGCGCGTATGTTTCTGAAAATTATTGGGGGACCAGTGACGTACCTATATTTGCGTCAAGGGGAGGGGGCAAACGTATTTGGAGGGGTCCACCTACTCAATAAAAAAGTCTTCCGATTTCGACCACTATTTTGTCAAAGGGGACCTTTTATGTAAAATAATTAGTGACCAACTAAATTATCCGGTCGAGGGGCCTAATCTACCACTATCGTTTCAGATTCGTCGGATTTTGAACCCTGGCTCCCCCACCCTGTTCGAATGTATTCTTTGGTATCCCTTGATAAGTCACCCTGCACTGCTGAAATTACACCTACACAGCTCACTTTAAAATGTAAAATTTATCAATTTCAAACATTCCAGTTCATAGTGCCCGGTCGCCACGACAACAGCGTTAGTGCATGTGCACACCCATCTTGCGCATTCGGTGCATTCGCCACACTTCGTGCGATGCTACGGATTCTGCTGGGCTTCCTACACTTTGCTAATTGCTGCCACATGATAGACGTGATGAAATATCTGACGTGATGAATATATCTGACGTGATGAAATGCTTTGTATGGGCGTTCGCTACGAAAATTCGATTAATTAAATTCGATCACTAGTTCCCTACTTCCCATATTTTATGATGAAGAAATGCGGATACCCGCTGAGCTTTGATGCACCTCATATCTTTGATTAAACATGCTTCCAGGTTGGCTACCGAACCGAGGCCCTGCCTGAGTGCACTTCTTTGGACCCGTTTCGTATTTCTTCGTCTACGGATGTGTTTTAGGGCTCCAATCCATTTTTGTTAGAGGCCCAACGCATTTTCGAAACCCCTGCTCGTATTAGGGTTTGTTGCTTCTTTGTGCACCGATGATTTTTCTTAGTTGTCGGGGCGCTTTCAATGATCTCAATGTATTTATTTAGTGCCCGGTATTTTTGTTCGTTCTGGGACCATGTTGCTTATTGCGACCCCAGCCTCTTTTCAGGCCCTTGTGCGGTCGCATGTCCCCTGTGTGCCTTGACTCAAGGCACACAGGCCCTCAAGGCCCTTGAGAGCTTCTGGTGTTTTTGTTTTTGTTTTTTAGAGTTCCCGCTATATTTATTTAGGGCTGCAACGCATGTTTTAGGACCCTGTCGCTTTTTGCGAGACTGCGCTTTGGAGGGCCAGTTACATTTTCGGTCCCCGTTGTGCTCTTAGGGTCCCACTGTGTTTATTTGGGGCTTCTGACGCACATTTGTGGGGCCCAGTACGATTTTGGGTCTTCGGTGCGGTATTTTTGGGTCTTAGCGCAACTTATCGCGCCCAGGCGCGTGGTTCCGGGGACCCAACGCCAGTTATCTGGGCTCAACGCGATTTTTGTGAACCTGTTCTGAATTTTCTTTAAATTCCGAATCTCGGCCTGATTTTTCGAGTTCCTGGCGCCATGTTTTTCCATCTCACCAAGATTTTCTTCGAGCTCCGGTATGTTTTTCGATGCCGTACGCGATTTGTCAAGGCATCTGATGATATGTTCGGTGCTCCAGAACCATTTTCCTGACCCGGACTTTTTTTGGAATCCCTCCTTATTTTGGAGGGCTCCGGCTTTCTTTTTCGGATACCGATGCGACTTTGGGGGTCACACGGTGCTTATGGGGAGCCCTAGATGCCAATTGTTGGCAGCCCCGACGTGAATTTTTATGCCCAGACCAAATTTGTGGTACTACCGATGGGAATTGTGGGTCCGAGCGCGATATTTGGTGGGACCGGTTCGAGTTTGCGGGGCGCGTTGTACTTAGCTGTGGCCCCAACGCGATCTTTGCGGTTCCTGTTGCAGATTTTCGGGCCTGGCGGAGATAGTTTTCTGGGGCCCGCCGTATTTACTTGGAGCCCCTACGCGAATTCTGGTGGACCGACGCGAATTTTTGTGGCCCCAGCGCGACTTTTGAAAACGTCGGCTCGATTCTTGGGAGCATATCCCTCTTAGGAGGGAGGGGGCATTTGCCCCTTTGATATGCCACTGCGGCCACCGAAGGAGTTTTTTTAGCCGATGGCACCTTTCGGAGTATAAAAGCCCTCCGGGTAATTTTTGCCGGAACTTTTCTTAATTTTCCGGTGCTGGGGTCCATTCTATCGAATCTCGGTGTGAACTTTTGGACATCGAGTTCTATTTTTTTTAAAGGTCTTGATGTGATGTATTTGATGTGATAGCCTCCTTGACAATCATGCAGACCTCCTTTGTAATCCAGGGGGCCTCCTTGATAATCCTGTGGGCCTCCTTTGTAATCCTGTGGGCCTCCTTTGCAATCATGGGGGCCTCCTTTGCAATCATGGGGTCTCCTTTGTAATCACGGGAGCCTCCTTTGCAATCCTGGGGGCTTCCTTTGCAATCCTGGAGGCCTCCTTTGCGATCCTGGGGGTCTCCTTTGCAATCCTGGGGCCTCCTTTGCAATCCTGTGGGCCTCCTTTGCAATCCGGGGGCCTCCTTGATAATCCTGTGGGCCTCCTTTGCAATCCGGAGGTCCTCCTTTGTAATCCCGTGGGCCTCCTTTGCAATCCTGGAGGCCTCCTTGATAATCCTGTGGGCCTCCTTTGCAATCCGGGGGGCCTCCTTTGTAATCCTGTGGGCCTTTGCAATCCTGGGGGCCTCCTTTGCAATCATGGGGGCCTCCTTTGTAATCACGGGAGGCTCCTTTGCAACCCTGGGGGCCTCCTTTGCAATCCTGGAGGCCTCCTTTGCAATCCTGGGGGCCTCCTTTGCAATCACGAGGGCCTCCTTTGCAATACTGGGGGCCTCTTTGCAATCCTGGTGGCCTCCTTTGCAATCCTGGGGGCCTCCTTTGCAATCCTGGGGGCCTCCTTTGCAATCCTGGCGGCCTCCTTTGCAATACTGGGGGCCTCCATTGCAATCATGGGGGCCTCCTTTGTAATCACAGGGGCCTCCTTTGCAATCCTGGGGACCTCCTTCGCTAGCCTGGAGGCATCCTTCGCAATCCTGGGGGTCTCCTTTGCAATCCTGAGGCCTCCTTTGCAATCATGGGGGCCTCCTTTGCAATCCTGGAGTCCTTTGCAATCATGGGGCCTCCCTTTGCAATCCTGGGGGCCTCCTTTGTAATCCTGTGGGACTTTGCAATCCTGGGGGCTTCCTTTGTACTTCTGGGGGCCTCCTTCGCAATCCTGGGGGCCTCCTTTGCTATCCTGGGGGCCTCCTTTGCAATCCTGGGGGCCTCCTTTGCAATCCTGGGGGCCTCCATCGCAATCCTGGGGGCCTCCTTTGCAATCCTGGGGCCTGCTTCGCTAGCCTGGAGGCATCCTTCGCAATCCTGGGGGTCTACTTTGCAACCATGGGGCCTCCTTTGCAATCATGGGGGCCTCCTTTGCAATCCTGAGGGCCTCCTTTGCAATCCTGGAGACCTTTGCAATCCTGGGGGCCTCTTTTGCAATCCTGGGGGCCTCCTTTCTAATCCTGGATGCCTCCTTTGCAATCCTGGGGGCTCCTTTGCAATCCTGTGGGCCTCCTTTGCAATCCTGGGGCCTCCTTTGCAATCCTGGGGCCCTCCTTTGCAATCCTGGGGGCCTCCTTTACAATCCTGGGGGCCTCCTTTGTAATCACGGGGGCCTCCTTTGCAATCTTGGGGGCCTCCTTTGCATTCCTGGGGGCCTCCGTGCCAATTATTGGCACTCTCTTGATTTCTGGGGCCTGCTATCTTCTCCTAGGTGACTCCTTCTTCGAATTAGGGGCCTCCTCTCACGTCTTGGAGGCCTCCTCTCATGTCTCGTCGGCCTCCTTGCTCACTTTTTTCCTGTGCATTTCCGGATAGGGGCCTCCTCAAATTTCAGGGGCGGCGCCCCCCCAGTCTCACGACAGGGGGGCGACTGCCCCCCCTGCCCCCCCGGTGGCGACGCCCTTGCTTGCATCTGCTGAATTCATGCGCTGCCACCTAATGTTTCAATGGCGAGGCATATCGGAAACTTCCTGCCCGTTTCACACTACTGGCACTCTATAGGTACGAAATCCTCTGTGTCGAACCTGTGTCCGTGTTGAGCCGTGTTTTGATGAGCATGGTGGTGGAGTCTCCCACGTCGAGGTGCTCGAAAAAGGGCCGTCCGTCCACACCAGCGCCCTTGAGAATGTCCAGCCAGCAGTGGGCGATCGCTTCCGTCCGTTGCTCGGGCTGCTGCGCCCCCACCTGAAGCCGCTCCCCTGTCGCAGGTCACGTGATCAGCAGCGGCCAAGGTCAGCAAGAAAACAACAACATTTGAACAAGACCACAGGGGGAAATTGTATTATCAATGAAAAGGAGATATGGCATGTGATGCACAAATAAATGTATATCGTGTCGTGATATTGGAAAATAAACTTCTTGCTCCAAGCACATACCTAACAATATGCAAAAGTACTCAGTGGCCGGAACATTCTCTGCGGATTGACGTCCTTCTTATCTATCTGTAAGTCATCCGACACGGCATCTGATAAGTTTAACCCGACCCGAACCGACACCGGCACGGATCTGATAATTTTGAGGATCTCAGTAACGGTTTGTGGCAAGTAGGCCTGAATCCTTCACGGTCCATGCTTTTTCGATCGTTGCTTACGAACTGTTTTAATGCACGCACTAATTATTCCACGAACCCTTGTCTCACTACCGATTTTCTTGGAGCCTCCCTGCGCAGAACTCTGTCAACGCATAATGATGAATACACAGGCGCAGCCTTCCCATGAACTTCTGCAGATACAGCATGGGTCATCAAGTTCTAAGCAAGGCGGTTACCTTCGATGAAGATGGGAAGTGCGTCCACAAACTGCCGGCCCTGTGACGTCATGCCGGGCGCATCTGGCATCGCATAGTCTGCGAACCTGCAGTTGGGGAACGTCAGAGTCAGTAGACGGACAGTTAGCGAGTGCTTGGTGTTAGGCTGCATCTGCTGCTATGCCTATATTGCACATATTGATGATGCACGAGATTGCATGTGGGGAGGGAGATAGGAGACGCCAGGTGAGAAATGCATTGCTTTGGGTTCACTTGATTGATCATAATATTGTAAATCGCCAATAGAATCGTCATGTGATTCAATGAGACGACAGCTATGGCCATGCGACATGGATTTATAATTAGTAAATGTCAATGCATGCATGCCTAACTGTAACGATCCACTAAGCATAGCATGTCAGCTTCACCAAGCCAGACTCCGCTTCAATAAACAACCATAAAGCGGGATAAGTATTCCAGATTCTTGAAGCATTGACATAATTGAATAAGATGTATTGTGGTATACATATGATAATGTCGTGCGTGTATATGCTTTAATTTATGTTTTTAGAAACAAAGATGACAGTTCCACTTTGAAAGTACGAGTAGGCCAGCTATATCTTCAAATTAATCTTCCTAACTGCTACATCGCTGATGTTTTAAAATCCTGTTGCTGCTGATAATTACATTTATCATGTGTGGACCGTCAGTCCAAGCTTTGGAACTTCTTGTCGCAAGTTTTTACGTTCCATAGATATTTCCATGATAAGCATGCCGAACTGAAAAATACGACAAGGCAATGATAGCAGCCTAGCAGCATGCAAAACCTCACTTGTCTTAAAACCGTAACACTTTATTGGAAGAAGGCTATTCAATCCTACAACACATCAGCAGCGCTGAGGAAAGTGAACGACCGGAATTTAATATTTATCAGTTCAGCCATGAACACAATCTTGAGCCCGCCAGGTTATTGTCATGTCATGTGTATTCAATAACCAGCTTCATCGAATGGTGCAATTTAATTCGAAGGTGACACGCAATCAGCAACTGCTGGTGCTATTGAAGTGATCTCTTCGTACTGTGGCGGCGCACAACTGATAACGGACGGAAGTGTTCTCTTCGTACTGTGGCGGCGTACAACTGATAACGGACGGAAGTGATCTCTTCGTATGGGCTACAGTGGCTAACGGACGGAAGTGATCTCTTCGTACTGTGGCGGCGTACAACTATGATAGCGGACGGAAGTGATCTCTTCGTATTGTGGCGGCGCACTACTGATAACGGACGGAAGTGTTCTCTTCGTACTGTGGCGGCGTACAACTGATAGCGGACGGAAGTGATCTCTTCGTATTGTGGCGGCGTACAACTGATAACGGACGGAAGTGATCTCTTCGCATTGTGGCGGCGCACTACTGATAGTGGACGGAAGTGATCTCTTCGTATTGTGGCGGCGCACAACTGATAACGGACAGAAGCGATCGTGACGCCGACCCGATTTGGCGGCGCCGCCAGTTCCGGCAGCGTCGTTCCGCACCGACCCGAGCCGGGACGTCCGAGCAGACGGCGAGTAGGCGGCGGCAGACACAATCCCACGGCCGCACCGTTCCGCCGCCGTTCCACGCGGCGGCCCGCGGTCCCGGCGAGCGACCGCGAGCGCCCCGGGCCGGTCACGTGACCAGCCCGGTCACGGTCCGGCGCGGATGGTCCGGCCGGCGGACTGGGTCGGGCCGGCCGCCAGTGATTGAGCTGATCAGCGCCGTCTTGCAGCTCCGGCGCGGCGGTGGCGCCTGCCACCTGGCGTCATTGCCGAGCAACAGACTGTCCACGCCGCGACCAAAGACGTCCATGACTTTGATAATCGGTTGGTGTTTAGAGCAGGATGAAGTCGGTCGGAAAATGGCCGGCAGGTGGGTCCCATCTGGCTGGTCAGCCACACGAACACGACGCAGTTGTGACGCGGCGATGACATGGCCGGCGCTCCGGCGCGGAAAGCCCATTGGATGGGCTCACGTCGCTGACAAGTCGCAATGCACGCACCTCACGTATTCCGCTGCACCGCTGCTGGCTGCTGACCCCGGCTGGTGACCTCTCACTGACCTGGCTGCCTTGACCCGGGGCGCGGGCGGCTCGGGAGCCGTCGGCTGTGGATCAGCCCGCGGCTGCCCCATGCTGGTCTTGACCACGATCTTCTCGTCGGGGCTACACCGGACCAGCACTTGTTCGTCGATGGCCTGCTGCACGTGCCGATCGTACTGGATGTACACCATCATCTCGTAGTGGGTCCTCTCCTCCTGCGGGTGAGCAGCAGCATTCAGTGGTAATTTATCCAATGTGCAATGCATAGGTTAAATATATAGAAAGCACGGACATGCAGGTAAGGCTAAGATAATTATGTACACTTTAGATGTGCCTCGATTTCGATTCCACCGGCCCACGTAGTCTGAAATTATCTCTCACCGATAATAACGCCGTGCTTTGTTTAATACGCATTTACCTCTAATCTACACTGGGCAGCAGCTGTCCAAGGTGAATTACAAAGAATGCACCTCTTCACCATCAGTCGAACTATAGCCAATTTGTTTCTCATACCTTTGGACTCATATCTGCCGTACTCTCTGTGCGTCCGTTAACGCAACAAATTCGCACCACAAAAACAATGAAGAAGCATTTCAGCGTCGTAGCAGAATCATGTTAAGTGCGACTGTTTACTATGGTAACATTGGCACGGTTTGATTTCTATGAGAATATTGGCACCGATTGTGTGCCATCAAAACATTGGCACCGATTGTTTGCCATGATCATATGTGCACCGATTGCTTGCCATGATCACACTGACACCAATTGTTTGCCATGATCGCATTGGCACCAATTGTTTGCCATGATCACATTGGCACCGATTGATGACATCGCAAATGTTTCAGTACCAGAAAACCACGAAGAGCATGAAAATGCTCCACGCTTGGCACACGCGCGTGCTGCCCACCTCGTCTTCGACCACCTTGACGCCACAGTCCTCCGCGTTGACCTTGAGTTTGACGCGTCTCTGACCGTCACTGGTGGATCGGCACGACAGGGGGAACCCTCGGGCGTACACCAGTCCGAAGAACGGGGCGTCAATGGAAGCCACGATCATCAGCGTTGACTTGGTGCATGCCACGTTCACAGCTGAAAATGCAGAGGGAACCATCAACTGTGATGGCAATGAGAGACAAGGGACAATGATGCTGTGCAGGGTGTGCTGCTATATAGATAATACATATTGTGGTAGTAACGTGAATGGTCTCTTGGTGACGTGTAAATAACATTGTAAATGCATGGCGTCACCGATTTCAGCGAGCACGGTGTTCATCCTGTGAGAGTAACAACGTGCCTTGGGGTATTTCAGCGAGCACGGTGTTCATCCTGTGAGAGTAACAACGTGCCTTGGGGTATTTCAGCGAGCACGGTGTTCATCCTGTGAGAGTAACAACGTGCCTTGGGGTATTCGTCAGGCCGTTTCGTGACTTCGTTTGGTTTGTCTGCCATTTCCATCATGCACGCCTAGCGGTGCCTTGATTCTACACCTCACATACACGGCCATGCAGGCCGGTTCCCACGTCAACCATCCCACTGGAGCGGGCTCCCGTGAAGCCGCGCCACCATTATGCCAGTTAAGCCCGGCCCGGTGTCGACGACGGGCCTCTTCCAGCCACCGTGACGGGCGTGGCGAACGCAGCGCGGCCGCGGCCGGGTGGGACGAACGCGGCGCCATTCGGTGCCGCTAACGATCCGCCATCGTCGCCGGCACTCACACACGAACTTGTAGGGCTTGGTCTGGCGGTAGTTGGACTCGGTGGTGCGATGCACGGGCGCCGGATCGGAGCCGAGCACCTGTCGAAGGAGAGGGAGCCTCGTGAAGCAGCTCTGCACACCTGAGCACCTGTCTGACAAGAGGTGTCTCATCAGCCGACTCCGCAACACCTGAGAATGTGGCAGGAGAGAGGGGTCTCATCAGCCGACTCCGCAACACGTCGCACTGCTGTCTGACTGTCCGCTGTCCGGGACCCCGTCGGTCAGTGCTGCGTGACGCCGGCTGCACACGGCCGGACAACCACGCGGTCCGTCGCGCGGTCCGGCGACGCCACGTCATTAGCGTCACTTCCGCCCGCCGGGCTCACCATTTTCCCACGGGATCTTCCGGCCCCGGCGAGCCACAAATCGCGGCCAGTCCCCCCGACAGAACGGCGCGCCGCTGCCGAAACGGGCCAGCCGCCGCCGGCGGTGTCACAGAGTCACTGACAGGCGGTGTCATTGAGTTACTAACAGACGGTGTCACTGAGTCACTGCAGGTGGGGGGTTATTTGGGGTATGAACGGGGTAGGTCATTGAGTTACTAACAGACGGTGTCACTGAGTCCCTGCCAGGAGGTTGCACTAGTCACTGACAGGCGGTGTCACTGAGTCACTGACCGTCGGTGTCACAGAGTCACTGACGGCGGTGTCATTGAGTTACTAACAGACGGTGTCACTGAGTCACTGCCAGGCGGTGTCACTAGTCACTGACAGGCGGTGTCACTGAGTCACTGACCGGCGGTGTCACTGAGTCATTGCCAGGCGGTGTCACTGAGTCACTGACCGGCGGTGTCACTGAGTCACTGACAGGCGGTGTCACTGAGTCACTGACCGGCGGTGTCACAGAGTCACTGACGGCGGTGTCACTGAGTTACTAACAGACGGTATCACTGAGTCACTGCCAGGCGGTGTCACTAGTCACTGACAGGCGGTGTCACTGAGTCACTGACCGGCGGTGGCATTGAGTTACTAACAGACGGTGTCACTGAGTCACTGACAGGCGGTGTCACTGAGTCACTGATGGCGGTGTCATTGAGTTACTAACAGACGGTGTCACTGAGTCACTGCCAGGCGGTGTCACTAGTCACTGACAGGCGGTGTCACTGAGTCACTGACCGGCGGTATCACTGAGTCACTGCCAGGCGGTGTCACTGAGTCACTGATGGCGGTGTCATTGAGTTACTAACAGACGGTGTCACTGAGTCACTGACAGGCGGTGTCACTGAGTCACTGATGGCGGTGTCATTGAGTTACTAACAGACGGTGTCACTGAGTCACTGCCAGGCGGTGTCACTAGTCACTGACAGGCGGTGTCACTGAGTCACTGACCGGCGGTATCACTGAGTCACTGCCAGGCGGTGTCACTGAGTCACTGACCGGCGGTGTCACTGAGTCACTGACGGGCAGTGTCACTGAGTCACTGACCGACGGTGTCACTGAGTCACTGGCATGCGGTGTCACTGAATCACTGACAGGCTGTGTCACCGAGTCACTGGCAGGCGGTGTCACTGACTCACTGACAGACGGTGTCACTAGTCACAGACAGCGCGGGTGTTAGTGAGTCACTGACATGATGACGTCACTGAAGCATTTCCTTGTCACTGAAACCGCAATGTTGAATCACTGATAGGAGGGTGCCACCGAGTGACGGCCGGGAGAGTGTCACTTGATCACAGCAAGGAGGTATCACTGAATAGCAGCGAGTGCCGAAGACTCAGTTCAGCCCGCAGGTCAAGCCAGGGGGTACATGGCATGGGGAGTCAGCATCAAAACAGAGAGAGGCTATTGGCAGTGAAGCAATGGGAAAGCGTCGCCTTGAATATAAAATAAAGTAAGATGGGAAGATATATATAAAGAGCGAAGGAATAGAAAGAAAGAGAGAGAGAGAGAGAGAGAGAGAGAGAGAGAGAGAGAGAGAGAGAGAGAGAGAGAGAGAGAGAGAGAGAGAGAGAGAGAGAGAGAGAGAGAGAGAGAGAGAGAGAGAGAGAGAGAGAGAGAGAGAGAGAGAGAGAGAGAGAAGGGAAATGCATGCGTCGGCTTTGAGGTTTACCAGCATGTGGGAGGGGGCAGCCTGATAGAACCCGGTGTGAATTATAGAAGACATGGGGAGGGAAAATCAGCCTTTGAGTGGGTGATAGTCCACCAAATAGTGTACAATCCAGCACCTCCTGGTTCCAGTAGTATGTAGGATTTGTGAACCTACAAAAAAGGAAATGTTTCACTGCAGCTCTGTGTCCATCACTGTTATGATGAGGATAATGACAAATTTTCGGGGGAAATTGGTGCTTATCTTCCGCAATTGTCCACTTATCTGTGGCTACTACACCAGCGGGACATTGAAACTAAAATAAAGGGTATTTTGGCTGACTACAAAGTTGTTTTAACGTCAGGAATGATTTTCGTGTATAAACGATACGCTATCGAGGGATGTATTGTCATAGGTTTTTTATTTTTTTTAAACCCTATGATTAAACAGGTCTCGCCAGATGTCAACGCAGTGTATTCTAGGGTAATCGTACAATCATACCATTGCCGATAAATAAAAGCTGCAAAGGTTATGATTTGTATTGTGTACACATCAACATCGGTATAGAACATAACCTGCCCACCTGAATCCGCTATCACTTCATTTACTTCAGATGGCTTGGAAATATTACTGCAGTTCTGATCATTCACGTGATGTGCAACCAACAATAAGATAGGATAAGAAATGGAGTTTCTTGGTCTTACAGTGTTGCAACTTTGGCATGTTGCTAATATTTCATGGAGCTTGCATCTCGCAAAGAGCCAGATGAAATCGCAGGCAATGATTACATACAATATATTTGTCACGTTCGACGCCTTGGTACAATGCATTTCCACGCCCTGTGTCCAATGTTATAGCTAGCACCGTATATTGCTCTATAGGTATGCAGCTGGGGTACAGCGAACCAGCTGCATGGTAGATGCTGACACTCTGACAGCATAGTTACATATCGGCTGACGCGAGGTCGGGGTGCACCGGGTCACGAAGGCAATGTGAACCGAGTGCGGCCACTTTTTGGACAATCTCCTCATCCGCCCGCAAGAACGGCATGATAGCAGCACGAACGGATGGCAAAAAGTGTGTTGGCAGTGGTTCCAGTAACGGTGAGGTGCGTGACGGCGTCGGCAGCACCTCGGCAGCGCCGCGCAGCGCCGCACGTGGCAGCCGGGCGGCTCGGCAGTGCCGCAGGTAACGGCCGGACGCACTGCCGCGACCGACCGCCGCATTTTTGCCGGTGCACCGACTGCGTGTTACTGTGTTAGCGGGTGAAATGTCGCGCCGCCTGTAGGTCGCACCGCCGCCAGCGGACCAAGCTGAGGACAGCGACAGCGGCAGGGTCAGCACAGTGAAGGGGCAGGGTGGCATAGGGCGTGGCAAAGCAACATGACAGGACAGCATGAATGGGCGGAAGAGGAGCTGCAGGGACGGTAGAGGAATAGCAAGGTGGCAGAGGAGCTGCAGGGCGGCATAGGAGCTGCAGGGCGGCAGAGGAGCTGCAAGGGCGGTAGGGGAGTAGCAGGACGGCACATATGCGTGGCGGGGGCCATAGATGAGTGGCAGGGGCGGCATATGGGAGTGACAGGGCTGTTGAGAGGAGCGGCAGCGGAGGCAGTAAGATTGGCGGAGGAGCGGTAGGGCGGTAGAGGAGTGGCAGAGTGGTGCAGAGGAATGGCAACAGATTCACTTGGATGTTCAGATGATAGGACTAAGCTGCTGTTCGGTGAGTGGTCTGGTGCCGTTTCGTAGAACGACCCTGGATAGGCACTGGCGACCGGCTAAAACTGGATAGGCACTGGCGACCGGCTAAAACTGCCATGAGTGTCTGACCAGCTGCTGAGGAACTGACTCACCACCGAGACGGCAGGCACGGTCCGAGCCAGTGTCGAACTGGCGGGAGAGCGGAGACCGTCACTGCCAGCCCGCTCCTGAGTCTCTCAGGCTTACCTGAATAGCCGCTGAGCAGAGGAGCAGCAGCCGAGGCAGCAGAGAGGCCGGTGGTGCCGGGCTCATCGCTCCAACTGGAACCAACCCGGACGTACGGCTGTAAACGCAATCCAGTGGCCGCTGTGGGAGCGAACATCACCGAGTACATGGTGCAATTGGACTGCTGTGAATGCACACAGCTGGGCAGATAATGACTACACGTTTATGATGATGAGCCCTTCCGGTTGTATTACGGTCCGCCACTCGTCCCGACGTGTTTTCTTGTATCCTCTGTCCGGACAATTGTTCCGTTGCAATTTGCCCTATGCTACACAGCTAGCGTGAAATGGAGCAATCTGAAGCTGGTACCGTTACAAAGGCACAGTGTTCCAATATGACTAGTGCGTACAATTCTCACAGGAAATTCCCACCGCTGTTCGGTTCCCACTAAGTGCTGTAATTCAGTACCATTGCCTCGCGATGCTCGATGCATTCCTTGAGGCGACATGCCTTGTGCATACATTCGCAGAATAATTCGCTTCAGCCCTTTCCCTCTGCGTCTAAGTACGTGCGTTGTAGGGGGTAGATACAGAGTTTGAATCTGGCCTAATTATGTTATATCGTGCGCACACAGATAAGTACAGGACGAGAGCGGACACTGTGATATTTCAAAACTCTGCCACTCAGACGGATGTGAAATGGTTTGTATAAGAGCTGTGAAAAGCTTGCCCATGGATGAAGGTTCCTTGGTAGCCGTCGGTCCAAATATATCAATAGAACATTTCCCTCTCCGATAGCAGCACCACTCATCGAGCAATGCACGTTTTCAATTCCTCAGTCAGCCAAGTCGGAGCGCTACTGGACCTCTCAAATGTGAATGTGCTCACAGTCGCGTTGCGCCCCGAAATTAGCACAATTGGTGATGAGGAAACGGCGAATGGTAGTGACAGTCAGCAGCAGCAGCAAAGGGCGGGGATCGTGGCCGATCACAGCAAAAATGTTCCGACAGTAATTTTGTTTACTCGTTTTCATGACAGCAACGATCAAAAACAGCACAGGCTTGTGCATCGGTATGCGGTGAGATGTAATGCTTAAATGGACGGTGAGCATCATGCAAGAGTGATGAGTACGAATGCTGAACCCCTCCTCAGTGCGAGAGGGAGCTTAGTTTGACCCCCTGGCATTTTTTCTGAGGGCACTCCTGAGTCATTCATGCCATCGTTTCCAAATGTAGCTTACCTTCGGAAAACTGATGAGTGCATGTTGAGTGAGAACAACATGTTCCACTCTCTTAAGTTGGAGTTATTGCTCAGATTAACAGATCGCGTCAAAATATGGTCACGACTTCGTCTCAATGCAGTATTGATATAGGTGTATACCTATAAACATAGTGGCAAAGTCAATATCGGCCCAGGTCACTGGGACGTCACCTGCAATGCATTGAAGGTGGAAGCAGCGCAGCCGCTGTAAAGTTTATAATGCGGACTACGACGACGTAAGAATGGCTGAACTAAGGCTCAAATAGAAATTTCGTATCTCGGTTCGTTGCTGATGTCCTTAGGGTCTCCAAAATAGAGATGAAGATGATATTTTTAATAATGCCTGGAAATCTGTGAACACTACTTTGAAAACGTTAATTTTTATTCTCTCAAATTCTCAAAAAGTGGCAATGCTTGCCATTGCCTTCGTGTCACTTCTTGAGATTTGGTGGCACATTACCTGAGCACAATCTACCGCAAAATCGTCAGCTTTAAGTTCGCCAGTTATTTCCTGATCCCCGATCTTAAGCTGATCGGCGATCTTGATATTTGTCCTTGGCATGGTGTTAGACTAATGTTTCAGTTCATAGTGTATCGAGGCTCACCGAGTAAGTTGCAGTTCATCACCGCTTAGTTGAGTCTGAGGCAAACAGTCCCGCAGGAACACGGTTTCCGTACTGGTAAGCAGTCTGATAACTTTTTTTATCGGATTGAAGAAAATATCAGTGCAAACAATAACGTTAGCAACAACAAAAACAACCACAATTACCATAGCGCCAGCGTAGTGGGATTATGCATAATGATGAAATACAGGCATGTATGTCTGTATGTTTGCGTATGCAATTTTACGAGTAGTTGTGTTTGGGAGGGGGCGGATTGGGGAGTGTGCTTTGAGGCGTGTCGAACTATGGAGGTCATTTGCGCCGCCTGTATAGCGAGTGAGTTTTACAAGCAAGTTCAAGCTAATTGTACATTCACATTAGAGGAATTTTATGCGATATTGTATATGACGTTAGGGTGCTCAAGGCGGGGAATGGGCGGGGAATCATCTACTAGATGCTTAGAGTTTGGTTTACTTTATTCCTCTGAAAGATCATTTACATTGGGGAAGGGAGGGGGTATGCATGAATACAAACTACGCCTTTCTATAGGTAAAGACGCAAAGATGAATGAATGAAGGGTTAGATGTGCAAAGATTGCTTAAATGGCGCTGTTCGAACGATTGCCATGGCGTTGCATGGGTGGTGAAGATCGAAGGAGGCTAAGATAGAGAGACGATCCAGTTGGGTAAGAATTATCTGCAAGTTGGAAATGAGGCTGGAGGGGCAGAATAGGAGCGGACCTGAATTTGAACAAAGCTGTTGCTCACTGAGATCGGCCGGGTGGGAAGAAAAAGGTGTTGGCTAGACAGCTGTTACATGGTGTAAAATGTGAGCATGTTACATGTCGCTTCTGTTTAGGATTAAGCATTGCGGCCAGCAGAAATGTACTTCCTTCACTGCAAAGAGTAAACAATATGACCTTGCACTTAAGAGGAATGCATAATCCACACGGCTTATTTGTATTGAACATCGCTTGACCAGATACCTGAAGCTAAGTGAACAAGAACATAGATTTTAGAAAAGTTCCGGGTAATTTGAATACAACTTTGCAATCGGCTCCTGCCACTAGGCAAGGAATTACAAACAAACAAGCATCCATAGATCCAAGAGTATGTAAAGGAGGCATGGATGGGGGGTACATAAGGTGTGCGACACCGGCTTACCTTTTGCTTTGTTGATACTTCCAACATATTAATATGTGAGCGGAGGATTAGCTGTATAATATATTTTCATGGCTGCGATGTAAAACCGTGTCACCTCAGTTGCTTATTGCTATCTGTACCCATTAATAAAATCAACATAAGCTCCCCGGCATCGCAGTCCCCATTACCAGCTAGAACACCAATGTCACATGTGACAATTATAGTTATCTAAAAAATATTTCACTAAGCATGTGGTCCAACTTCGAGAGCTTCTCATCGCCAAGCATTATAATATAGGCAAGTGGTATTTGTATGTACCTTTAAAAGTAATTCTTGTTTGGTATATAAAATGCAAATCTGCGGTATCCTTCGATGTGCTAGTTCAACCAACAATTAAAAGTGAAAAAATGAAAGCATTCCATGGTTTCTGTTCAGATATTCCCGTTAGGTAATGCTATTTAAATATGCCACCTTAATCACTAATAACTATTATTCAACTGTGACAATCTATGATAAAAGTACATAAAATGTGTGAAACTCTCCTTTGGAGAATGATTAAGGGACATCATTGCGTTTTGGCGACGATGAGGTCATTTAGCGCGGCCGTATTCAGCAGAGTACATCGGTGGGCATACAACATATATTACACAGTATCTGTTAATGTACACACACACACACACACACACACACACACAAACACACACACCACAACAAAAAAAAACAAAAAAAAAAACATATATATATATATATATATATATATATATATATATATATATATATATATATATATATATATATATATATATATATATATATATATATATATATATATATATATATATATATATATATATATATATATATATATGTATGTATATATGCAGTGTTTACATTGGAATATATGACTCATATGCCAACCGTACACCACAGTTCAGTACAGGTGATCGGATAAACGATGTTGATTTCATTGATAGTGATGCTGTTTTCAATCATATCAGGAAAATAAAGCCAAACTAGGCAGCAGAACCTGATGGAATTTATGCTAGGATATTGTAGGAAGCTGAAAAGGAACTGGCAATTGCACTTAGCATAATATTTTACAGATCAGTTTCACAAAATGAAATTCCGACAGATTGGAAAAGGGCAAATGTAGTTCCTGTTTTCAAGAAAGGAGAAAGAGGGAAAGTTGAAAACTATAGGCCAGTAAGCCTCACATCCCTAGTCTGCAAGGTACTCGAATCAATTATCAAGGACAGAATAGTTAGTATTCTGGAAGGAAACAGATTGATTCAAGATACTCAACATGGGTTTAGAAATGGGCGATCGTGTCTCACAAATCTCTTGGACTTCTTGAATTTCGCTACAGAACAATTTGATCAGGGAAATCAGGTTGATGTAGCATATCTTGACTTTAGTAAGGCCTTTGACAAGGTACCCCATAAACGGTTAATGATACAGTTTCAGGTCATTGGCATTGCAGGTAGCATCCTAAAATGAATAGAGTTGTGGCTTTAAGATAGACAGCAGAGAGTGATGCTAAATGGTACAAAGTCATCATGGCAAAATGTTCTTAGTGGAGTCCCCCAGGGGTCAGTACTGGGGCCACTATTGTTCATTATATTTGTAAATAACATTGAAAGTGGGCCTCAGCAGTATGTTTTGAAATTTCCGGATGATTTCAAGGTCTTTAAGGCAATAACAGGACTCAATGAGTAGGTCTTGCTGCAGAAAGACTTAGACGAACTTGTGAAGTGATCCGAAAAATGGCAAATGAAATTTAACTTTGATAAGTGCAAAATCATGCATGTAGGTAGGCAGCATATGAGGGCTCCATACTTGATGGGTGGCCAAATACTATCTGTGATTCAGCAGGAGAAGGACTTAGGTGTTATTTTGAACACAAAATTGGGGGCATCAGAACAGACCCAAGAAGCCAGGAAAAAGGCACTAAGAATGCTTGGGGCAATAAATAGGAATGTATCGTATAAAAGTGAGGAAGTCATCAGGAAGCTTTACTGTGCATATGTCAGGCCACATTTGGAATTCTGTGTCCAAGCTTTGTCCCCTAGTTATGAAAAAGATTGTTGGCTTTTAGAAAGGGTACAAAAGAGGGCAACAAAAATGGTTAATGGTATAAGCGGTCAGGAGCAGGGATATCTCAGGGAAATGTTTGAACTTAACAGAAATGATGCAAATAGAGGTCATCAATTCAAAATTAAAGTTAATCACCGCAGGACAAGGTTAAGACAGTATTTCTTCACCAACAGGGTAGTAGAACATTGGAACCAGCTGCCAGAAACCATTGTCAGTAGCAGCACACTGAACATCCTTAAAAACAGCATAGACAATCATTATAAGAATATAGGCCTTGCTTTTCGGTATTACAGGGAGGGCTGATCGACGGATTTGGTGGGCAACTGGTTCAGTGTCCAGAGTGTAACCAAGAAGGGCCCTTGTGGCTCATAGTTGCACTGATCTTTTATGTCTTTATGTCTTTATGTGTATATATATATATATATATATATATATATATATATATATATATATATATATATATATATAGGTGTGTGTGCGTGTGCTTATGTGTGGTTATACTGCATGGTAGTACATTTTGTACGTGGATAAATACATGACATTTGATCATGAAAAATTGCATTGCGATTGCATCGGATGTGCATTGTGAAGAGATATTTAGTATGCCCATATATGAAGAGAATTGTTCCGATTCGCCACACTCACATTGTGGTCCTCGTCAGGGAGCGAAGTCACAAGTCACCGTTGCCGACCTCACGCTCTCCCGCTGCTCTGTGTGGAGTCTGTCACTGCGTCACTGCGTCTGCACACCGTTGTCCGCCGGCGGCAGAGTTTAGACACCGACTGCCGGCCAAAGCCGGCTGTCTGCTGCTGCCGCCGCTCGCGCCGGGGAGGAGCCGGTGCGACGGTCCCGGGGTAATACTATCCGGGCCGGGGTGGTCCCGGGGTAATACTGTCCGGGCCGGGGAGGAGCCGGTGCGACGGTCCCGGGGTAATGCTGTCCGGGCCGGGAAGAGCCGGAGCGACGGTCCCGGGGTAATACTGTCTGGGCCGGGGAGGAGCAGGTGCGGCGGTCACGGGATAATGCTGTCCGGGCCGGGGAGGAGCCGGTGCGGCGACGTCGGCAGTGCACTGTTTATTCGCTTGGTGTAGTGTAACGCTCTTGAAATGGTAGTTGCGGATCAACTGGCGCTGTGGCAAATGCGCAAAAAGCGGTTCGTACTTGTACCGTTTTATAATCCTACAACACGTACATAATATAACATGCGATTACAATTGATATAATACATCATGTAGCACGTAGCACAAAGGTCATCAACTTCACAGTGAGATATCCGTTTATGGAATGTGGATAAACTAAGAGCAACAATGCATTGTGTTAAAAAATACAACGTTAGTGTCGTAGCGTGGCGTCAGATTGCCAGCTGCCGCGACGGCGCCGTCGAGAGCCCGGACCGGGTCGACAGCGGCGGTGACGTCGAGCCCGGACCGGGTCCACAGCGGCGGTGACGTCGAGCCCGGACCGGGTCCACAGCGGTGGTGACGTCGAGCCGGACCGGGTCCACAGCGGCGTGACGTCGAGCCGAGAGTCCACGGCGGTGAGTGAGCCCGGACAGTTCACAGCGGCGGGACGTCGAGCCCGGACCGGGTCCACAGCGGCGGTGACGTCGAGCCCGGACCGGGTCCACAGCGGCGGTGACGTCGAGCCCGGACCGGGTCCACAGCGGCGGTGACGTCGAGCCCGGACCGGGTCCACAGCGGCGGTGACGTCGAGCCCGGACCGGGTCCACAGCGGCGGTGACGTCGAGCCCGGACCGGGTCCACAGCGGCGGTGACGTCGAGCCCGGACCGGGTCCACAGCGGCGGTGACGTCGAGCCCGGACCGGGTCCACAGCGGCGGTGACGTCGAGCCCGGACCGGGTCCACAGCGGCGGTGGCCGGGGACATCTGAGGCTCCGGCGCCGCCTCAGACGAGACCGAGGCAATGACGTCAGCAGGCAATGACGACCACACGTCGGTCGCGTCTGCCGGACAGTGATGCCAGTGACAGTCTCGACAGTGATAGTCCCCCGGACAGTGACAGTCTCGATGTCGGTCGCGTCTGCCGGACAGATGAGCAGGGTGCGCGGTCGTGTAGCGGTGTCGCAGCGCGCCGCTCAGACGCGGGTCGCCCGGCCGGCGGTCATCTGACTCCGGCCGCCGGCTGCGTAAGTGCAGGGAATCTCCGCGCAAGAGACGGCGTCGACGGCACGCCGAACCGGTGCAGCTGTCGGCTCCAGCGCCGTCAGATGTGGGGCCGTGACGGACACAGTGCTCTGATTCGGACAGACGGCGCATAATCTGTCATCCATTGTATGTGACCTTCGACCCAGGCCTGCGTTACCGGACATCGTCAATGATGTCGATAGTGGTTGAGGCTTTGGTTTTGACACTATTGATAGAGTTGGCGTCAGGTGAGCGAATAACAGTATGATATAGAAAGGAATAGGCATCCATGCCCTTAATGCTGCTTTCGGAATTTGTGATGTAATTATCTCTCACGCGCAGCGTCTCTTTCGTCCTACTAATTTGCACTAGAAGGGTGGATGGGACCCCTCGCCATTTCGACTCTATCTCTCGCCCACAGCTCCTCTTTCGTCCTGCTAAATTGTACTAGAGGGGTAGATGCAACCCCGAGCCACTTGGACTCTAATTGAGGTAGAGGAAAAAATCGACCATCAACGGATTTCGTGGGTTTTATCGATCCAACGACACTTAAAGTACTGACCTCGGGTTATTTGTTGATCTTCCAGATCACGTCAAGGAAAACGACATCACGGACATCAGTTTTACTGCATGTTTTATTTAAATCAAGTTAGACAAACTACGTACAGGACAACAAACACCACAATGAGTGTTAAAGTATGCAGCAGGACCATATCAGCCTACTGGTTCCGCATGTGATCTGTTCCGGTGCGTAGGGCATCCTCCAGGTCAGGTCAGATTTCTGAAAGGCTTAGATGTGTTTTTAATAGTCATGTATGACATGTTTATATTTCTGAAAATAAAACTGGGTGCTGAGTTATACTCCAGCGCGTAAAACACCTTACAATGCACTTTTATTTTGTTAAACATTAATGAAGGTCAGTAACCTACGATAACCTTGAAAGAACAGTATCTTGTGTCAGTAGGTACGATAGAGATCGATAGACACTCTAAAACCCGTAACTTCAATAATATTTAACCATTTGCAGAAGATCAACCTGTAAAACTACGACGTCGATCATTTTTCACAAAGCATGTCTCCTATTATGACTTATCTCGGTGATATGAAGCCACATAAAGTTAGAATTTCCACAACGTGTGCAAAAATGTTTATGAACAGCTATGCAGTTTCATATTATCGCAAAAAATCGTTCTGGAGCTGTTACTGCAAAACCACTTAGGGGGATGGCATCAGTATCTGCATGCTTTCAACCTTGTGACGCAAATATGACTTGGTGTCACGCATTGTTTTCTTGTTTGAACCACATTCTGATGTTTGATTGGTCTCACTGATCGCAAAACCCACTTGCGGGTGGGGGATGGCATCAGCCCCCACCACCCCCCAGTTGTGAGCGAGGGCTAACTAGATACGCCAGAAAGGCAAGCGTATTCTGGTATGCGGCGAGTTACTTGATTGATTTGTTCCATAACAACCAATAAACATGTTCCGACCAGGAAAACAAAGTTGAGCGAGAAGCACGTGTCCTTGTGTTCTGCACAATCAATGTATTTCTCCATCTGGATCTCAGTTGCAATGTATCACGAGCCTGACAGCTTTCCAGGATATGTGGTAATATACATACGAATGTAAATATGAGGCAGTAATATAAAAGTAGGAGCGCCCTGACATGACGAGCAAACCTCATTTTCCATAATCTGCGATATATGAAAGAGATGTACCAAGTGAATTTCCATCGAGGCATGTCACATGGATGAAACAATTAAATTAAATGTGACAATCGTGACTGGCACACACTGTTCGAAAAAGACGAGTAATGAAAGGAGATTATCATTAGCCAAACTGACACGGCTACATGCTCGCGGCAGTTTGATTGTATCAATTCTCAGGACGCTGCTACGATCATTTTGCCTTCAAGAACAAATTGCAAAAGAGTATATGCAGGCTTTCAACCTAGTGGTGCACATATGACTTAGTGTCACGCATCGCTTTGTTGCTTGGACCACACTCTGATGGTTGCTTGATCGCATTGATCGTCAATGTTACAGACAGGGTCATCTGCGATTATTCTGCGACAAGTATGTAGTTTCAGCATTACATATTATCAGCAGTATCAATATGACTTGACTCCAAGAGTTTCGCTCAGACATCGTTGCAACGGAAGCCAGGGTGAAAGAGGAGTTGTGCCGTTACACTACCCACCAGATGGCTGATGGCACGCTAATGGCTGGCCAGAGCCGCCCATCTCTTACGAAAATGGGTCACTCGACCAAATGTGCAGCATCTGTTGAGATCTGAATGCAAGAACTCCCGATCAAAAGCACGACACGACAATTACAAGTCCGTGGCTGAACGTGCTAAATCTGGGCTAACATGTCAGGCTGCCATTATTGCTGGCATTATCGGCAGGTGGCGTGCGCGCTCACGGTGCCATTTCTACAAATTATGAGGTACATCTTCTGGTCGCAAGCTATTTAAGTTGACACTTAGGATTTCGCATTCATCCTCGCGGTGCAAGAGGAGCAATTTGATCTCCCCCTGATGCTTCTCTGAGCTGACTCCTGAATCGTTCATGACTTCCCTGCGAAATGTTGCATGCATTCTATTGCATCATTTCCAAACACTGTGTCAAATAATTGTGTTGTGCGCTCTGAAGATATCTGAGCTGGGGCGGGCCAAAATCAGGTCACTATCTCGTCCCAATGAGATTTTTGGGAACCGGAACGAGGCGTGAAGGCTTCGCCAGGCATTCATGCAGAATGGTGGGTAGTGGAAGTTCATATTCAGGGGATCTATGAGGAACTTTTATCTACATGTTCGCACGTACCCATGTAGAGCTTTCTACATGAACCATGTAGAAAGCATGAGCCATGTGAAATAATGCAACATGTATATGAGTTTTTCATTGACCTTTTCTCAATAAAGTCCTATACCACGTTCATGTATATATAACCTAGGAGGCTGCTATGGATTTCAATGATTTTCATGTCTGAATTTATAGTTTATAACACGGGAAGAATCATCCGAGTTCTGAATGTATTCTCGCAAAGTTGTTAACGCAAGTTGATTGCACATATGGTAGATGTCGATGATTTGCATCGGGTATGTAACAGCTCGGTGGCTATTTGCACGCTTCGTGCACCCCACATATATGTAAATAGTAAATACCCATGTCTTCTGACGGACACGAAATTGTTCGACATCTTATTACCTTCTTGGATAATTATAAACTGACTATGCGCTGGTTTCATTAAATGTGCGGATTGTGTTCCCCATGGGTTTTTTTCCGTGCCCTTTGCTTTCCGCCTACAAAAGGGCATGAACGTGTTCGCTTATAAAAAAAAAATTATCGTTGCACATCATAGCAAAAGGAGTAAGCCTTAGTTTCATTAGGAGCGTTCTCCTAGCCAGAACGCTCCTAGTGAAACTAAGAAACTAAGTGAAACCTCTCTAGGAGCTTTCTCTCTCTCTAGGAGAGAGACATGGTGAAAGGGAAAGGAAAAGTTAGGAGAAACACGTCATCTAACCACTGAAGTGTTAGATTAGGTCGAAGTTTTGGCCTTATTTTGGAAATTTTCCAAATAATTCCTAGAAAACACCTTTTCTTGAACCGAGGGATAACATGGACGCCAAATCCACCTTCAACGTCGAATGTAACCCAGAGTGACTAAGAAGCCAGCAACTTTTCTCGAAAGTCAAACTGGGTCAGTGAGCTCGAATAGCTCTGACAAAATTAATGATCCTTGCAAGTAAGTTAGGTGAATTGCCCACTTCCAACTTTCTGCCATTTGGGAGCAATCAGTGATATTAATTGCTGATAATTCGTGATTTCTATGAAAAAATGCCGGACATACTCCCCCCCCCCCCCCCTGATGAAGTCACAGCTCGATCACCCGAAAAGATATCTTTCCATTTGCATACTATGAGGTCGGCAAAGGTTGCACTGTTAGCTACACTAAGTGGCGGTGTGCTGACACGCGCTGTTTTTCTGTGCTCGCGGAAACATTTTAGCAAGGGTGGGGGACTGCATCAACTAACTCCTTCGTGCCGTCCAGGGTTAAGCATACACGGTGTCGTGTCAAGGGTGACTTTACTTCCGTGCTTGAATTATTGCAGTTATTGTGGTTGGCTGTGAAATGCTTCGAAATGCTGCAAGATGTACGAAAACCGCCAAGGAACATTTCAAAGCACAAATGAAAATTGCGTGGTATTTATGTAACATCAAGACGGTACCCTAATCAAAAATGAAGATACCGACGCTCCCCGTATCAGCTCTTCCTGCTTTGCCGGCATACAACAAGCCCCAAATTGTTAACCTCGACTTCTCGCAACAGGCGATCCGCCAATTAGCTTTTTTCCTAAATACACCTGGTCTGGGGACAGTACAAGAAAAACGCAAACCAAAAACACAACCCTCGTTGATTTGTACTCACCAACTATGTTCTCTCTACTGTACTCACCAACTATGTAGTTTGTACTCTCCCTTCACGCTATTAATTTTGCATTCGAAATGGCAGAATATGCCTTTAGATTGAATTAAGCACTCGTGCATGCCAATCGAAGTGAACATAATATTTGTTTTGTTTGTTTAATTGCTTTTAGATAAAAATATCAGCGCCAATAACCAAAATCTTCTATTTTGGGTGCCATTGGGCCTTTCCATTGTTTCGAGGCCTTTGAATTTAGCCTGAAAATGTACTTGCGCTCTTGAGAGAGGCAATCGAACGGTAGGCTTTCAAGATCTCAGGGGCGGGGGAGGGAGGGAATCCGTCTTCAGTCATCCGCATATAAATCGGGTCTAAATAGCTGCACGAAAATAGAGTGGCTTTATACCAATAAAATGACGGCACCGAGCAACAACGTCCACTCAACCAGACACATGCTATGAATGATAGCCTCACAGTAGTCGAAGCGACATCGTTTGTGGAGTCTTGATTGTCGTCACAGAACCGTTTGACAATGAGGAGCTTGTGACGGTAATTATCAGGGCCCAATTTCATTAACATCACAAGCTGTGTATTCACACCGAATTTGGCGTGAATACACCTTTAGTTAATCTTCAATTATTACCCTTCAAACGTTCTTTATATCACCAAGGTATTTTAGTCACTGTCAGCTGACTGCCAGTCAGCTGTTGGTGACCTAAATATTAAATAAGATTCAATATAATTAATTGAATACATCTTATTAAATTAAATATAGTGAAATAAGATTACCCAGGCCCTTGTCATCCCCATGCCTTCCTGCGTGTCGCCTCGAATGGTACAAATGACGTCATCTGGGGTACACCTTTAGGGCCGTTTTACTGGTTTGGTGTATATTAAAATCAAAATATTTTCAATTCAACTCACTTTCTAAATCTTCTAGTATCGCGTCTGTGCTTTTATAATCTTGTTCAGCCGTTATTTTATAAGTTTCAGTTAGGCTGCGAATTAGACGACCACCAGCACGAAACGCAGCGTTTTAGGGGCACTCTTTTTCTCAAATTCTTAGATGACGCGGTTTAGTCATAAATGGCGCAGTTGTTTACATAGCTCTCTTGTAAGTTCTATGCTTCATTTCACACCTTGTGTTCGCTGTCCCCGCGTTTTAGTTGAATTTGTTTTATTGTGTTGTGTTGTGGTGTATCTTGTGTGTAGTTGCACAGTTAGCTGTAGATTTTGCTGTCGTTAATTAGTGATATAAATTGAGATGTGTTCCGTATTAGGTATCCAATATGTTGATGCCGCTTATCCTGTGGATTTGCAATTTCAGGTAATTTCTGATTTCATGGAATGTCTTTTTCTAGCGCAATGCTTGTGAATGCGCTGAACAAGATGTGAACACTTATTTCCTCTGCAAATGCATACTTTTCAGTTGGGAGGCAGCATACCATGCAAAAATGGGCTTGGAGTTGGGTAATATAGCATAAAAGGTAATGTTCCAAATGAAGAAAAAATGATGTAGCATAACCTAAACTGACCTAGCTTAGCCATCTATTCAAGAAAGCAATTCATTTTTGTTTGAATTAAAAGTTTCCGAGCATTTAAAAAATGTTCAAATTCAGAAAAAACCTAACTTTACCTAACCTATCCTGAACTGTTTTTGAAGAAAACTCAATTAAAAGAAAAATCACCCACACCCCCAATTTTTTTTTACCTTCCCACAAAACCATAACCTAGCTGAAATTACCTAAACATAACTCCCTTGTATGCTTCATGGAGGTATAATGTGTGTAAAACGTGTTCAGTGGTTACCTTAAACTGCAATAATATATCCTACATATTGTGATTGAGATAGAGAAGGTGGACTAAAATTCAGTGTCAATATCCTACGGTTTATTTTTCAAACATCTGGAAGAAACCTCTGGAAAGAAGAGAGTTTTTCAATCAACATGCTTGGGGGACGAGTGGTCTAGGGGTAAGATGCTCGTCTCACAATCGAAAGGTTGTGGGTTCGAAGCTCACCTGTCGCTACTCTTCGCCCGCGACCAATCGGCGTGAGAGATTGGCGACGCTATATGACTCAACGGTCGACGTGTCGTAAAAACCAATAACCAACCAATCAACATGCTTAAGTTTCCAAGAGATGGAAATACATGCAAGACTTAGTTGACAAAGTGGAAAAGAGCTGATAGAGTTCATCCAACCAACTCATTCATTTGGTCCAACCACTTTGCCTCTGATGATTATGATCCTGGCTATCTGATGCAGCTGAAGCTGATGCTGCAATGGCAACAACTGCCTCTTCCGAAACCTGGTGTCATTCCATGAATTAACCTGCCTACCAGATTTGTATGGTATGCAGTGTTGAATTATGCATATCTGTTGTGCTTGCTGTATTTTGGAGAATCTTATCCTTGTATAGCTAAATGAAGAACCAGTTCAACTAGTTTGATGCCACTTCAATTCACATGAATATAGCACGACCACCATCAGTAAACTGGGACTGGAGCGTGACGGCCTTGCTGTCGTTGCCGGCTTCGTCGCCTACAAAATGTCATACAAAATGTTGGCGTGTCAATGCAACGCTTGGCTGTCCGACGTCTGAAGCACCGGAGGCGCTCCTGACAACTGTGTCCAGCTCTTGGCTCACCACCATCGGTTGCGGCCGGCTCTACGTGCCAAAGACCTGGAAGACGGTGCTGGTAGACCAGTTTAATTCTTATTTCTGCTCCATCATGGGCCCAACCTGCGCCGGCGAGGCCATCATTGTGAGGCGCCTGGTAGGCGTCATCAGCAGCCGGCAGCCGAGGCTAGATGTCTGTGTGGCACGGAGGCTGACTCCAGTTGGGATGCATGTTCGCATCGGCTGTTGCACTAGAATTCCGCTCGGCAGAGCGCAGAGAGGCGGGCATCTAGGCAGGTGCGCCAGCATGTCACCAGCCAGCGATAGGATGTCCACCCTCACATTGCCGATCATCTGTCACCGTCCCTCCTGTGTATCGTGTCGTGTCGCCCGGTTCTGCTCTTTTTTTTCCGTGTTCGCTGCTGCCGCCGTGACCGCCAGTTAGCGGACTGGCGGCGCCCCCTGTGCTGCCCGTCCTGGCGGCACTTGGCACTGCTTTCGTGTCACCCGATCCTGCCGTATTGTTAGCGTGTTTTGCTGTTGCGACTGTGACCATTGACGGGTTGGCGGCGATCCCTGTACCGGCCCGTCCTGGCGGCACTTGACAATGCTCTCGTATCGCCCGGTCCCGCTGTCCTGTTGGCGTGTTTTGCTGCTGCCGCTGTGACCAGGGCCAGACTAGCGGCGCTCCCTATGCTTGCCCGTTCTGGCTGCACTTGGCATTGCTCTTGGCTCTGGCAGTGCTATGTGGCAGGTGTGGCGTATGCCACTTCATTGTTGCTTGTATCTATCATTTGGCCTATGATCATTGATTGGAAAGAACGACATGCAAAGTCCCTTTGCTCCACGAACTTTGAATGCGATCCTTCATTCACGCTCTGAACTGGATCCAACACAGCAGCCGACTAGGTCGACTACGCCGACGCGTAGGAGCGTTTTGGAATGATCCAGATCTAGTCCTGATCGCATTGCTTGGGAATGCCACCAATACATGACTGGCCGCTTTTGGAGCCCCATGCTTTCAGTCCGTCCGTCGAATGTAGCATCCTAACTAGAGTGGAATTTTACTTACTTTTGGGAGGCGTCAGCCCCCTTTAAGACTGACGTGAGCCCACCTTCCCCCAATCATTTCATATTTTAACATGTGGCGCTAATGGGGCCTCTCGACTGAAGGTCTTCCTGTTACCTCCAGGTATTGCGTCCCCCAAATCTTTTTCTGAAAGTTCCACCCCCGTTGCTGAGCTGACACGGGGGCTTACAGATGTCCCCATAAAAAGGAATGTCTGCCTCTCACGTGCTCCCTATGGTACTATCGATGAGAAAAAAAACAATTGTCACCTTCCTGGACATCTAAATCAGGGGCGTTGCCGCATATAAAGGGGATGAAAAGATGTTTCGGTTAATTACTTTTGCCATGCAACACCACAAGCACAATGTTAAATTTGATACAGATTGGGGCTCCCTCCCCCTCCACCTGGTTTCATCATGGCGACGACCACGCTTCAGATACGTCCTTTCTGCATCCCGCCGCAGTAAGATGTTAATTCTCTGCCGTATTTGACTTGTCCTACTGCCCTTTGCACGCTCTTTGGGGTATAATATGCGTTTGAAATGTATTGGAGATCTCTTCCGGGACTATGACGCTCTAAGTTTTGCACCTAAACCTCTTAAACTCTCGTTTTCTCCCCCGTAGTGCACACACGTTGCGTATCTTCGAAGCGTGTGAGCGGCTGGCCCATGTTAATTGTGTACCCCTGATGACGTCATTTAAGGACCTGCGCAAAAAGCTGCGCAGTAGGGATGACGCCACCTGGTATATATCGCCTTGAGATTACCTAAAGGTGTATTACACCAAATTCGGTGTGATTACACAGCTTGTGATGCTGGCCTCAGGTCATTATCCTCGTCCCAGCTACAGTAGCGATTCACCATCTATTCAAAACCACATTAATTAGGCTTGCTATGCGGTTAAATTATTAATGATGAGCTAGTTCAGCTCGCCGCAGCTATGGTATGTGAGCAGCTTCAGACGCCTTCTTTCTACGTTTGTAATAGCCTGCCTCCACCATGCTTCGTCAGCGGATTTGAGCTGAGTAATTATATCGGCATCGTAATAGACCTTAATAGCAGTGCACAATATATGAACCTCTGCCTGCCACAAGATATCCACCCAGGTTTGCAATCCTCTTTGCATCCCACCACTGCACTGCACTGAAATGCAAGCAGTGCCACCTGGTGCTGGGAGCTGATAGCTGCGTAGGAGCGCCATCTATACAGTCCGCCAGGGCTCCACCCGCCTTGATGCCAGCGGCAATTGGTTTGTCAGAGTGGTTTTTCCTAACTAAGCGCCCACGAAGCAGTCGGTAGGTGAGGGTGAATGCGGACCCAGACGGAAGAAGTCATGGGTCATGCCTCGTTCCCGGGCCAGGTTAGGAACTGGTTGTCAGTCAGGAACCACATAAGATTATTGTGTTGTATGTTGCACGTTAGTAATGTCGTACAAGGTGTGTCAGAAATGCAGACTGGGCAGGGGGAACTCCGAAATCTTTAGCAGCATATTGACACAACAATCCTGGAACATTGCATTACACTCTGTCTTCTCCATCTTTCTCCCTTCTCTCTCTCTCTCTCTCTCTCTCTCTCTCTCTCTCTCTCTCTCTCTCTCTCTCTCTCTCTCTCTCTCTCTCTCTCTCTCTCTCTCTCTCTCTCTCTCTCTCTCTCTCTCTCTCTCTCTCTCTCTCTCTCTCTCTCTCTCTCTCTCTCTCTCTCTCTCTCTCTCTCTCTCTCTCTCTCTCTCTCTCTCTCTCTCTCTCTCTCTCTCTCTTCTCTCTCTTCTCTCCTCTCTCTCTCTCTCTCTCTTCTCTATCTGCACCTTTGAAGTGTTAAAATGTCAAATCTTTCACAATTACGAAGTCAGAGGGCAAAAGATACGGGGGGGGGGGGTGATCAAGGCCATTTGGAGCTGGGCTTATATTTTACATCGACAAAGTTGTGCATGGATGGTCATAAATCATCCTTAATTATCTACGCAACCGTTTAATGTCCATACATGCACACGTAAAATAGTCAATGGTGTAGCCAGGACTTTAAAGAGGGGCTGGTATCATTTGTTCGTTGTGGCTGGTCCTAATTCGCCGTCAGCGTCACACATGCACAATATTTGCTCTTCGTACATAATACCGATACTTATCGTGAGGTGATTCATCGGAGGCGTCGCCAAGAAATTATATTATGGATGATCCTGTGATGCATGAGAGGGAAGCCACTACAATCATTGGCTATGGGGCCAAAATCTCCTGGCTCCGTCACTGCGTGCGATTTGCTATAATTGTTTGTCCTGAATTCACTTATCACTCTCCTTGATCCGCCATTAGCAGTGTCACCCTCGTGCCATTTTTTTTGTTGCTGTTTCAAAAGGGTATATAATGTGCTGAATATCTCTAATCGCCTCCTGGATACGCCATTGGGAAAGTCTTCTGAATCGTCTACTGCTTGTGATGCATTATTACCGCTTGTTCCGAATTCATCCTACCCTCCCAACTTTCCGATGACAAAGTAAATGATAACCCTTCGATAAAACCGGTCACATGTTGTCATTTTCCTCTCATGAATCTGCCACTGATATGATTAGGTTCAAAAGAAGCATTTTCGTAGGTAAGCAAGTTAGTATGATCAGTTGAATTCCACATCATGGTCACCTGAACAGCAAAGCAATTCAAGTTCATGAGTTCTCCCAAAATATCGTCAGATGTGCCTCCCGATATTCGCTTCTGGAGCCGCCTCAATCATGGATACGAAACTAAATTTTGGCAAGAGGTAGAAATAAGAAAGCTAGGAAACGTCACCGAGATGCACGCTCCTATCACAAACGAGTCCGAGAGCGGCTGGCGGAAAACCAGAGTGAGGCCTTCCCCCACACCCATACCGGAATAGGGTTAATCAGATCGGCTACTGATAATATAGTATGCATAATATTCATGGGCTAGAGGGAATATAATGTCTTACTCAAAATGTTGGCCGGCAACACGACGTACATACCAAGGTGGTCAACAGAAGATGAACAACAGGTGCAAATGCATACCAAGCGTCGATTAACAACCACATACCACTCGCGAGCAAATAAAATAATCAACGCTTCCGTTGGTGGTTCTGTTGCTGTTTCTCCACTTCCTTCATCTGCATATCACATATGTTTCTGACTTTTGTGCCGTGAAAAGACGCGCGTATTGAAAGGCACACGAATTAATATTAAACATGTAGCTATGTCAGGGAGTTTTTAAAAGTATCTTATATCCGGTGAATCTTTTATTTTCGGAAGATTCTCGAACTTTTCTGGATGCTAAAGATACGTGTTGGAAATGGTGTGTGCTTCGACTTCTTTGCCAAAGCCTTCAATGAACCATGATGAGTCATTGAACGATGATAAGTACAACATAAACGATCGAGGAATTGTTTATAAGAAAACGCCGAGTATCTTCCAAACCAGTTAAAAAAATCCAGTAACAAGGTAGCATAGTTGGAAACTGATCTATGTGGAGCCATGGTTGGGTACAAGGATGCACTCACTCACGTCAAGGCTATAATTAGACTAGGTTAGGAGACTGTGGGCCATCTGCTTAAAAGCGTCTGTTGAAATCGACTGAATGGCATTGAAGATATAGGTGTCATCACATCCCAGCCGTCGCAAATGCGGGGAATGTTCGTCAGTTAATTTTGCAGTTCGCCAAAATATGAATTCACTTAATGCTTGTAAGACGTTAAGTTGTCATACGATGTATTTGCGACGTGAGCTCGGATGACCTCGGATAACCTCGCATAATTGCTGGATATGCGCTATGTAGCCAGGTGCGCGCTGCCTTGGGCAAATATTGCTATAATTACCCAGAGAATGGGCTTGCGCATGCCTTTTATTGCGAGCAAGTGAAAATATTTACGTCATGCCTACGTGTCGATGGCTTAAAACACTGCACACAGCATCTCCCATTTAGCATTGTTTATTGTCTAAGCTATTCACAGAGGTACGCCGATGGGCCAATAATGTGCTGTGAAGGATGTTAGGAACATAAACAATGCAGCGTGTCCAGTTAAATGGTGCACGTAACACAAACCCTGCGCCAGAATAGCCCTTTGTTTAAACAAGCGGTAATATCAGGTTCATTCATTTGTATTCATCCCAGATGGCTTGAAGCGTTTTCGTGACCTAGATGCTTCACTACCTCCGAAAGAGTTGCGCTTTTGTCTGATGGCTCCAGAATGCATAAACGCTCCTTCCAAAGAGCAGCCGAAGTACATATTACAGGTAGAACTTCGCATACTTTGTCGTTGTGTTGAGCTCCATTTGTGCGGGAGCCGATGTGACTGATGAGGTGACTGCCCCAAGAACTTTTTATACTTCTCCTAGCTTCGGACAATTAAGCGTTTCCTGATGGCATTATATAGCGGTTAGCATGCTGTCAAAGCTGCACCTGTCAGGCCGACTTCTAAAGTCGTCTTACCCACATAGCTTCAGATGTGCTCCTATCATATGGATAGGCCAAATGGCTTTGCTGAGGGAGGCAGATGGTGGGAGAACAAAGAAAGACTTTAAATGGCTGTGCCATATGGAGGAAAGGATTGAACACTAAAAAAATATCGTCAACGTGCATACCAGGACTGAACTTGATGCCGTGATGCTGTCTTCAGCACAGCGTCAATAACACACTATCGCTAAAATATGCATAGATGCTTGGTTAACATGGGAAAAGTGAAGAATAGTGGCCTGCTGAGGTTATGTCTGCGCTTATCACACTCGCAGCAGTACCTTATGCATAGCTCGCGACCTACACCTTGCTTCGGTCAGCGAAGCATGGTGTGGTCAAGAAGCATCGTTTGGCGTGACACACATTATGTTACTCTCGCTGTCCTTGGAAACACAAACAAACACAGACGCCGGCTTCAATTGTGACTATGAGCGAGGGCGAATTCTGAACCAGCCTACGAAATGCACGAAATGACGCTCATGTGAGCCACCCGACCCAACCAGGTACGGTCCGATATGGGCGACACAGTTTTTAGACCTCAATAACTATTGAGTGCAGCGTTTTAAATTGTAATTTCTTGTACACTTATGGTGATCGTTTGTCTCAATGGCGGTGCATCACACGATGCCGAGCTGAACTGCGGCGCTGTGAAACAGAAAGGACCGTGGTGTCGTGCCACGTATGCCATTTCCGCAACTGGACATCACACGACGCCGCGCTGAATCGAGGGGATGTGAGACAGAACGAATCGTGATATCGTGCCACGTAGGTGGCACGATTTCATATGTGCCACATTTCAACAACTGGGCATTGAGATTTAACTTTGGGTTTCAAGAATAATGTCGGCAAAGGGGCCAAATTTCGGCAATAGTGCAGCGAATTTGACTTAAAGAGCACTGATTTTCAACGCGCTTTCCGCCAACATTAGGTGCCCTATTTCTGACATCGGGCTCCTCCGTCGAATACTGTGAACGAATGGCAGATTTGAATGTGCTGTGCCGAGCAACGCTGATATAATTTGTGCTTACTTCCGAAGTCTCTGCACTTGAGCACGAAATTGAACACAATGAGACACATGTCTTAGAGCAACCAAACGATGGCCGTTGAAGTCGACTCACACATTGTCTGTCACAAACGACGATACTCGATCCTGTACATGCACCATAGCCATGCACACAGGTTTCCAGATGTACACATTGCACTGCGTGTACCATAGTACCATTCACCCAGTTACGCTAGCCATGTATGCTAGCGGTACTACCGCTAGCATACATGGCTAGCGTAACTGGGTGAATCAAGGTATGTTTGCTGAGCAAACATACCTTGATTTGATTTTATTATGTTAGGCACTTCGGCCTGCTCAGGCCATTTCGTGCCGTGAATAGAAATAGAGAGAAAAATATTATGTTCTAAAAGTCAATTTACAAGTCCTGAAGTAAGTTGTTTTTTTCGGAGAAAAATGAAAAGGAGATTGATGAGAAAAGGGTGTGTATCTCCTAAGAGTGTGGGCAAAGAAAAGGGGATGTTGTGTGCACGGCAGTAGTTGGTAAGTGTTTTTCGATGTTCATGGTAATGTTGACAGTATAGGAGAATATGTGAAACGGTAAGATGAGTGTTGCATGATGGGCATGAAGGTCGAGGTGAAGCAGTGTAAATATATCGATGGGTGAGAAAAGTGTGACCTATGCGGAGCCGCGATAGTACTTTTTCTTCTTGTCTGTTTTTTATATGATGTGGTCCAGTTTTTGATGACAGGTTTGATGAGACGTAATTGTGTGTGGTTTGTGGTTTCAATCCATTGTTGGTTCCAAAAATGTATAATGTTCTGTCGTATTGTTGATTTGATGGCGTCAAAATGTGGTGGGATTTCTGTGATGTGTGGTAATTGTAATGATTGTTTTGCGAAATGATCTGCTTCCTCGTTTCCTGGAATGCCACAGTGACTGGGCACCCACAGGAAACGGACCTTCATGCCCATCAGATGAAGTGTTTCAAGTGTGTCATAAATGGAAATATGGCAATGGTGCGAAAAGGAAAGTGAAGAAAGAGATTGAAGAACAGATTTTGAGTCGGAACAAATGACGACATGGCGCATGGGGTGACAAATTGAACGGTTGCGGACATAGCGAAGGGCAGTGAGAATGGCGTGCAATTCGGCGATAAAAATGGATGTCCCGTTTGGCAAGCGATGTTGTTTTGTGTATGTACCGGAAACAATGGCATTTCCTGTGTAATTTCCGTCTTTAGATCCGTCAGTGAAAACAAAAGGAATATGGCGATAACGGGAACGAAACTGGTGGAATTTTTGTTTGACGTATTCTGGACAATGTTGTGATTTTGGAGTGGTGGTGAGATAAAAAATATTCCGTTCGGTCATCTGCCACGGTGGTGTAGTTGGTGGAGGAAGAGCAGTAATATGTGGAATATTGTATTGGAGTTGTGTAGAAAAAGTTTTGATACGTGAAGCTATGGTAAGGCCGGTTCGCTTTTCGGCGGGACCTAAATATTCGTGGTGTAGATTTGGGAGAATTTGTAAAGATGCGTGTGTGAGGTTGTGTTCTCTAAATTGAATTTTTCCGGCATACCTAAGTGTTTGTTCCATTCTTCGGAGAGCTAGTGGTGCGATTCCTGATTCGGTTTGTAGATAAGTAATGGGAGATGTGGTCATTGCACCGAGTGCTATGCGGATAAATTTATTTTGTAAGGTGTCCAAAATTTTCAAAGCGGAGGTACTGCCATCTGCGTAAACTACCGAACCATATTCTATAATGGGAAGAACCAAGGATTTGTACAATTGTAAAAGCGTATGACGATCGGATCCGAATGATGAAGACGTAATGCAGCGAAATAAATTGAGTCGGTGAAAACATTTGGTCTGGACGTGTTTGTTGTGTTGATGCATGGAAAGCCTACGATCAAAAATATTGGCAAGAAATTTAAAAGAATTTACAAAAGGTATGTCAGTGTTTCCGAGGTGAAGCGGATGTGGGCTTGGAGGTGATTTGCTAAATATCATGGTGGCAGATTTTGTAGGCGAAAATGTGAAACCGTATTTTGAGAGACCAAACGCACCTGGTCAAGTGCGTTTTGGAGTCTAATTAAGCAATGCTTTTCATTTTTATCTGTGCACCAAATAGCGCTGTCATCGGCAAAAAGGGAGACTGATAACTTAGGTGGTATGTCGGCGAAAATATCGTTAATGATGATGTTAAATAAAACTGGCGATAAACAGCTTCCCTGTGGTAATCCGTTTTTCATGAAATGCAACTCGGAAATCGCTGACCGGCACCGGAGATGAAAATAACGGGAACCAGACAAAAATCCTATCAAATAATGAGCTAAATTCCCTTTGACGCCGATGTGAAGAAGTATGGAAATTAATGCGGGTTTGTATACCATATCATATGCTTTGCTAATGTCTAAAAATACTGCGATGGTGTGTTCATGTTTTTTTTATAACCAAGGCGGATGTCCGTTTCTAATCGAATGAGATGATCTATTGTGCTGTGTCCATGACGAAAGCCGCATTGAATTGGAGATAAAAGATAATTTGTTTCTAGGTACCAGGTCAGTCTTTTTATAATCATACGTTCCAAAAGTTTTCCTAGACAACTGGTGAGAGCGATGGGTCGAAAATTGTTGGGGTTGCTGTGATTTTTGCCGGGTTTTGGTATAGGAATGATGAGGGCTTCCTTTCAGGATTCGGGGAAAATATAATCTGACCATAATGAATTAAATGTTCGCAAGATGCAATGTTTCGTGTCGTCGGATAAATGTCTGAAAAAAGAATAATGCAATTTGTCGGGACCTACAGAAGTATTACCGGCAGAAGAAATTGCAGTATCCAGTTCTGAAATTTCAAAAGGAGCATTGTATGTTTCAGTGTTGTCAGAATCGAATTGTGTCAAATCTGTGTGAAAAGTGTGTTGTGCATTTTGTACGAATTCCGGTTTGTAGTTGTTATCAGAGCTATTGTGGGCCATGGTGTCCGCTATTGTATTTACTATTGTGTGTGCGTCTGTGATGGTGGTATTTTGGATTTTGAGGGCCGGGAGTGATTTAAATGGGGTGCGTCCTGACAACCGGTGGATTAACTGCCAGATTTTGCTGAGAGGTGTTTGAGAGGTGAGTTGTTGCAAATATGAAGACCATGAACGGCGCCTAGCATCGCGAATGATGCGGCGGGTTCGAGCTCGTTCCTGGTTTCGATGAAGTAAATTACATGAATCGGGATGTCTAAGATATTTTCTAAATACTCGTTTTCTAACTGCGATGGCTTATGCTACTTCGGGGCACCACCAAGGTACTGGTGTTCTTTTTGTGAAAGGTTTTGTTAGTGGAATAGCAGTAGAAGCTGCTTCGAAAAGTGTTTTTGTGATTTGGTTGATGTTTTCGACGGGAGAAATGTTGGGGTTATATGGAATATGTGAAAGTTCATGAAGTGTTGTCCAATCGGCCTTCGAAATTTTCCAGCGGGGGATAAAACTGGGTGTGGTATCGGTCGCAGTTGAAAATGTGGGTGTTAATTTGATGGGGTAGTGGTCGCTGTCATGAATGTCGGTGTCAATGGTCCAGTCAAAATCATTGACTAGACTCGGAGAGCATATTGATAAATCAATAGCTGTTTTTGTATTATGTCCAAGATGATAAAAAGTTGGTTCTCCGGTGTTAAGTAGTACTAAATTATGTCGGTCCAAAATTTATTCAATGATGCGGCCTCTAGTGTCTCTATGTGTACGTGCTTGATCCCTGGCTGGACTATGTGCATTAAAGTCTCCGAGTAATATGAATGGGTTCTTGAAATGTGCTATAAGGTGTTCTAATTGTGTCAAAAAATGTGTATTGTCGGTGTGTGGTGGAATATAAATGGAACATACATCCACATTCCTACCATGCAAACGTAAGGTACAAGCTACTGCTTGTAAAGGTGAATTCAGTGTTATTTGTGTATGTGTAAAATCATTGTTGATGTAAAGTGCTGTACCGCCACTGCGATGTGGTCCACGGACGTCGTCGTGACGGTACAGCGAGTAATTGAAAAGATTGAAGTTATATGTATCTGTAGGCAAAAACCATGTTTCTTGGAGTGCGATGAGAATAGGTGTGAGAATACTGAAAAATGCTTTCATTTCGGCCCATTTGGAGATTAAGCTTCGGCAATTCCATTGTAAGAATGCAGACATTGGGATATGAAGTATTAATGTTTGTCGGCACCTTTCGGTGCATGGCGTATCCGAGATTGTAGCTCAGGCGGGAATGTGGGTTGGGTGCGGACAGCGGCGGTTGACCCGCCCGAGCCGTCCGACTGACCGTTGACCTTGGCATGGTCACGGCGGCCGGCCACTGCCGCGGGGATGCCCGCCCGCTGGATTGTGTCGGTCGGGTCACGTGGCCGCCGGCCGGCACTGGACGCGTCGGGCTTGATCGGCGGCCCACCGAAGTGGTACGCATTTCCCCAGCAGCCGAATGACTGCATGGTCTGGCATTCCTTGTGGAATTTGCCTGAGTGTGTGGAGTCGGAGTGGTCTTTGTGTTGAGAGCCAGGGTGGTTTGTGTCGGTGTGGTCAGTGGTGTGAGTTTTTTAGTGGAGCTAATCCGGGAATCATGTCAGTTTGAATAGAAGTAGAAGTTGTGTTGACGCGAGGGGTGGAGGGAGCAACGGTGGCCGCCTGGGCGTAAGTTTTGGTCGAGGGGGAGGTGGCCTCGACAGACCGTCGGGCCTGGGGATATGACACCCCGGTTGTGGCCTTGACGGCGTAAGCCTCTTTCTCTTTGCGCCAGACTGGACATAGTGGTGATGTGGTCAGGTGGTCAGGTGTATTGCAGTTGAGGCAGTGGGTCGGTTTGGAGCACGTGGAGTCAGGATGAGGTGGTTCGCCACACTTGGAGCAGCGGGCTGGTTGGCGGCATGTTTTGCTGCCATGGCCGAAGCCCTGGCAATTAAAACAGCGGAGAGGATTGGGAATAAAGACACGGACTTGGTATCGGATGTAGCCGGCGAGGAGGGTCTTGGGAAGAGTGGTAGAATTGAAGGTAATGACAAGGAGGCTCGTATCACGTTTCTGGCAGTCTTTAAAGGAGGTGATGCGGCGGACGTGGGTCACCCCCTCCGGCCTGAGCTCCGCCTGAATATCTTCCTCAGACATAAAGCGGAGCTCCGGCGCGAAGACGGTGCCCTTGGTGGTATTGCGGTTTGAATGGAGAGTGATGGTAACGGATTTCCACAAAATGTGGTGGAAAGGAGGAGGGCTTTGGTCTGTGCTCAGGATTGGGTTTTGATAACTAGGGTTCCGTTGGCTGGGGCTTCAATGTCGGGATTGGCTAGGGAGCAGATGGCAAGGAGTTGTTTAGTCGGCCAGAAAACGTTGATACGGCGAAAGGAAACGGACTCCTCGACAGGCTTGACGACGATGTACGAGCCAGCACTGTCGAGGTAGGGTTCGATAGGTTGGATTGGTTCAGGTTGGAAGGACGTGGTCTGGGTCGGGCGTTGGTCAGCGGCGTGGATCGTGATGGTTTGGTCCGGATTGCGTGATGGGTTCGTGGACTTTGAACGAGCAGGGGTCGGCGAGGCGCAAAGGGCTTCCATGGCGTCATCAAGGGGAATTGTCCGGCGTGGGTCATCAATGGTTGTGTCGAGAGGTTGGGCATCAGGGGCCAAGTCCGGGGTCGCGCAATGGTCATCTGTTGTGGTCAGCGGGGAAACTCAGACTCTGAGACCTGTGGCGAGCTGGGGTCATTTTCCTTTTTCCTCTTTTTTCCCATCACGGGGAAAAAACCCTACTGGACGAAACCTAAATAAACACGCAGAACGAAGGGAACGGAAATACTACGACGATGTCAATAAACCGAGTGGGGTGACGGGTGTCACCCCACGAGAAAACGAAATGAGAAAAAGAGCGACGGGTGTCGCCCCACGAAAATGAAAAATAAAAAACTGCAGTAACAAGCAGCCAGACGCGCCAAAAAATATGGCACAGCGGAGTAGTCAGCGGGCTCTGGTCAGGTGCGAGCGAATAGTACTGAATACTCCATGCAAACATACCTTGCGATACAAGTATTATTATGGAAATTGGAGTATTCAGACTAACGTGGCGTAGCCAGGAATCACTTCATGTTAAGATTTGGATCCAGTCAACAACTCAGCTATACAATTACAACATATGTCAACAGGCTAATTAGTTACAGGAAAACCGGCATGTTTTGCATTCTTACTTCTAACCGGTTGCAGGATAGCCGACCTATTTGGTATCACTACTTCCATGCCACGCCCCTCCCCACCTCGCATTTGCTGGTGCGCAGTTGGTACAGCAACCGCAGGTGCTTCCTCCAATACTCAGACCGGCATCAACCCTCGTGGTGTCTAGTTTCTACCCCGATTCAACGTGAAGCAGCATGGAGAGCAGCCATGAGTCTCTGTTTAGAGCAGCCTGCAGGCCATCAGCTGATCCACCAGACGAGTTGGCAACAGGCCCTGGATCTGGAGATTTGCCTTGGCAACATATCAACCTATGGCCCTCGACGTCATGGATATGTTTAAACCGCAGCCGCCGGCATGGGCGCAGTCAGGGCTGTTGCTGGGGAGGTGCTTCAGGTGAAGTAAGATTGACGTGGCCACATTTCACTGTACACTCCAAAACGGCCCACAATTTTATGTCCAACAAATGATTTGACGTAGGAGCCAATAATAATAACCTTCGCATGTTCTAGCTATATATTCCTCAGTTCATTATATATATATATATATATATATATATATATATATATATATATATATATATGTGTGTGTGTGTGTGTGTGTATATATATATGTCATATGTTTAAGTACGCAACAAAAAACCGAATCTTACTTCGTAAAATACAATATCTGAAAACGAGCTCGGGATATTGTGACAAAGATTGTTGAACAGAATCATGGCTGTGCGAAAACCAGCAATGACAGCATATGGAGCAGCATGCGAAGACATTATATGACATTTGATGGCTCAAGAGCGAGCGTTTTTTGTAGCACTGGTAATTGCAAGTCAAGATGGTACACTAAATATGCCAAGAGTCCTCAAGGCAGAAGATTGGGTGTACTGCATCGCAAGAAATCCACAATTCATATATGGCTACTAGGCGCAGTGTGAAGGGATGACAGCACCAATCATTCGCACGATGGCATGCAACCATTCATGCCAGCACATCACACAATCGAGCACGTACATCTGAAGATCATCGCCAGACTTCAGCAGGTGTTCGATGGAGCAGGCGAATTACTTGCATGGCAGTGTAGTGATCTGCCGGGGTGGCATGTTGTACAGCACGGAAACACGATGCTCAAATCGTCCTTTTCCGGTCTCGGTACCACATCGCAGCACATGCAAATATTCGTCTTACCTCGTGATTCTATTGCTGGTTCTGCGGTTGGTTTGGAATCGAGAGGCTAATGACTAAGGTTGACTGTGAGTCATTGCCTAGTGGGCCAAGATGAGGGCGTGCAGTTCTAAAAGATGAGATGTTTTGCTGATGATCATCCTGGTCTCTGTCGCAGGTTAGATATATTATGCACTCTGATATAATGGGACACGGCTGAATTTCGGATGTCGCATAACTGGAACGGATGTTAAAATTGACTGTATGTGGGAAAATTTGCCATGCGAACCATTGCTAAGGAAAACGATGCTGAAGAGGGAAATATGCATCAATGGAAAACGTTCAAGGCTCCAGCTGGTAATCGACGTTCATGAACGCCAACAACTGACATCAGAAGATTTGTATTGCAGTGGCTTGCGTGTTGACAAGAAGTTGGCATCATCATGGATGATGAAAGCCATCTTACGCACTACAGCATCCAGATGTGAGAAAACAACGAGTTCTACGTCGGAACATCGGAGTGGACAGATACGTCCGTCCGAGAGGAGATCCGACTCAAGCCGATGAGCAAGTTTCTGCGAAGCATTTTGGTCTGAATTCCACATTCCTAAAAGGTGCGACTGGGCGGGCCATCATGACAAGTATTTAGCAGAGCCATTTGTAGCCGTGACATCATTCGTTTTAAATGTAGATGATTATAAAAAGTAACCAAATGCTCATGTTAAGTAAAATAGGATCAAAAATCGGTCTAATATATTTCGGGCATGACCCTTCTTCGGAGACAGAGTAAGCATACAGATAAATTTTACGCACAGGATTTTACGCCCATGTTATATATATATTAAGCCGTCTACCAACATTGACGAATTCATCATCTGAGTCCAAGTATTTAAATTCCAACATAACAAAGGGCATTATAACAACTACATATGATGCGACACCAACAGAGCCAAAATGTTCGTCGCTTCCCTAGACACCCTCTGTATACACCTACCCTATGCATCTCTATATACACATATCTCCGTGATACGTCAATGCTCTCGAAGTGTTCGCGTTTGTGGATGAACGAGTGTGTAAGTGAGTGAGTGAACAAGTGAGTGCGTACATGGGTGAGTGAATTCCTGGGTGAATGATGGGGTGAGTGATTGTGCCGGTGGGTGATTACGGAGTGAATAAGTCGGCGAGTGCAGGTGACGTCTGTACAGTGTCCTGCTGTATAGGGAACTGGTTTTATGAGGGTTGGACCCTCATACAACCAGTTGTATGCAGTTTCATGCCCGAAATATATTAAACCGATTTTTGATCCTATTTTACTCAATATGAGCATTTGGTTACTTTTTATAATCATCTTCAATTCGACTATGCTCCACACAGCTCTCCGCAACATTATCGTTTTAAATGTCTTAGGAATGTCCTGATGCCGTATGCGGACCACGCATATCTCCAGGCAGGTAACCTCTTCTGGCCGCCCCTGGCAAGTTCCCAATATGCCGAGATATTTGGATGTTCTGGAGGATGCAAGGGTGCCGTCCGTGGCGCGTGCAGGACATTCACTGTGCGTGTCGCACCTGCGACGGACCGATGACATGGGCATGGGATGCACTCAAGTAGCAGGTGCATCGAGCGCGGTGGCACGTGCAGGAAACCCACCGTGCGTGTCGCAGCTGCGACGGCCCAAGGACATGTGCATAGGATGCAATCAACTAGCAAGTGCACCGAGCGTGGTGGCACGCCGCATCCGACCATTGCCTGAAGCGAAATGGCACAGAAACGACCTCAGGTCTGGAGCTGGGCGTAAGACCGGATGCAGTGGAGCGGGTTGGTGGAACGTGTGCGTGTTGCTGTTCGACGCAGCGACATTCACCCTATCTATGGCACGGCTGGAAGCATGGCAACTGCAAATGTTGACAGAATGTTGCTCTTTTAGTTTTTTTTTCCAATTGCTTCAAAGTGGCGCGTGTCAAAGGTAGTAAATGCACTCGCAATTTAATAACATGAGTGTGCGTGGTTCTTTGGAAGGTTTCCAATGACCGACTTATTATGGAAGGAGGGGATGAAAGATGATGGCAGAATAGCAAAGGTGTCTAAGGTAAATGCGCTCGCACTTTATATGTATGCACTCGCAATTTAATCTAATGGGTCTATGTGGGTCTTCGGAAGATTTCACATGACCGCCTTATTATGGGAGGAGTGGATGAAAGATGATAGCAGGATATTGGCATTTACGCTCGTGGGTGCATGCCAAAAGCAGATACACAACGCAAGCGCGAGCAGGTAGTACCGCACATAGTTCTAGCATAGGCTCATAATGGCAGTCACAGAGACACGAAAGGTTTTAGCCATCTCCGTCCGAGGACGAGGAGGGAAGGAAGGCATATGCCATCCTAATCCGCTTTCTCGGGGCCACAGGAAAACAGTGCCGATTGGCATCAATGGCGATAATCTTTTGCAGATCTTTCGGGTGTAAAATGCGATCGCGTCATGTTAAGTTACCAAGATGCGGTATTGTTTAGGCTTGTCGATGGGCGTCTGCCGAAGTCGTAGTTGTGGCGTCTCTGATAGCGGTTGCTGTGTCCACATCACTGAAGTTTTATATTCTGTTGTGCTATAAGTCCACGCGTCTCACCCGTGACCTTTCCGGGTTACACAAGGTCAGTGATCTCGATTAACGTCAGGTGCCGTTCCGACAAGTCAAAGAATTGGAAGCATGAACAATCAACACAGCATTTACAAAATGACCATGGCTGACGCCCATAGTTGGGTTCAATGTCTTGCCACCGGTCTGAAAATATCCTGCGCCAACGTTCATCCATGACCCTTGAGCCACACCTGGGTGGGATGGCTGGTCCCTCTGCAAGCCGCGCTGCAGCCATCCTGGAGAACTCATGGAACACACCTGAGCCACATTGAGACCGTTCATGAATATGGCCTTTGACCCACACCGACACCATCCCTGGACCGTCCCTGGATCATCCTGGACGATCCCTGAACCTTCCCTGCTCTGACCTGGACCGATCTTGTCTGGCCTTGGTTCTACCCTGGACCGTAGCTGGACTATCCCTAGACCGTCCCTGGTGGTCTCATACGGACCCGAACCGTTCCTGGCCCATCCCTAGGCCGTTCTGTACCAGCCTGAACCATCCTGAACCGTCCCTGGGTCATCCCCAGGCAGTCCTGAGCCGACCTTTGACAGTCCCTGGGTCGTCCTGGACCATTCTGGATCGTCCTGGACCGCGCCGCCGCTCGTGGTCCGGATGGGCGCGAGCCAGGGACGCCGTCGGCCGCGTCGGCGCCGACGCTCCATTCCGACGGGACCTACGCCGCCGTCGACACGTTCCTGCCCGTTCCTGCGCCCGAGGCCCGGCCGACGGAGCTCGCGCGCTCAGCAGTGGCGGAGTCAGCGGGGCGGAACGGGTACGGACACGCACTAACGGCGGCCGACCAGATGTGCTAAGAAGCATGGGCTGAGGTAAGTGGACGGAGCTCGCGCGCTCAGCAGTGGCGGAGTCAGCGGGGCGGAACGGGTACGGACACGCACTAACGGCGGCCGACCAGATGTGCTAAGAAGCATGGGCTGAGGTAAGTGGGTAGCGCCGTCTTAGGCAGCCGCCGGAGCCGGCGAACTTCTGGCTTGCAACAGTAGTGAGTATGCTGTAAGAGTATGACTTTAACACTACACTTCTGTCAACCAACCGTTACGTATTTGCTACATGTTGCATTGCATTGCTGCGAGAGTTCTCCATTATCTGGGCATACGAATGTGCATGCTTCTGCTCGAGCAAGCACCAAATAGCATTATATTTACAGGGAGGGAGCGTTAAAGCTCCACATGAAAAGAAAATGGAGCGGGAACGATGCCTTCGGTCACATATAGAAAACCAATAACATTGTTCCCACAAAACGTAACGTCGGTCTGTGCATCAAAGACTTGTTGCGACTGGCAGCCACGTGGTGGACGATATGCATGTGTATAAAGGGAGTCGATTCCGGATGGAAGTGTCTGGGTGCATTCCATCTTATGTTGTCGGCCCACAACTGAACCCGAGACCACCGCCACCACTAGATTGGAACATTGGCGTTCCAATGAGTGAAAGGATCCGGTAAGTTTCCTGTATGTTATCCATATCAGCTTAAGAAGATCTCACGGGAAAAATGCTCATAGATGAACCGCTGCTAGAGTGTTGCTTCTTGAAGTTATGTCGTCTTCCAAATGTCTCAAGAACGTGGTTGCACTGATCAGTACATTCCCAGCTCCCTCTCCCATCTCTGGCTCTTCGGTTCAGGGTCTAGATAGACCCTCGACACTCATAATGCGCAAGAGGGAGGAGTTTGCCCTCGCCCCTCAGACGTTTTGCTAAGGTAACTCCTGAGCCGTTCATCATATTGCTTTGAAACTTGACATACCTTTCGACGGTTGATGAACGCACATTGATGACTGAAGACACCGGAGCTCGAGCAGGTCAAAGTGAGGACACGACTTCGATACCTTTCGTTTTTAGATGTACATTAAAACATTTGTCATTGCAAACCCTATCAAGCAGCCAAAGGTGAAACATGAGTACATAGTAAGGGATGGAAGAAAATGAAGAGGAAAAAGCAACCTCAAATCAGGTCAGAAGAAAGTTTGAAACGAGAACAGGCTTTTTTCTCGCATAGCTTTGCTGTTAATTAATATCTTGCAACACGCGCAATATCTGTAGATAAAGGTCAAATCATCTAAGATCGATCCAGGTTTCAAATCGACATCCGGTCATGCCACTGAGATATGACCGGAAACATCCCAAGGGTACAAGTATTCTAGAGGCTAGAATGCGGACTATTGCAAAGTCACAATAACCAAACCAGGGTACTTTTGCACGCCGAGTGCATTTCTGACGTGATTGTGGTCCTCCAGCTTCATTTGCAATATTTGAATTTTTCTCGAAAAGTATTTCGGATATTGTAAAGTTCTTCTAATTTTGGGGAATGCCTTTTTAATAGAATGTGGAAGACATTTGGTTTTACTCTCATAATACTCATTACCTTTCTATGAGTGCCATCAGTTTCGAAAATTGTCATCTTCAACAGTTCATCACATATTTACAGGAGTTTGACTCTGTCGCCATCGGTGACCTTGACCTTTGCACGTGCCAGCTGTGTTAGTCTAAGTCTTTAGTTTGCATAATTTTAATAATGAAGCGCGAAATCGCATTTCATTTAGAACCAGGGTTAGAAAATTAGGGCAACGACGAGTGACTGACATTGACCTGCTTGACTTGGCCTGGAAGATCAACAAGAAGAGAGAGAGATAATAATATTTCAAGTAACTATGCAAGTTCAAATATATAGCTACACCATGTCGTTTACCGTATCTCTATCTTGCTTAGAACAAAAGTTAGTGGGTGGGTCAAATCAACCCTCCTCTCCCCCTCCACTCCTTCCCTCCCCTCCTCCTTCCTTCCCTCTTCCCCACCCCTTCCGCACTGTGAGGGTAGACAGTTTTTCCGCACTGCGAGGATTAATGCTAGCCGTGGTGCATGAAGAGCTAACAACACAACAATTAACACGAAGGAGATTAGCACTCAATATAAGTGCGCTGGAAAAGATTGCGTATCATTGAAATAGATTCGGACATGGTTGACTATAAAATGTTAGCGATGGCTCACGGCTTTCGGTGATGCCATTTTGAGGCAGGTAATTGAGTGCCGGGAAGTGCTTGACCAATAAACCTCCGTGATAGATGGTGTGGTGCGAATGTGCTGCGGAATAAGAGGAACTACTGTGAACAGGCATGGCAATTTTATTTGCAGAATGGACGCGGTTACAATCATTGTGGTAAAATGGTGCTCAACTTCCATATGGTAGCAGAAAGCCTGAACACTTGCAGAATTGATTTATGATCATTAGATAACTTTGGGAAGCGCTGCGCTGGCTTGTTCGATCCAAAGTATATAAATAATAGGTGAACTACTGACCGGTCTCATCCTGTGAAAGCGTACCAAAAAAAGTCCCGATTTACCAGAAGTGTCAAGCTTCGGGCATGGAGTGGGCCTCTTTGCCGTTAGGTGTTTTGCTACGAAGTACTGCCAACCTTCTGTTTGCACAGCAACAGCTGAAAGGAACCGGCTTGTCTAACTGATGGATGTGGTGAGTATTGTTAGGCATTTAGTTTTTGTAGACAGTAAGATTGTCTTGCATGTTTCATTACAATTATTCTTCTTTTATTCATAGCAGTCAGGAAAGTATTTGTTTCGTGCTACTTGCCATGCATGTGAATTGGAAATATTTTGCACTTGACTAGAAGTATGTTTCGACTAGGTCTGTTCCATTCCATTTTCTGATATCGAATAGTTGAATTGCATGCTTGAAAATTACCTGGCATAGTACCTATTATTTTGTACTTTGGCTAACAATTGTAGAAATCTGGTTCTAAACCTCGCAAGGTGGCTGCAATACAAAATCGCGATAGCTCAACTAGAAGAGCTTTAGCCAGCGTTTGACTCCTCCCTTGCCCTGGCTCCACTGCACTGGCATCGCTGAAGTCTCCTCCAATGCCCTGGCTGCACATGACTGTTGCATCCTCCACTGTCCTGACTACACATGGCTGAAGTCTCCTACACTGTCCTGGCTACACATGGCTGTTGTATCCTTCACTGTCCTGACTACACATGTCTGAAGTCTCCTACACTGTCCTGGCTACACATGGCTGTTGCATCCTCCACTGTCCTGACTACACATGGCTGAAGTCTCCTACACTGTCCTGGCTACACATGGCTGTTGTATCCTTCACTGTCCTGACTACACATGGCTGTTACATCCTCCACTGTACTGACTACACATGGCTGTTGTATCCTCCACTGTCCTGGCTACACATGGCTGTTGTATCCTTCACTGTCCTGACTACACATGGCTGTTGTATCCTTCACTGTCCTGACTGCACATGTCTGAAGTCTCCTACACTGTCCTGGCTACACATGACTGTTGTATCCTACACTGTCCTGGCTACGCATGGCTGTTGTATCCTCCACTGTCCTGACCACACATGAATGTTGCATCCTTCACTGTCCTGGCTACACATGACTGTTGTATCCTCCACTGTTCTGGCTACATATGGCTGAAGTCTCCTACACTGTCCTGGCTACACACGCTTACCTTCACTGTCCTGACTAAACATGACTGTTGCATCCTCCACTGTCCTGACTGCACATAGCTGAAGTCTCCTACACCTGTCCTGGCTACACATGGCTGTTGTATCCTTCACTGTCCTGACTACACATGGCTGTTACATCATCCACTGTCCTAACTGCCCATGTCTGAATTCTCCTCCACTGTCCTGACCACACATGAATATTGCATCCTTCACTGTCCTGGCTACACATGGCTGTTGTATCCTCCACTGTCCTGACTACACATGGCTGAAGTCTCCTACACTGTCCTGGCTACACATGGCTGTTGTATCCTTCACTGTCCTGACTACACATGGCTGTTACATCCTCCACTGTCCTGACTACACATGGCTGAAGTCTCCTACACTGTCCTGGCTACACATGGCTGTTGTATTCTTCACTGTCCTGACTACACATGGCTGTTACATCCTCCACTGTCCTGACTACACATGGCTGAAGTCTCCTACACTGTCCTGGCTACTCATGGCTGTTGTATCCTTCACTGTCCTGACTGCACATGTCTGAAGTCTCCTACACTGTCCTGGGTACACATGGCTGTTGTATCCTTCACTGTCCTGACTACACATGGCTGTTGTATCCTTCACTGTCCTGACTGCACATGTCATGGCTGTTGCCTTCACCTCTGTCCCTGACTACAAATGGCTGTTGCAGCCTACACTGTCCTGGCTACACATTACCGCGACTGAGAAATATGCATCACTCCACTGAGGTACTGGACGACACATGGCTGTTGGTCATCCTCCACTGTCCCGTGACGTGAACATGGCGATGAGGTGTGCTGAGGTGTGTCCTGGCTGAGGTATGACTGTTCATCCGGTGCACTGTGCTGACTACACATGACTGTGGCATCCTCCACTGTACTGACTACACATTGCTGACTGGCATCCTCCACTGTACTGACGTACACATGAGCTGATGTGAGCCTCCACTGTACTGACTACACATGGCTGTATGGCATCCTCCACTGGCCCTGGCTGACATGGCTGAGGTATCCTTGACTGTCCTGGACACACATGACTGTTGTATCCTCCACTGTACTGACTACACATGGCTGTTGCATCCTCCACTGTCCTGACTACACATGGCTGTTGCATCCTCCTCTGCCCTGGCATACATGGCTGGAGTCGCATCTCACGGCCACATTTAGCTCCGGCGACTGAGAAAATATGCAGTGAACTGGCCCGGTGAGGTGATGGACGCCATGGTGGAGTGGTCTTGCTGGACTGGCCCGGTGAGGTGATGGTGAGGTGATGAACTGGCCCGGTGAGGTGATGGACCCATGGTGAGTGGTCTTACTGGACTGGCCCGGTGAGGTGATGGTGAGGTGAGGTGATGGTGAGGTGATGAACTGGCCCGGTGAGGTGATGGACGCCATGGTGGAGTGGTCTTGCTGGACTGGCCCGGTGAGGTGATGGTGAGGTGAGGTGATGGTGAGGTGAGGTGATGGTGAGGTGAGGGTGAGGTGATGAACTGGCCCGGTGAGGTGATGGACGCCATGGTGGAGTGGTCTTGCTGGACTGGCCCGGTGAGGTGATGGTGAGGTGAGGTGATGGTGAGGTGATGGACGCCGTGGTGGAGTGGTCTTGCTGGACTGGCCCGGTGAGGTGATGGTGAGGTGAGGTGATGGTGAGGTGATGGACGCCATGGTGGAGTGGTCTTACTGGACTGGCCCGGTGAGGTGATGGTGAGGTGAGGTGATGGTGAGGTGATGAACTGGCCCGGTGAGGTGATGGACGCCATGGTGGAGTGGTCTTGCTGGACTGGCCCGGTGAGGTGATGGTGAGGTGATGGACGCCATGGTGGAGTGGTCTTGCTGGACTGGCCCGGTGAGGTGATGGTGAGGTGAGGTGATGGTGAGGTGATGGACGCCATGGTGGAGTGGTCTTGCTGGACTGGCCCGGTGAGGTGATGGTGAGGTGATGGACGCCATGGTGGAGTGGTCTTGCTGGACTGGCCCGGTGAGGTGATGGTGAGGTGATGAACTGGCCCGGTGAGGTGATGGACGCCATGGTGGAGTGGTCTTGCTGGACTATTGCCGGAAGCGGGGCTTCCAGGTTCAAGTTCTACCGTTTAATCCGAGTTTCTCGATCTGGTTCAAGATAGTGCCATTAATAAACAAAAAGCTCTGTTTAGGATGGCCCTGAATCTCAAAAGTCAGCCCCGCAAATGCATGGATTACACTGATGAGCAATCTGATGTTTGAATTTGAAGTCCATTAAGCCAAGGGGCTCTGCATGTCCATTCCACGAAGGCCGCTTGCCTATACACATAAATGCAAATTGCAACACCTTCGGTGTAAGGCCACCATGCTAACATTTCCTGAAAATGCATCAGCTCGGAACTATGCGGAACTTTGCCCTCCTGGTGAAGTGTGACTTGAATCCGTAAGCAGGCACAGGTCACTGAGTCTCGCCAGGAATGTCAGATGGCACCTCGCCAGAGACGACCATACTAACAGCCAACAGGACAGCTGTGCCATGAGCATTGTGCGCCATGGAAGGGGTTCTCCTTTCTAAATAAATGGCCCAACGGCCGGAATGAAGCATGGAATGAATATAATCCAATTTGGATGGGTTCACACAAAAATATCCATGGGGTTCACACAATAACTTGGATCGTCGATAGGCTTCACGGAAAACTTATTTCAGACTCTGACATTGCGCAGCGGCTAATATGTATTCAAGGGACCTCCACCGATCATTGTTGAGCTGAACACTGAGGAGGTGGTATGGTGAGTTACAAGAGACGCTGCGTGATGAGAAGCATCTGGTTGTCAAGCAGTCATATGCACAGCACATTTGAATCAGTCATGCATACTTATCTCACGGGATTCGGTGTAGCTTGACCAGTGACCTGCGCTATTGCTGCCAAGTTCTGTTTTGCTGCAAATATATTTTAAAATGCAAAACAATTTTTAACACGTATGCGTGCACATATCCAGACAGTGAAAACATTTTGCTCTCCGCGTGAGTGTCTGGGCACCCATAATAGCAAATTACCTCAACAACAAACATATGTATAGCCGTCAGGATCCAGTTAATCTAAGATGCATTGCACACTGCAATGCTTGTTCTTAACACGCGCCCTGGAGGGCCTCTGAAAATTACGCGCACTGGAGGGGGGCGGATTCCACCCCCCTAAGATCTCGGGTCCTATTATAGCTGGAGGAACGACATTCGCAGGGTGGATGGGTACGATAGTGAATTCTATTGTGTGCAAATTTCATGACCTTAGGTCGATATCGTCAAGGTCAAATGAGGTCACATTTGTCAAAATTTTCTTGTTTTGCGTGGCTTGGCTTGTCATTGTTATGGATCGCTGTGATTGTGTTTAAATGCTCCAAAATGGGCATCAATGATGTTTTGGACATTACTAATGATGCAATACAGATGCTAGACCTGACATTTGACCTCAGGTCACCTACATAGCAGCACTTTATCAGGTCAGTTACTTGTTCCAGTTACCGGAACCGGGCCGCCCGCCCGACTGCTCCGTCGGGCAGCTCGGCGCAATCGGCTTCGCGAAGAAAGGAGTGAAGTACATGAATAAAGTATGGAAACGCTTAGGTACACAATGACAAACAGTAGTACATTTATGACAACATTCCAGTTGACCAAGTTTGGTTCCATTAACCTGTCATGAACTTGACCTGATTTGACCTCGGTGACCTAACATGACCTTGAAGCTATATAGCATATCAATATACATCAAACAAGTCGCTAGTGTTGCCAAGAACACTTCCCTTTTGCAGATATACGGGAAGCGCATCAGCGCCGATTTGTGTGGTCTGGCACTACGACTTTTTTTTTTACTTCAACCTAACTCTAACCTAACCTAACTTTTACTTCCACCTAACTCGAATAAAAAATGTTCGGCCGATTTCCATTTTTCTTGCTTTAAACGACGCGCCGGTCATTTCTAAGCAGATACGCAAAAATTGCGTATATCGACCGGTAAAATCTGGAGTTATGTACGAAAAACCGGAGGGTGTGGGCGGATTCCGCCGCCCCCCCCCCTCCAGTGCGTGTGTTAAGACAGCCGAAAGCAACTCCATAGTGATCCTGTCACCTTCTATGAATTTAGAAGTCTTGCAGCCGATAATTCTGTCAGTTTTATCGTTGTTATTTTCCCCAAAGTTCCTTCCAGTCCGGTCTCAGCAGCAGTGTGATCCATTTGAATTTAATTGGGCGCCAATGATTCCCTTCAGCTTCCTTTCGACCAATGACTCCAATAAATCCCCGACATCTTCCGAGATAGGCCGGACGTCATTTAGTTGCCGCGATCCTCCGTAATCTGTTTTGACAGGCACGTGCCCGACGGCCCGTCTCGGGCGTGGACTTCCGGCCACGTTACGCCGGGCCTCGTTAGCGTATCTCATCGCGGACGTCCGCTGCGCCGGTAGTGTGCCGACCGCGGCCGACCGGCACCGCAAGCTGCGTCTATCCGACTGCGTGACACGAATGTGGTGCGGTGATGCTTCGACAGGGAACAACCTTCGCTTCCAGTAATACGACTAATTCCAGGCCTACATTTAAAGTTTAGTTTATTTGATATAATTAACTATATTTCTATGTTTTTATATGTTTATGTTTTTAACTATATTATAACTAATTCCAGTAAAACTAATAAGTTCAGTCAATTGGTGCCTTGACTGTCTCCCAGTACAACGTTGACTATGTGGACAGCCACCACGATGTGGCTGTTCACATCATTGACTGTCTCCCAGCACAACGTTGACGATGTGAACAGCCGCCACGATGTGGCTGTTCACATCATTGACTGTCTCCCAGCACAACGTTGACGATGTGAACAGCCACCACGATGTGGCTGTTCACATCATGACGTCTCCCCAGCACAACGTTGACGATGAACAGCCACCACGATGTGGCTGTTCACATCATGACGTCCCCAGCACAACGTTGACGGTGTGAACAGCCACCACGATGTGGCTGTTCACATCATTGACTGTCTCCCAGCACAAGTTGACGATGTGAACAGCCACCAAGTGGCTGTTCACATCATAACTCTCCCAGCACAACGTTGACGATTATTTTTTTTCCAAAAAACCCCCCACGATGTGGCTGTTCACATCATTGACTGTCTCCCAGCACAACGTTGACGATGTGAACAGCCACCACGATGTGGCTGTTCACATCATTGACTGTCTCCCAGCACAACGTTGACGATGTGAACAACCGCCACGCACACGGACGTTGAAACGGTCTCAGGTCGGGGAGGACAAATGCGACTCCCAATCTTTTGTGGTACAACGTCATAGTGTGAGCGTGCTCATCTTCAAAGGACAGAAAGCGCCTTCCGTGTTCCTGCATCAACAATTAACATATCGATCGACACGAGAGAAGCCTCCATGAGTGGAATCGTGACATGTCTTGAACGCTGCACGTGTTGGCACGCCGGCAGTTTGTCGTCAGCTTCCGGTGGGTGGTGGGGGGGGGGGGGCTCACGAGACAGGGCTGAACAGTGGACGCGCCTTGCACTGACTCGGCTTGGTGTTTGCACGTGCACGGGACGTCAGCCGAGCCGGCTGAAGCTGTGTGTGCACGTGCAATGTAGCGTCTGCCGCGGCAGGACGGTCGGCAGGACGGTCGGCACGCCTCCTTGTAGCGTCTGCCGCGGCAGGACGGTCGGCAGGACGGTCGGCAGGACGGTCGGCACGCCTCCTTGTAGCGTCTGTCGCGGCAGGACGGTCGGCACGCCTCCTTGCTACGCACTCGGCCGTAACAGAAATAGTAACGAGCGCACGTGACAAAGCGGCGACGGCACGTTTGAGTGGTGGTGACTGATGAGGATGGAAGGCGCTTCACCCTAATGAGGTGCTCCTGCAAGCACAGGGTAAAACATAGCGGAAGAGATGATTCTCCCTTGCGCTCATTAAATTGCTACTGGGGACGGTCGGGATGAACTACGTCCAGCTAGAAGTTGGTAGCTCTGGTCTCCACCCAGAAACAGCTGTCAAGCATTAGAATCGCACCCAGGGGTGGGAGCTTTGGTAATTTTGTCTTCGTTAGTTTTTCATGCCATTTTCACAACTTCCTCGCTTCCTCTCAAGTGTTCGAGAAAGTGCACTATGTAAACCGTGCAGAACATACTTTCTAAGTTTTTTATTTGAAATAATCACAGCAGGTCTCACCATTTTGCTCGATAATTGCAAAATATCATGTTCTTCCCTAATGCTGACTGTTCTCACCCGGCAGAACCCTGATCAGTATCCTTTTCTGCATCATGCCGATATTAATTAGTTCCTTTTCCGCTGGCATCTTCCACATGAGTCAGAATCTAAAACTTGTATGCGGTACAAAAGTGCATTGGTGACAAGTATATTAGCTATAATTATATACTGCAACATTTGATGATGAACCGAAAGTGTTTTCCGGAAGATAGCTGCATATGTGTCATTCCAATCAATACCACCTAACTCCCTTTCCCAAAAACCCTACCAAATGTTAGGTCTATCTTGGTATTTACTGTCAAGAAGTTGTATGTGAAATACCTTAGCTTCAAGTACGCTGGAGACAAGAGTATGGTCTTAATGGGTTAATGATATCGCTTATTCCCTCGCAAAGCCGCCTTAAAGCTGATGAATTCCCCCAAACAAGTAAATCATTTGAGGTTACAGCGACAGTAGCATCTGAATGCTGGCCATATAGAATCGATGGAGAACGTGTTACAGACAACGCTTTCGTTGTTGTTGTTGTTGTTTATTGTGGTTTAGGGGCGCATCGTCTGCAGTGGTTATGCAGCGCCCACAGACAACGCTTTCAGCGCATTAACCATAGCTAACGGCACACTAAGCGTTCCTTTTTGTTCCAGGACCGCCGCATTCCGACGGAGAGAATGGGTGAGTGTCGCACGTGATCCATGTAATTCTGCTCGCTCTGGCTTCTGCTACATCTGTCGGCCTGCCGCCGGACTACCTGCCAAACCAACCGCCGATCTTACACATCCAAACTGGGGGTCGATATTACATTGGCAAGACAGATCTACGGTGCAAGCAGACAAGCATGAAAATCTTATTAAAGGTATAGGAGCGGAAAACATGTCAACAATTTGAATGAAACCCATGTTGTCATAGGGGCAGTTAGAGAGGAGAGGGGCGGGAGAATAGTAACCCACGTTTCGACGGCGCCCCCTCTGACTGGAGAGGCTGACTGGAAAGAGGCTACATGTTGTTCGAGTGTACCCCTCTCGACATTTTCAACCGAATGCGCTTCTACGAATACAAAAGGCGCCCACACAGGGACACACGAGTACACTCGCCACCCACTTTTAGTTTTATCTGTCAATGGCACCCTCCGTGGAAGTAACACCCTCCGAACAATCGTCATTGCCCACTTTTTCTGTTGCTTTTACGCTCCTGCATGTTGTTGTAATGAATATTTGAGAAACAACCAAAGAAACTTCCAAAGTGGATTGCCAGGTCTTTAGACTTACGTCAGATTGGTGGCTGCTCTTTCCCAATTCGGCGCACACCCGGGGCTAAGTGTGGCACAGGTATGCTGTTGGAGCCACGCGCAGCATTTTGTGTTCAACAATTTTGCTCAGCATGCTTGGAAATACACTTCCTAGGCTTAATCTACATCGATTACTCACTAAGTCACTACTCTATAACCATGTAAACATAGTAGCGAACAGCTCTAAGATATAACACAAATGCTGCAAGCAACAAAATTATGATGCATTCAAGAAAACATGTCCATCATCCAAGGCGACCTGGAATAGGATCATAGGTGAGCTACGCTTGGCTAACAACATCTTGTGGAGCATAATACAGAGATGTATTATGCTGCTCAAGATGTTGTCAGAGCTCATTAGCTCTAATGAGCCCCGATAATAGTTGCTCGGACATTGCCGTTTGCTTGCGCATCGGCATACATCCCACATTAATGGTATCACATGTACGAATATCACACGTGCCCTGGCATTTCACCTAACCACCCACGGCATGACTGATGGTGGTGGCGGATGTGACTTTTTAATTTCGGGCTGTTGCAACACTCGCCCAGCATGAAACTAATCCGAGGCGCAGCGCATTTTGCAGACAGATGAGAGCAGCTGTTTGTGCAGGAGACATTCTTGAGCTTGTGCAACCTCTGCAGCCAGTTCGGCTGCTCTAGCATGGCTAGGTGCGTGTTAGCCATGTTAGCCAGCTGTAATGAGACACTTCTTCATGATGTTTTAGCTTATGAATATGAACTAAACATGTAGAAGCCGGCCATCTTTTGAGTTAGGGTTATTTTTTCTCGTGATTCACGCCGACGTTTCAGGAATAGGCCGGGTATATTTTCCCTTACGGCGAGGCGCATGTTGATAAACTCTTCACCCCGATCGCGATGGCGAAGGAATGTGATATCTGGGATACAACATCGCAGTCAGGCCTGCATGCGCGTTCCCCAACATGACTGGCAGAGTGGCAATTTTTCCTTGAAACATATCCGGTGAATGCTTGCGAAATTGCCCTCTCCCCCCTCTTACGTCCAAGACGAAATGGCGTGCAAGTATTCTGTAAATATATACAGTTGTTTTGTTATCGATGGTTTATCGTTACTGTGCTCACATTTGGCGCTTTGATTACACATGACGTTACACATGACATTACACATGACATTACACATGACATTACACATGACATTACACATGACGGACACATGTCATGTGTCCGTCGCAAAATGCACGTGCAATATTTCCGTCTGGTTTATTTTATTCGGGGGATTAGAAGCCAATGGCGACCTGGTCTGCGTGATCCTCAGTATGAACTAAACATCAAGTTGGAATTGTTCGGCTTACATATACAGCAATGCAAAATCTGTAAGCTGCTTTGAAGAGCGAATTCTGGTGGAGATTTCCTGCCAATCTGTGACCATTTCTCATGCATATGCTCAGCTGGATAAAGTATGTGATATCAATATATGCGGACACGTCAAGAATGAGCTGCCTGATCTGATGCCGACTGCTGTGTGGGGAACTTTGACAACCACAGGTATGCTGTACGTACCTCGAAGTGGGATCGGAGCGTCTGGCTATCCAACACCTTCCAGCGGGATGTGACGCTCGTCAGCTCGCGTCGTGACGGACTGTGCGCCACCGCGCTACACGCGGGCGCGTTCCAATAGCACCAGTCGGACCGGTCCGACCTGTACCATGGCTCGCACGAAGCGTGTCGATGACGGTTTTGCCAGCGGTTTTTGCTGGATGTCGCCGGAAGCCATGCTGATGTGGGTAACCAGAACAGCGTGTTTGGTATTTCAGCTGGAGTTTGGCGGCAGCCTTAGGCACGGGCGGGTGGAACAGTTAACCTGTTCCGACATGACCATGCTGGTTCACTGCGGTTTGAAGGCACGCAAGCCATCTGTAAGCATTTAACCTTGGATTCGGTGTGCTCTGCTCTATGACGTCATCGTCAGACATACCTGTAGCTGCTACTATAAATAATTTACGACATCTGATCTCGCATTAGATATCTTCACTGGTGAAAATATTATTGGATATACTGGCCATACTCTTGAGTTGAAATCACGCTTAGTCACTCAAAGGACGTTTAATCATTCAAAGGACCGCCAATTATAGAAACGTTACATGCACGAGCAAACTTCAATAGATGAATATCTACCCTCTCCCTTCTCGGCAGCTGATTTCACATTGTTCCACGTGCAGGAGACTGGCCATTGATGTGGGGACATTGGTCAGCGCTGACCAATGTCAGCGTCGACTCAGCTCTGAGTAGCCTGCCGACCCGCTCGGTGGCGATACACCAAGTGGCGAGGCTGAGCCCTGCGCCTGCCAGCGCGGCCACATGCCGGCGGGGCGTGGTCGGCCGTCCTGGCGCGGGTCAGGTCATGTCTCCAGCTGACTGGGCGGCAGAGCCAGCCGGGCCGTCCGCCCACATGGCCGCCGGCTATTTATAGCCGGCCACCGCCGTCGGCGACGCCAGACAATCCCGGCACCTGCAACGTCTCGCCGTCGTCGCGGCGGCGCGCTGACCAGCCTCCCCCGGCGGCGCCGTATCGTCGATCGCGACACGCGTCGCCGCCGGAAGTGCGCATCGTCGGTGCGAGCCACGTGGTCGCGGCGCGACGGCTGAGGGCCGCCGGCTGTGGAGCGGCCATGCCGGCCGAGACGGGGAACAGTTCGGCTGCCACGTGCCTCACAGCTCGCCGACTGGTGTCCTGACAGACTTGGCGACGGTCTCAGAGCAGACTCAGGGACAGACTTGGCGACGGTCTCAGAGCAGACTCAGGGACAGACTTGGCGACGGTCTCAGAGCAGACTCAGGGACAGACTTGGGGCGGAGTCGCGATAGACACGGCAACAGACTAGGCGATGTATTCATCGACATAAACTCGGTGACAAACTCGGCGACAGACTACTCGGCGATATACGGCGATATACTCAGCGGCAGACTCAGTGCAGAGTGACGACAGACTTAGTGCAGAGTGACGACAGACTCAGTGCAGAGTCACGGCAGATTCAGTGCAGAGTCGCGATAGAATCAGTGCAGTGTCGCGACAGACTCAGTACAGAGTCATGACAGACTCGACGGCAGACTCAGTGCAAAGTCGTGGCAGATTTGGAGACTACGACACTGCATTACGCGTGTCGCAACAGTACCGAGTTGCAACAGACTCAATACAGTGTCGTTGCAGATTTAGTGCGGAGTCGCGACGGACCCAGTTCAGAGTCGCGACAGACTCAGTTCAGAGTCGTGACAAACTTAGTTCATAGTCGTGACAGACTCAGTACTGAGTCACGACAGACCCAGTGCAGAGTCGCGACAGACTCAGTTCAGAGTCGTGACAAACTTAGTTCATAGTCGTGACAGACTCAGTACTGAGTCACGACAGACCCAGTGCAGAGTCGCGACAGACCCAGTGCAGAGTCGCGACAGACCCAGTGCAGAGTCGTGACAGACCCAGTGACAGGTCGCGACAGACTCAGTTCAGAGTCGTGACAAACTTAGTTCATAGTCGTGACAGACTCAGTACTGAGTCACGACAGACCCAGTGCAGAGTCGCGACAGACCCAGTGCAGAGTCGCGACAGACTCAGTGAAGAGTCGTGTCAGATTTGGTGACAGGCCCAACGCTGAGTTGTGACATTCTCGGCGGCAGACTCAGTGCAGAGTCATGATATGTTCAGTGCAGAATCGCCACAAACTCAGTGCAGAGTCGTGACAGACTCGGTGACAGACTCAGTACCGTGTCGTGACAGACTCAGTACAGTGTCGTGACAGACTCAGTTCAGAGTCGCGACAGACTCAGTTCAGAGTCGCGACAGACTCACTACAGAGTCGCGACAGACTCAGTACAGAGTCGCGACAGACTCAGTACAGTGTCGTGACAGACTCAGTTCAGAGTCGCGACAGACTCAGTTCAGAGTCGCGACATACTCACTACAGAGTCGCGACAGACTCACTACAGAGTCGCGACAGACTCAGTACAGTGTCGTGAACTCAGTACAGAGTCGCGACAGACTCACTACAGAGTCGCGACAGACTCACTACAGAGTCGCGACAGACTCACTACAGAGTCGTGACAGACTCACTACAGAGTCGCGACAGACTCACTACAGAGTCGCGACAGACTCAGTACAGTGTCGTGAACTCAGTACAGAGTCGCGACAGACTCACTACAGAGTCGCGACAGACTCACTACAGAGTCGTGACAGACTCACTACAGAGTCGCGACAGACTCACTACAGAGTCGCGACAGACTCACTACAGAGTCGCGACAGACTCACTACAGTGTCGTGACAGACTCACTACAGAGTCGCGACAGACTCACTACAGAGTCGTGACAGACTCACTACAGAGTCGCGACAGACTCAGTACCGTGTCGTGACAGACTCAGTACAGAGTCGCGACAGACTCACTACAGAGTCGTGACAGACTCACTACAGAGTCGCGACAGACTCAGTACAGTGTCGTGACAGACTCAGTACAGAGTCGCGACAGACTCACTACAGAGTCGTGACAGACTCACTACAGAGTCGCGACAGACTCAGTACCGTGTCGTGACAGACTCAGTACAGAGTCGCGATAGACTCACTACAGAGTCGCGACAGACTCAGTACCGTGTCGTGACAGACTCAGTACAGAGTCGCGACAGACTCGCTACAGAGTCGCGACAGACTCAGTTCAGAGTCGTGACGGCCACAACACGCTGCCGGCGCGCATGCTGCTCCGCGGCGCGTGCCAGAGTTGCCAGAGGCTGCTGACGGCCGTCGCGAAGTGTTCCGACGACCGTCGGCAGATCCGGCGCCTGTCTGGGCCCTTTGTGCACGTCTGGTGTCTGTGCAGAGCGCACCTGCCCAGACGTACCGGCACTGCACGCAGCCATTAGGTGGGAGGGTGCCAGCCGGTCTAGACCTCAGGAATTTGTAAATGGAGGCCGCCTTGCGCTCTCCGCCGTCACACAACTTTACGCGTGTTGCACTTCTTCGGCTAATGCCTCGCGCTGCTTGTTTATGTGGCATTTATATATATAGATAAAACAAGTAGATGTCAGCGTGTCTCTCTTCCCATAAGCTGAATAGATTAATGGCGAATGCAGTGGGGGACGGACGGCGTTCATCTACATAGCATTCGCGCGCGCCTGGCATGTCTCCTGGTGTGCGTCACAGAAACAGAGGTCAATAAAGTGTCAAGTTTATTATGCACGAGACATCAACTGCTTTTTTTGCTACCTGGGTATGAGCGCAAGCACCTATTGGGACTGAAAATGCAGAAGTTTATGCTCTCTGTTACCATCAGTATCTTAACAATTTCCATAACTAGTTGATGCAACAAAATTCTTAATACATTGCATGACATTCATGTGAAGTGTAGCTAGGCTATTAAGGTTTTAGGAGCATAAGCCGCACTGGTCATACCACGATCATTACGTTTTTGTTCATGTTTGTTTTTCTCAAAATTGTTTTTCTTCAAAAACATGTTGGGCTAGATTAGGTTAACTTGGGCTAGTTTTTTATGTTCGAGATGTTTGAGAAAAACTGTTTGAAATTTGCGAAATAAAAATATAAATAGGAAGTTAGGCTATGTTGGGTTACGTTATGTTACCTTCTTTTCCTCCCTTTTGACATTATTTTATGCCATGTTGTCTTATTCAAATCCCCTTTTCGGTGTTATTTTGCTTTCCAACTGAAAAGCAAGAGACTGAAGACTGAACGGAAAACATTCCCATAATTCAAAAATGACCACAAAGCACAAATTTACAAGCAGATTAAGCGAGGCTAGGTTTTTAGGTTCGGTTAACCTACCTACTTAGGTAGGTAGGTACCTAGATACCTTCCATGGCATTGGAACACAGGTATTTAACTTGCTTTGAGGCATTCACGAGATAAGATTTACACACATTTTACGTCAATAAAGCAGCCAAGGGTAACCCCTTGTTGTTTTATTGACGTTTGATTAGGTTTGGTTAGGTTAAGCTTCTTCATTTAGAAAATTTTGAGAAGAAGTTGAAACTTTTTCCCAAAAAATATGAACTTGTTTTTCTTCAAGCACAGGTTAGTATGGGGAGTACTAGGATATGATAGGCCTCTTACAGTTGGGAAATTTAGATATACTAAAAATGCTTGAAGTTTGTCCTATGTTGGTTGCATTTCTTTTTCTTAAAAGGTAGGTTAGGTTGTGTTGCATTTTTAAACGCAATTTTGTATGATATTTCCTAATTCAAAGCCTTTTTATGTGTTATTTGGCTCTCTAACTGAAAAGTGAGCATGTGCAGAGGAAAAGAGTGGTCGCATCGTCTTACTCACATTCATGAACCTTGCGCTAAAAAATTCCAAGACTTAAAAAATTACCTTCAAGCACAAATTTACTAAAACATTGGGAGGGAACAACATGTTTTTCAGCCAGGATGTGCTCGGTGTGAAATTGAACCCAATCATGTTGTGACAAAGCATCTTGCACGGACAGTTCGTTGTCCAAGGAACCATGGTATCTATGGTCAATAGGTATGCACATAGGCACCTACTTACCTACCTTACCGTGGATCAGTGACACCAGGATGCAAACTTCTCACCGGGAGCGAATCCAGACCCAGCGATCCTCCTGTCAGCCACTGGATCCCGGTCGGGGAGAACGTGCCACTGAAATGGCCGTTGAGATTGACGTCATTGAACTTGCACCTAGGCATTCCATACCTGAACTTGATCCTCGCAACTGTGTTACCAGCCTGGACCTTCTTCATCTTTTTTCAGTCCCACCGTTCGTCACCACCAGCTTCACGGACAGCTACTGCCTGCCTGCCTTTTAACCACGGCTATTAACTTTGAGCTCTATTCTGTCTTCTGCAGTACTTCACGAACCGGCATCTCCCCAAATCAACCAACGCTCCGGAACCCATCCAGAGGGGCTGAGGCGCGTGAGGCCGCAAGGTCTCAAGCACTCTCAGGTAGCAATTGAGGGAGCATGGGCGCACGATGGTTACAGTTTTCTACCCATCACGGTTTTATGGTGCAAGTTGAATGGACTTCTCAAGTTGAATGGACTTCTCAAGTTGAGTGGACTTCTCAAGTTGAATGGACTACTTAAGTTGAATGGACTTCTCAAGTTGAATGGACTTCTCAAGTTGAATGGACTTCTCAAGTTGAATGGACTTCTCAAGTTGAATGGACTTATCAAGTTGAATGGACTACTCAAGTTGAATGGACTTCTCAAGTTGAATTGACTTCTCAAGTTGAATGGTGCAAGTTGAATCACGATGGATTGCAAACAATGACAGATAACTGGACAGATTCTGGAATTTAAAGACTAAAATAGCGAACACATTCCCGAACATATATATATATATATATATATATATATATATATATATATATATATATATATCCCCTGTCTTGCCAAGACAGGGGAAACCAGTGCAGGCCAACGCTCTAAGCAACCAAGGTACATTGTTCGCGTGGTTTTTAAAATTTGAGTGTACTACTGATATAGATATATTGTTAGGTGCTACCGAAGACATATAGCAATATGGCGCCGTGCTGGCGCCTATCTGCGGAATATTATTGAATGGGAAAAGTTGCTAACTGAGCTATTCCCCCTAGATTAATCGTGCAACGCACCACGGTTCGTGAGCGCGCAGCTTTCTTGACCTCTGCACAGAAGTAGCTGACGTTGACCTCGCTTTGTCCGCCTGGAACACAGAAGTAGCTGACGTTGACCTCGCTTTGTCCGCCTGGAACACAGAAGTAGCTGACGTTTACCTCGCTTTGTCCGCCTGGAACACAGAAGTAGCTGACGTTCACCTCGCTTTGTCCGCCTGGAACACAGAAGTAGCTGACGTTCACCTCGCTTTGTCCGCCTGGAACACAGAAGTAGCTGACGTTTACCTCGCTTTGTCCGCCTGGAACACAGAAGTAGCTGACGTTGACCTCGCTTTGTCCGCCTGGAACACAGAAGTAGCTGACGTTAACCTCGCTTTGTCCGCCTGGAACATTGCCGCGGCGTCTTCGGACTCAGCGTTTTCGAGAAAAGTGCAATATATTGCTCCAGTTCTCAAATGGCGAAGCGGCGACTCCTATTTGTGAGTAGTACCCGGATATATTCACATACTCTTGTGCCCCACCCCTGAGTGTTCGGATGATTGCCTATTCCATTCCGTCCTGATAAACTGACTGACTATCAAAGAAAATACTCGGAAGGTGTTCTGAAAGCAGCAACCCGCCAGACTAATTATCCAGCCCATTCGACAGTTAGTGTGAACCTACTCGTCCGTTTTTTTCGTAATGGGGGATGAAATATAAAGGAGATGAAGAACGCAATATCTTGTGCTTTGAACTTAGGATACCTATTGGAACGATATGAAATACATATGGTATGCTGTTTTAGCATGAACTGTGAGCATCCTTTTGTGCTCTGAGAAGGGCTCGGTGTTGAAATATATTTTCATCGTTTGGATTTGTTTGACTTGGAGGTTACTGTTCCGCTCAAATGAACTTCATAACCCTATTCCATTTTTAGTAGCATTGTTGTGTGAGGGCAGATCCCCAACTAACATCGCAGAAACTTGTCATCCTCTTGCCCGGAAAGATACCGCAAATGTATCTTTTTCGAGAACCCTACCGATCGACATTTTGAAAATGTGCGTGGAATGGGAAGGGCACTTAGAACCCCTAAGATGACTGTCCTGCGATCTTATTTTCGTTCATAGAGTGTTTTCTCTTTCACGCTCGCTTCAATTTCCATAAGCATGACAAGCACGGCATGATCAAAGTGCTACTAAAACATCCATACGATAAGGCCACATTTAGTTGATTGCAAGGACCTTAGCCCCTTACAGAAGAATGTCATGCATTGATACATTTTCAACTTCTTTAGGTTGAAGTGCATAAGTGATCCATTAGATCTTCCGTTATTATTAGTACACAGTACAAAGCTGCTCTAAGACAGATGGGAATTGACGAAGCTTAGCTCCAAAATTTTGCACTTGGTCGCATACATTTGAAAGGAGTACTCGCTTAGCCAGGACACAGCAATGTACAGATAGTTGTCCATATCTGACTCATGAGAAAACATGCCTATATATTTTTACATGATTTATGCCTTTGCCTACATATTCATATTTATGCATGGTATGCAGCTGAGTGTGGGTGACATGGGCCGATGAGGCTGAGTGTGGGTGACATGGGCCGATATCCGTTGGAGCTGACGACACAGGCCCGACATTGATGAAGGGTGTTCATCGCGCTGCACTAATTTGTTGACATGTGAGAGCGGGAGCGGAGGAGGTGACAGGTCTGGTCAATTTATGTATTTCTGGCCGGAATTTTTTAACTTCGGGAAGCACCACTTTTCGAATTTGAAACAAGACACCAAACTGGAAATGCTGTAGCATGTAGCGCATATCTGATAGCCATCAGCAAGACAGAGCTCGGTCGGTACCCACCAGTCCAAATGCTGATGTCATCGTTATGTATTTCAAGTGATTAATGTTTATGTTCGGTACGTTAAGCGGTTCGCCATTTCACGATCAGCATGGATAACAAGGTAGCCAGTTTGCAGGAGCTGCTTATTGCAGCTTGCAGCTCTTCTTTGTAATTTTTCCACTGTATCCCCTGCCATTGCCTTACATCCAAGGTGAAGACTATGTGCTGATGATAGCTCAGTTGCTTTCTAGCATTTCATAGCCATCCACAGGGTCCATATTCCATGTCCATAGTCATCCATATCCATAGCTCCAATGTAGACCTTTAGCCGTGTAGGTCTAATGCCGCCAAAAGTAAAGAAAGGTGGAATTAATGTTTGATTGATCACTAATTCACTACGTGCTTTTTATGCGACCACTATCGATCGCAGTGTGGTATGCCACGCCTTGTTTTTACGTGTCAGTTCTGTTTGAATCGTGCAGTGGTTTTTATCCCCAACACCGATTTGTCATCGCTCACGTGAAGCTCTGCCGACATCCTCCGGGCTAGGTGGGCACCTCCAGGCCAGGTGGGCACCTCCGGGCTAGGTGGGCACCTCCGGGCTAGGTGGGCACCTCCGGGCCAGGTGGGCACCTCCGGGCTAGGTGGGCACCTCTACGCAGCGAGGCATGTTTTGCGACGCTTCGTCGCGGGCGGAAGCTTCTAAATTGTGTCCATCGGTGGGTAAATATTGTTTCAGTCCGGGTGATTAATGCGAGAATTTGGGCGGTTTTTATGCGGGTCGCAACGGTCGACGATCGCAGCGATCGAATCCGACGGCTAATGGTGACGGCTGGTGGTGACGGCTGGTGGTGACGGCTGGTGGTGACGGCTGGTGGTGACGGCTGGTGGTGACGGCTGGTGGTGACGGCTGGTGGTGACGGCTGGTGGTGACGGCTGGTGGTGACGGCTGGTGGTCACGGCTGGTGGTGACGGCTGGTGGTGACGGCTGGTGGTGACGGCTGGTGGTGACGGCTGGTGGTGACGGCTGGTGGTGATGGTTGGTGGTGACGGCTGGTGGTGACGGCTGGTGGTGACGGCTGGTGGTGACGGCTGGTGGTGACGGCTGGTGGTGACGGCTGGTGGTGACGGCTGGTGGTGATGGTTGGTGGTGACGGCTGGTGGTGATGGTTGGTGGTGAAGGCTGGTGGTGAAGGCGATTGGCGAAGGTTGATAGTAGCGGTTGGTGACGACGGATGCTGCCAATGGTTGCATGCGATGATCGTGGAGACGGTTTGTAGTGATGGTGCTGATGGTTGCTGGCGCAAGGACGGATGTGGACAATTCGAAGCGGATTTACCCTTGTGTTGGTAACGGTTGGCCTTGACGGTCTATAGCGCCGGTGCTGATGTTCAGTAGTGGTGCTGCAGTTCAGGGTATGGTGATGGCTGGTGGTGACGGTTGTAAGTGCCGCGACATCTGGTCGTGACAACTCTGCCGCCTCTTCGCCGCGTGGAGCACATGCTGTCCGCTATTGCCCTCCTCTGTTGCCCGTCGTTGTTTCTGGCCGTCGGAGGCGACGCTTTTAGCGCCGCTTCGACGACGCCGACGCGGATGAAAGGCGTACAGCGTCGGCCGGCAGAACACCGTCATCGTTCTCCCGGCCTCTGAGCAGCCCGGCGGGCGGCGGCGCGGCGGCGGCACGCGCCACGTGTGTCGTCCGCGCCAAGTTCGCGCCGGTCGACGAGACGTGACGCGACCGGCCTTGGTGCGGCGTATTTGCGAGCCGGGACGCGTGTCCGCTTCGGCAGCCGGACAGGTCGCGGTCGGGGGCGGCCGTCGGCAGCTGCCTCGCAACACTGACACGGCGGCGACATCGCCATCAATTAACCTGGCGCCACCCAACGGCCACCAGAGCGGCGACAAAAAACGGCGCGCGACGCCCGACGCGGCGCGGCGCGGCCGCCCCGCCCCGCGCCGGCCGGCGCGCCGTCGCCAGGTGCCCTTCTGAAGGTGCTCTGGTAAACATGTTGTAAGTGCACGGCGCCCGCCAGCACGGCTGCAATGCCAGACTGTCGTGTTGTGCCGTCAGCGACGTGCCGGCTACATGAGCCGCGGCCGCCTGCCGCCGGCACCTAACATGACGAGCCTGTGACGCGCTACCCTCGCCGTTGCGCAATAGTTGCAGGGCGCTGCAGGAGGGTGGGAGAGGGTGAGGTTCAGTGTAGCGCAGCCACGGAGAGGAAGATCCAAGCCAACTGGAACAAATTGTCGCGGTTAGGGGAGAATGGCTTGCTTTAGAAGCACCACTGAGAGGTGATGTAGTGCTAATGGCGAGGGCATTAGGCAGTGTTTGGGGAGCGAACACCACTACTCGGACGCTTTTCTAGGCGTACGCTGGCTCACCTTTGTAAATGTAATGTCAGTGTGTTGAAACAAACGTTCCATCGCAGTACTAAGGTCGGTGGCCACATTCATAGTTGGAGGTGCCCTGATCACCTGAGCCTGAACGGGGCAGTGCACTGGATGAGTCTTGGGTGCCGGATAAACACCGTTCTTCTGTCTGAAAAGGAAACGCCGCCTCATGCCAAGTTTTACTGCCGTGTCAGATTTTATAGTGGATTCACCATAGCTTGGAGGATAATACGATTGCATATTCAACAAGTGCGAGGCGGAAAAGCTGAGCGACTTAGTAGCGAGTTTTTTTAAGGCCCGCAGCAGGTGAAGATTCGTTATCTCACTTGAGGCGGGAGATTCGTCCCCCACAAATCGAAGGGGGCTATGCCCAAATAGTTTGCCACGATGTCACAAAATACGTAGTTTTCACAAACTTGAAATGGTATTGAGGTTTATAATTGCCCTAAAGTTGAAGCTTAGTTACTCAATATAATCTACAATAAACAACGTTACCTTTCAGTTTTGAATGTGATGTTTCCATTCGGAGCATCACAATGCTCTATCAAATCAAATCAAATCAAACGATGCTCCGGCGCTTGATAATCTCAGGAGCAGCTGCGAAATGGGAAAGTGCCTGTTGCTACGGTAGGAGGGTAAAAATTGGTCCTGGTGGCTACACGTGACCATTCTGATCGCAGACAATCAGGCTGCCAACACCACCGCTGGCACCAGAGTTCACCAGAGTTGTACAAGGTTATGTTGGTCAAGCTAGCCAAATATTCGTCTTGGCACTCCGACTGTTACTCGATTCTCAGGTAGCCACGATGCCGGACTTCTCAGATTTGTCAAAAAATTTGTGTTCAAGCAGTCCTTGATGAGGTGGCCATCGTGCGTTTGAATGGCAAAAGGACGTTCACAAATAGTTCAGTTTTTCAAGATGAAATGTTGGAGTACACCGCGTGTGCATAAAGCACATTGACTAGCTATGTGAATGTCACATCACACTCGATGCTTTCTGTAGAACATGACGATGAAGATGATGAAGGTGGGAAGCCGTTCCACGGTGGAGATAGTCAGAAAATGCTGTGCTAGTGGAAAACGCTCAACCTGAACAGCAAAACAATGAAGATATTCAGATGCACGCACTGTTCCGAAGATTTCACAAATATCTGTCAGAGATACCTCGCAATATTCGTTCCTGGAGCCGCCTCTAATGTAGTTATGAAGTTAAAACGTTGGTAATAAGGACAAAAACGAAAGTTAGCAAATGTCCCTGAATTTCACACTCTTATCACAAAGGGTTAGAGACCGGTAGGCGAAAAACTATAGGGGGCAGAATCTGCCCCTCCACCTACCGAAAGATGGCTCACCAGGCATTTGAAGAAGTTCGTCTATGACGCAAGTGGGAGAAGAGGCATTGTGTCCCCCCTCCCCATCCACCATCTTACCTGCTATCTCTGGAACCAGCCAGTTGATTTCGCTGATTCAACGTGCAATTTCCATGTCATCAGACGAGCTTGAGAGCTTGTAGAGTTAGAGCTATAGCCCTGTACTGTGCAACCTCGACAATCTGCTTCCCGATAGTGTCGAGGTTACGAGTGTCGTCGCAGGTCAAATTGAATTCAAGAGTCATGATTGAAGAGTGATACCATGCATTGAGCATAGGATAAACAAATGTTCCCAAATATGTCGAAATAGCTTTGCGTGATCTGTCAAGCAAAGCTATTTGGATATACTGAGGAACACTTGTCTATAATATGCTCAATGCACGAGATCACTGTTAAATCACACATTCGGAAACTTCTGTTTCGCTTGCTCGTACTTATGCGCATGACGGGTTGAACGGATCTTAGGTGGTGATCCTGTTTTAGAGAAGACGTCTCAACCTAACACAAGCAATTGACAATTGACTCGCAATTGGTTTTCTCCATTGTTTGGTCTGAAATCTGACACTGTTGTGAAATGCATGGCATGTTGCATGCTTCTAGGGTGAAATATAACGGGAAGTTTTAAAAGCGACTTCATTTGACGACACAATTTCCCTATAAGGTCTGGGAAGGTCAACTGAGGTTAAGTTGCAAGCAATTCTGTACAATGGTGAGGCTGCTATGTGTTTCGGGGGTAACATATGGCGGATTTACGGTGGATTTGAAATGCCTTACCTCCTCGGTGATATACGCAACATATAATGTTGGGTGTCATGGTGAGGTATGTATTTTCTGAGATTAGGTCACGTCATGAAAAGAAAGGAATGGTGGTGTATCTTGACATATCATGACTTCCGGTATGATCTAGTGCAGTCAGGAATCCTGCGAGTACTTGCATTTGTTATCGGAACGTTTTTGTACGGCTGGCTGTCCTAAAGTTGCAATAAAGCTGAATCACATCGCCATACATACTTATGTTGATGATTAACGGTGGCCTTTTGCACTTCCTCGTGCATCTCCTAACACTTAGTACCTCTTACCTGCAGCAGAAAGTCTTTAGATAGCAGATACATGCCCTGGTTTGTCTTATTTCAACCATAAATTAAAATGATTTTGAAGAACGTTATTGGTCTACGATTACCTTGGATAAGGTTACCAGTGACCTTGCTTAATCTTGAATTACCTTATCAAACATGATTCACTGCATGCCAATACTAAGGTCGTTGCTAATCAAGAAGAAGCGAAGAGAAGAATACCTGCAAATGCAACCCTACGACAGGGGTTCATATTATTTTTCTGACCTGATTTCACATGATCTGACATGACCTCGTCAACTTTCCCTTCGCTGAAAGCAGTTGTGGTATTCGTGGAGGGTACTGAAAATGTCAGCTTGATGGCTTTATTTGTTCCAGAGATAGCACATAAAAACAAAAATGTGAGCAAAAACAATGCCCTCCTCTCCGCATAGCGGATTGACGCAATTACCGCATTCTTTTGTCCAATGCCAATATCACTGAGCGTGCCGCATAAGGATGCTGCTGGTTTTGGAAGACCGGAAGTCACCCTTCCCATAGCATAATGCTCTATGGTCAAGCTTTTCCTTCTGCACACCTTGACACACTAGTGAGGTTTTCTAATGTCATCCGATAAAAAATAGCGTGGTGCTTTTGCATTCTGGTGGTATTTTGAGGTGGTGTTTTACCACGTCACCATAGTTTTCATGCTAGCTTTCCTTATGATGTAATGGGAATCGGCTTAAATGCAATGGGCTTCAATGTGTCCGACTTCCTCACTGGAGCACTGTGTTACACAAAACCGCTTCTGATGCAATTCCTTCCGAACAGAAATGCCTTTAGCTCGTCTGATGATAAATAGTATAACACTTGTAAACAGTCCTCCAGCACGCGCGGCCGTATCATATGTCAGATGATCGGTGCATCTGTTCGTCCCGACAGATTGTTGAGTGAGAGCATCAGACGCCGCCCGTATACCAAAGCGACAAAAGTCCCGTTTAACGCGGTATAAACTTGGTTGCGCTCGGCCACAAGGGTATCAGATGACAGGCTTCAGCTCTGGATACCCCGCTCTGGTGGTGTGAGCTCGCCTCGGGGTGGCAACAGGCAGTGTTGATCGTCACAGAGCCGAATATTCCCTTACGTATCTTACGGTGTCAGGTTGGGAATTCATTCAAGGCCGGGGCAAGTGCAGGAGCGTCAATTTCTGAATATGGTTGGGCGTGTGGAAATACAGTCAGGCGAGTGGGTCTCTGAAGTCGATTGAGGGTCGCCCATAGGGTTCCACGTAAAATGAAATCATTGAGGAGAAGGAAGTAGACAAGCCAACATAGGGGTGGCCAAGGCCCCTCAAATGTACAAGATCGGAAGCCATGGCCAAGGAACTTCCTCTTTGGCATCTACCTAATAAGTCACATAGAACGGAGAAAATAATAATGTCAAAATTCACAAGAAAAAAAAGATGCAATAAGTATGCGGCAGCACAGCGACTTGCACGAACAACATGACAACAAGGTCACAACAGCATATTGTCAACAACAGCATGCTAGCAAATGATGCTAATAAATATAACATCAACCCAGGACTGGACAATATCAATTAGCTGCTGGTGTGTCGCTTAGCAGCATACATGACGCGTGTGCCGATTGTGATCGATATCATTTTTTATCTGTGCGCGCGCCAAGTTAACCAATTACAGTGCAAAATTGCTATGACAATAAAAAGAATAGCTTTCGTGGAACACAACTCTATATAACACAACTGTACTTATATTCGCATATCAAATCCCTCCCACGGGAGCTTGGCTGGCTTCGCAGCACGTGCGCTTATGCAATTTTAACCGGTGAATTTGGTTGAAGCAAACTCGGCGATTGAACAACGGATTTCGAAGCTGCCTCGGCGAGAACAAATTAAGATATTGTCACTGGGTGCGCGCGCAGACAAAAAAAAACTTATATCGACCACAATCATCACACGCGTCATATATAGCTTAACGACAACAGCTTAACAACTTAACGACTTAGCTTAACGACAACCCAGCAGCTGACGCTATTGTCAAACCTGACTCGATATGCCTTGATACCAACCAGCAGACCTTGGCTGCAAAACTAAATATTCGAATCAACAAACGTGCACATGTACAGCTCACCTTCATGGGAGCAACTAAAAGCATCTTGGGTCAAACTTATGGGAATGAAAGGATAGACGAATATAATGATGAAAGGATACAACCACAGGACATTTCAATGATCGGAACAAGTTCATGATGTACTAGCCCCAGGTATTAAAATTCAGCCTGTGAGGAGATTCTGTGCAAAAACGTGCCGCACCAACTGTGTTGTTATCTTTGCCATTTGGGAAAACCTGCCAAAATATTAAAGTTCTCCTAGGTGGCCATGTAGGCAGCTTCTATTGCTTTCATTTTCCAATTAACATGACGTCCTCGCATCTCGGTATTGACTACCACGTTCTGCATGGTGGACTGATGCATTTGAGGGTCGGTGTGGCACAGTTCTGCTCGGCACATCTCGGCACATCTCATCTGCTGTGGCACATCTCGGTATTGACTACCACGTTCTGCATGGTGGACTGATGCATTGGAGGGTCGGTGTGGCACATTTCTGCTCGGTCGGCGCGATGCTCCCTGAAGCGGCAGTCACATTCAGGATGATTTATACATTTGTGGGTCGGTGTGGCTCAGGTCTGGTCGGTCTGCACGATGCTTCCTGAAGCGTGAGTCGCATATATTTCCTTTGATTGATATTAAAATAAGATGAAACGGTTTGGCCTACATTGGCAAGGAATACTATGCTTTGGATAAAAATTAGCTACGCTAAGGTCTCAAACTTTTCGATCATAGATCATTTTCAAGAGTAACAATGTTTCGTACACATCAGTTCATGGCAAACATTATGCACTGAAATCACGCTCTGAATTCGAATAGCATCTTCGCATATTTTGCCGCCTCAACAAGAAATCACTTCCACATCTCGCATGCACTAAGATGATTATCAACATACACGGTATGCACATTTCCAAATATCATACATCACACGGATCTCACACATTTTCTGCAATCGCCGCCCCTATCGCTCTCTCGTCCCTTGCCCCTCAAATCGCACTACATTGACGCTCCCCCTCTCTCTCTCTCTCTCTCTCTCTCTCTCTCTCTCTCTCTCTCTCTCTCTCTCTCTCTCTCTCTCTCTCTCTCTCTCTCTCTCTCTCTCTCTCTCTCTCTCTTCTCCTCGTTCACCCCTAGTCTCCCTATCTCTGGATCAACTCTCCATTCTTCACTTTTGACTACTTTTTATGTTTTTGGTATGAGTGCAAATACCATAACAAGTGCCTACGTGTGAAATAATAAGGTTATGTGATATACCATGAGGTGTTCTGGAAATTCATTGTGGGATGTGTGTCTTGAATGCATATGGACTCCAAAACCTTCAGATCCGCGTTGTCTCTAGCTGACTCCAGTATCTCTACAGAAAAAATTAACTTTGGTCTCAGAATGGTCCATGGATTATCTGGTGGCTTTCGAGCATGTTTTCTCCCATGGGAATGTAGGGGCGTCTCAAACGTTCATCACTGAGATGCTCATTGTATCGCTCCCCGATAGGTCTTTTAGTTTCTCCGATATTAAATTAGTAACGGCATGCTTTGCACACTATTTTGTATACCACGTTCATTTTAGTGCATTTCCCTTTTAGGCCATTGACGCAAGTGTGACATACTCGGTTGCAAGAAGGACACTGAGGATTTTGCAGGGCTGATTTTCCTAATCTGGATTTCAGTGTACTACCACTAGTCAGGCCACCTTCAAATGTTTTATTCGATATGATTTTACAATCCGATCGATGCTTGTGCAAAGTGCATCGTTTATAAATGGCAGTCTAATGTAAATGGCAGTCCCCCTTCTGTTTTGTCCCTTTTATTCTGCTGACGTTTGTGCTGCTGTTTTGCCCTTTTTCGAAACCAGGTCCGAGCCCTTTTAGCTGCCATCGATACTCTATACCTCTATGCTCCTCGTCCGACGATACCCTTGCGGCTCTTAACATCTGGGATGAAAGTACTGCCGATTTCGTGCTCATAGGATGGGCTGAACAATAGTGTAAAATTATTGGGGCGGTCATGGGCTTGACATATAGTTCTGTCGAGTACAAACCATCAGCATGAACGGTGAACCATGTATCCAGAAATGCAACGGAGCCATTGTCTAATGAGTGTTCCAAGGTGAAGGATATTTCTGGGCGCTCTATGTTTATGTTTGTGTAAAGTTCCAGCAATGAGTTAATTCCATGGGTCCAAATGCCAAATACGTCGTCAATGTACCGTAGGTAGATGATCGGGTTCAAAGTTATCTTCGCTTATCTTCGCTAACAATTGTGTTTCAAACCAGTGCATGAAGGCTATAGCAAGGGGAGGGGCACAGCGGTTTCCCATGGCAACTCCCTTGGTTTGCTTGAAGACTGAATCATCGAATCTAAGAATGTTGTGATGGTAAATATGGTCGATCCTAAATCTGCTTGAACACAATCTGAACAATATTAATCTGTTCGGCCTGAGATTACCGGACTGCAAAGTGCTTCTGGACCATATTTGCCATAACAACATTCTTAAATTCGGTGATTCAATCTTCAAGCAAACCAAGTGCGTTGCCATGGGAAACCGCTGTGCCCCTCCCCTTGCTATAGCCTTCATGCACTGGTTTGAAACACAATTGTTAGCGAAGATAACTTTGAACCCGATCATCTACCTACGGTACATTGACGACGTATTTGGCATTTGGACCCATGAAATTAAATCATTGATGGAACTTTACACAAACATGGAGCACCCAGAAATATCCTTCACCTTGAAACACTCATTAGGCAAGGGCTCCATTGCAATTCTGGATACATGGTTCACCGTTGATGCTGATGGTTCGTACTCGACAGAACTATATGTTAAGCCCATGACCGCCCCAATAATTTTACAATATTGTTCAGCCCATCCCATGACCACTAGATCGGCAGTACTTTCATCCCAGATGTTAAGAGCCGCAAGGGTATCGTCGGACGAGGACGCTTGTATGCGGAGTTTCCGCATCATTGATGAATTGTTTGTTACCAATGGATACCCCAGAAATAGATGGCAGCTACCCCAGGGATACCCCAGGTATCGATGGCACCTAAAAGGGCTCTGACCTGGTTTCGGAAAAATGGCAAAATAGCAGCACAAACGTCAGCAGAATAAACGGGATAAAACAGAAGGGGATACTTACATTAGACTGCCATTTATAATCAATGCACTTTGCACAAGCGTCAATCGGATTGTAAAATCATCTCGAATAAAAAAATATAGGTGGCCTGGACTAGTGGTAGTGCACTGAAATCCAGATTAGGAAAATCAGCCCTGCAAAATCCTCAGTGTCCTTCTGGCAACCGAGCATGTCACACTTGCGTCAATGGCCTAAAAGGGAAATGCACTAAAAATAACGTGGTATACAAAATTGTTTGCAAAACATGCCGTTACCAACTTAATATCGGAGAAACTATAAGACCTATCAGGGAGCGATATAATGAGAATCTCAGTGACGCACGTTTGAGACGCCCCTACACTCCCATGGGCGAACACATGCTCGAAAGCCACCCATCTATGGACCATTCTGAGACCAAAGTTAATTTTTATGTAGAGATACTGGGGTCAGCTAGAGACAACGCGGATCTGAAGGTTTTGGAGTCCATATGCATTCGAGACACACATCCCACAATGCATTCCCAGAACTCCTCATGGTATATCACATAACCTTATTATTTCACACGTAGGCACTTGTTATGGTATTTGCACTCATACCAAAAACATAGCAAAGTAGTCAGAAGTGAAGAATGGAGAGATGATCCAGAGACAGGGAGACTAGGGGTGAAACGAGGAGAAGAGAGAGAGAGAGAGAGAGAGAGAGAGAGAGAGAGAGAGAGAGAGATATATATATATATATATATATATATATATATAGAGAGAGAGAGAGAAGAGAGAGAGAGAGAGAGAGAGAGAGAGAGAGAGAGAGAGAGAGAGAGAGAAAAAAAGAAAGAGAGAGAGAGAGAGAGAGAGAGAGAGAGAGAGAGAGAGAGAGAGAGAAAAGAGAGAGAGGAGAAGAGAGAGAGAGAGAGAGAGGAGAGGGAGGGAGGGAGGGGGAGGGAGGGAGGGAGTGTCAGTGTAGTACGATTTGAGGGGCAAGGGACGAGAGAGCGACAGGGGCGGCGATTGCAGAAAATGTGTGAGATCTGTGTGATGTATGATATTGGGAAATGTGCATACCGTATATGTTGATAATCATCTTAGTGCATGCGAGATGTGAAAGTGATTTCTTGTTGAGGCGGCAAAATATGCGAAGATGCTATTCGAATTCAGAGCATGATTTGAGTGTATGATTTTTTCCATGAACTGATGTGTACTAAGCATTGTTACTCTTGAAAATGATCCATGATCGAAAAGTTTGATACCTTAACATAACTAATTTTATCCAAAGCATAGTATTCCTTGCCAATTTGGGCCAAACCGTTTCATCTTCTTTTACTTTCAATCATGGTACGCAAGGAAATTGTCCATTCCTTCTCACAATTAAATATATTTCCTTTCTCCGTTTATATACTTGTGTGCACACCCGGCAGCGTATCTTTTTCACAGCGCTCTTACCATTTCGCCCACGCGACTCGCTCCCTGTCCTTAACCAATGCCAAATGCTCTTCCCAAATAATTGGATCGACCCTGCGACAGCTGGGGACTGATTAGTTACCCAAAGTTAATGGCGAATGTGCTAACTATTAGTTCAGTTGACTCCCGCTTGGAGGCGGTGCCGCTGTCGGAACTTCGAAGAGTAGCCGCCGACCAGAGCAACCGATGAGTGAACCGTGACCACGGCTGGAGATCCCGGGTGGGTCAGGGGAGGGTACAGATACCCTGAGAGACCCTGGGAGGGCCCAGACCCTCCCAGGGGATGGCCCAGACCCTCCCAGGGGAGGGTCCCCGGTTTGATAACCTGCTAATGTTAATTTGTGATTTTCCCTATAGGGAAAGTGATTGAATAGAGAAAATTCGATTGAATATATTTAATCGAAAAATGTGTCTTGAAAATTAGTACTTAGACTCCCTAGCTTCGTAAAAGATATTCAGCCCTGACCGTGTCGGGTAACAGGTTACAGCTATGCGAATTTAGCTTCCACCGCCACGATATTTTACATTCGTTGCACTTTGTTAAGCTCGAAAAGGGCGTCCTGAACTTCATCCAGTAATAAGGTGTCGGGGTAACCCTGAAGAGGCCAGACAAACGAACGCCTGCGGGAGTCCAGGAAGGCGCCATGGGGATTCAGTCTGGTTCGGCGGCTTCGTTCAGCATTGCATGCATTTATTGCAAAATACTATTGTCGCAGCGCACGACATTGGCCTTGACAATACCTCAATGTCTTGCACATGGCACAATCCTGGGCAGTCCTTTGTTGCTTTGCAAAGTTCCAGCAGCGTAGTTTCGTCATGCCTGATTATTGTCCAAAGCAAGACTTAAGTTGAATTGATCGGCATATAAGTTCTGATAGATGAAAGGGCTCTGCCGTCTGGCTGGAGTCATACCCATCAGTCCGTCACCTCCCTACGCCAATGCAGTGGCCCGCCAGACCTCTGCTCGTCGGTGATCGGATAGATGTGCATGCAGATAGACCTGCCAGCCTGAGAAGCCAGTTGGAATGACTCGCGAGCAGACGCCACTCAGCATGTACTGGAATATTCGTAATTCTACATTCGCCACGTTCACTGGTGCTGTGACTAATGATGTGTTGTCCTGATGAAATGCCGTTGGAATATTTTCAACATTGCGACATGTGGAGTATTCTTTCCGGTCCGCTGTCCGAGAACGATATGTCTGCTGTCTAACGGTGATGTGTACCATAATCGAGAACATGCGGACCGGACGGATTCGTCTGGCGCATTAGCCGCCAGCCCATCATGGTCAGCGACAGTAGCACCCTTCGGTTTGCAAGGGAGCGTCCTCCGGTTCGCCGGGCGAAGCCTTATGGTTTGCAACGGAACACCCTACGGCTTGCAGGGCAATGTCCTACAGTTTTTAGGGGAACACACCACTGCTTGCAGGGGAATGCCCTACGGAAACTGCACTAGTCACAGCCAGGAACTGGTTCTTGAGCCGAAAATAAAAATCAACGCGTCAAAAACACACATGGATCACATTTGGTACCGCTCAGTTCCTTCGCCATTTACCACCCATGCGTATCGTATCAACTCTGGAGAGAGACGATCACAGAGACCCAGGAAGTGCGCGATCTCGGTGTGACCATGAATCGTCACATGACATTTCGTCCACATCGGGATCAGGTCCCCGGATGCTGTGCAGGTATCTTGCTGTGACGAACAGCAACCAGTCACCGGATGCTGTACAGGTATCGTACTGGGACGAACAGCAAGCAACCAGCCACCGGATGCTGTACAGGTATCGTACTGGGACGAACAGCAACCAGCCACCGGATGCTGTACAGGTATCGTACTGGGACGAACAGCAACCAGCCACCGGATGCTGTACAGGTATCATACTGGGACGAACAGCAAGCAACCAGCCACCGGATGCTGTACAGGTATCGTACTGGGACGAACAGCAAGTAATCAGCCACCGGATGCTGTACAGGTATCGTACTGGGACGAACAGCAAGTAATCAGCCACCGGATGCTGTACAGGTATCGTACTGGGACGAACAGCAAGTAATCAGCCACCGGATGCTGTACAGGTATCGTACTGGGACGAACAGCAAGTAATCAGCCACCGGATGCTGTACAGGTATCGTACTGGGACGAACAGCAACCAGCCGTTTGCAGCGGCAGGAAGTCATGGTGGCACTTGTCAATGCTGTTTTATAAGTGAAATCATGAAATGGATGAACCACATGCTAAATATCAGTTGAAATGGCAGCCTGACAACAATGAGGGTTTAGCCTTGAGCTGTCTACGGAGCATTCGTAGTTCACCAACGAATGGTCGGATTGCTGCTGATGACTCTGCAATCATTTCTTCAGCCTATAAGTTATCCTTGTATTTTTACTGTGTATGTATGCAAAAGCACCAAGAATATCAGTTGAATTACTTTGTTGGTCAGGTGTCATTCCTTTGGTCGTTCCATGTTTTCTATTGAAGTCGCTCTATGAGCGGAACGCATCCGGAATACTTTTGAAATCGTCAAATTATTATGAGCAACAGGCTGCCATTTTAACTGATGTTTGTTAATTCGCTTGTCACGCCGCGTCCCCGATACTGCCGGTCAGTCCGGCAGTCTGGCAGTCTGCCTGTCGATACTATCTGTCAGTATGACAGTATGGTAGTCTGGCAGTCTATCTGTCGATACCGCCTGTCAGTCTGGAAATCTGGCAGTCTGTCTGTCGATACTGCCTATCGGTATGACAGTATGGTAGTCTGGCAGTCTATCTGTCGATACCGCCTGTCAGTCTGGCAATCTGACAGTCTGTCTGTCGATACTGCCTGTCAGTATGAGAGCATGGTAGTATGGTAGTCTATCTGTCGATACCGCCTGTCAGTCTGGCAATCTGACAGTCTGTCTGTCGATACTGACTGTCAGTATGACAGTATGGTAGTCTGGTAGTCTGTCTGTCGATACTGCCTGTCAGTATGACAGTATGGTAGTCTGGCAGTCTACCTGTCGATACCGCCTGTCAGTCTGGTAATCTGACAGTCTGCCTGTCGATACTGTCTATCAGTATGACAGCATGATAGTTTGGCAGTCTATCTGTCGATACCGCCTGTCAGTCTGGCAGTCTGACAGTCTGCCTGTCGATACTGTCTGTCAGTATGACAGTATGGTAGTCTGGCAGTCTACCTGTCGATACTGCCTGCCAGTCTGGCAGCATCGTGTGACGATCGAGGCCGAAACCAAAAGCTGATAAATTTTGCAACGCGCGTCGCCACTGTGCATCGAAGTGGGGACCATATCAGTGACGCAGTTCACTCACTGAAATGGCTGACGGCCACGCTGCCAAACCAGTGCAATGCTGCCACACGGCTTCTATCAGTCGTTCGGCGGCGAGCAGCAGTATCCACCAACCTAGTCACAACAGGAGACACAGCGACCTACTCAGACCGCCGTCTGTCAGAGACGACAGACATCCGCCAACCTAGTCACAACAGGAGACACAGCGACCTACTCAGACCGCCGTCTGTCAGAGACGACAGACATCCACCAACCTAGTCACAACAGGAGACACAGCGACCTACTCAGACCGCCGTCTGTCAGAGACGACAGACATCCACCAACCTAGTCACAACAGGAGACACAGCGACCTACTCAGACCGCCGTCTGTCAGAGACGACAGACATCCACCAACCTAGTCACAACAGGAGACACAGCGACCTACCCAGACCGCCGTCTGTCGGAGCCGACAGACATCCACCAACCTAGTCACAACAGGAGACACAGCGACCTACTCAGACCGCCGTCTGTCAGAGACGACAGACATCCACCAACCTAGTCACAACAGGAGACACAGCGACCTACTCAGACCGCCGTCTGTCAGAGCCGAGCAAGACCAGCGCATGCTTGGTTACCCGGGACTGACGCTATGCACCGCGCTGTCTCTGACGGTACGTTTAAGCGAGTTTGAAAATAATATCTTGTTATGGCGTAGCCTGTGTGAATCGTGCGAATAGATGTACGAGTGACTTTGATTAGCACAACGACACCATTGTATTGCTTAAAAGTTCACATTTCCCATACAATTTTGGTTTACTAATCATCAGCATCAGCATGTTGTGCAATAGAAGAAATAAAAGCAATAATAAAAATGGATTTCACGGGAACACTTGGAAATATCAATTCGTATGAAATCCCTATCTGTTTATTGTCCTCAAATTGCATCCAACCCGTTCCGCTATCCGTATCAAGTGGTTATTTATGCGAATATCTAATCCGTGCGATATTTATTATACGGCTATCTATCGGAGTGGATTTGAAAACTTTAATCAGCGTTATGCTCTAGAACACCCTCAGGTTTGCAGAGGAACGCCCTCCAGTTTGCATGGGAGCACTCTCCGATTTGCAGGGTAACAGCCTCCAGTTTTCAGGCCGCAGGGAGCACTCTCCGATTTGCAGGGTAACAGACTCCAGTTTGCAGGAGAGCACTCTCCAATTTACAGGGGAGCATAGTCAGATTTGCAGGGAACAGCCTCCGGTTTCCACGGAACATCATCTCAATAGTCCCCCCCCCCCCCCCCCCCCCCCCCCCCCCCCCCCCCCCCTACCTCCAAAAAAAGGATATTCGGCTATCGCATGCAAATTATGCTGGCTTGTCCCGGCCACGATAAACGAAGCTTAGCCATCCGGTACTGCTATGCACTTGTGCATGATTCATCAGTCATTGAGTATGCCGACGTGGTTTGGAGAGGAGCTAGTATGACACATGTCACGAGTCTCGGCACTTCATACACCGGCTCCTTATGTGGCTGGACTCTTCATGTCAATCATGATCCCCTTCACTGGAATGCGATCGCCATTTAGGCTTTGTAAGAACAGCATGCATCAAAGTACGCTTTGTCCGGGCCGACGTCCAGTCTTGTGAGGCTGGCTCTGCTATCATGCCTGCTGTTTGCACCGTGTCAATGTTCAGTCTTCATTATCTGCATAGGCGCTGTCGGTGCACGACTCCCCTCCAAATATCATGCCCCGGTTCTTTAAAATTCCTTTTTCCGGGCCGACGTCCAGTCTTGTGAGGCTGGCTCTGCTATCGTGCCGTTTTACCTTTTCACAGTCTTCATCCCTCCAAAGGGCGCACCCCCCTCCAAATAAGCTCTCAGTGCACAACTCCCCTCCAAATAGCATGCTCTCAGTGCACAGCTCTCCTCCAAATATTACGCTCTCAGTGCACAACTCCCCTCCAAATAATATGCTCTCGGTACACAGCCCCCTCCCCCTCCTCCAATTATCATGCTCTCGGTTCACAACTCCTCTCCAAATATTATGCTCTCAGTGCAGAACTCTCCTCTAAATATCATGCTCTCGGTGCACAACTCTCCTCCAAATATCATGCCCTCGGTGTACAACTCTCCTCCAAATAGCATGCTCGCAGTGCACAACTCTTCTCCAAATATCATGCTCTCGGTGCATAGCTATCCTCCAAATATCATGCTCTCGGTGCCCAACTCTCCCCCAAATATCATTCGTCAGAGTAAACACTGATGAGGTGATTTTCGAATCATCTTCCTTGTATATGCAATAATTTTCTGCAGCACGTTCGTTCTGCCAGTTCCTTCCAGCCAGTCAATAGCTCGACTCTGACGGCCATGCCCCACTAGAGTGCGAGTCAGCTCATGTGCTGACCATTCCTTCACACATACACACATGGAATGGAAATCATGGAGTCAGACTGGGCCTTCAGTCCTGTGCTTTCTCATACAATTTTCAGCAAATGTATGTCATTGCACAAATATTAAGATTTTTTCCACAAGCTATCTGAGATGGATTCGTCCTCGGCGTCAATGCCCAGTGCAGTGGATTTACTCACACCGGTCGTTTCCCTGCAAATGGTGCAGATGACTAACATAATGTATAATGCAGTGATCTTCTGTGTTGTATAGATTCTTTCTGATCCTGTTTCACCAGCCAATCCGAGTCATCTCCTCACACCAACATAAATAGCATCGTAGTTATTGTCCCACACGTCCACGTCTACGTTTGAACTTTTTTTGTTACTTTTCTTTCTTTTCTTTACTTTACTTCTTTATCAACATCTTTTCCAAAGATGTATTCTCCATTAGCCAGTCGTTGGCATCAATGCTAGCTTGTTATACGTTGTCAGCTAGCTGATCCTATTACCTAAGAAGCATCATACAGCATCAAACTTGGCAGAAATTCGTTTAGTCCACACTCTCCGGACCGATCTCCCGGGACCTCCCGGCAGAATATTCTGGCGTACGCACGTAAGTACGTTTGATATGCAAAACTGCGACCCGAGGAGTGGACGGTGGGCGGTGGGCACGACCCGTCTGCCGTCAGCCGAGAGGTTGACGGTGGGCGATGGGCACGACCCGTCTGCCGTCAGCCGAGAGGTTGACGGTGGGCGGTGGGCACGACCCGTCTGCCGTCAGCCGAGAGGTTGACGGTGGGCGATGGGCACGACCCGTCTGCCGTCAGCCGAGAGGTTGACGGTGGGCGATTGGCACGACCCGTCTGCCGTCAGCCGAGAGGTTGACGGTGGGCGGTGGGCACGACCCGTCTGCCGTCAGCCGAGAGGTTGACGGTGGGCGATGGGCACGACCCGTCTGCCGTCAGCCGAGAGGTTGACGGTGGGCGGTGGGCACGACCCGTCTGCCGTCAGCCGAGGTTGACGGTGGGCGGTGGCACAACCCGTCTGCCGTCAGCCGAGAGGTTGACGGTGGGCGATGGGCACGACCCGTCTGCCGTCAGCCGAGGGGTTGACGGTGGGCGATGGGCACGACCCGTCTGCCGTCAACCGAGAGGTTGACGGTGGGCGGTGGGCACGACCCGTCTGCCGTCAGCCGAGAGGTTGACGGTGGGCCTTGGGCCGTCAGGCCGACGGTGACCCGTCTGCCGTCAGCCGAGAGGTTGACGGTGGACCCGTCTGCCGTCAGCCGAGAGGTTGACGGTGGGCGGTGGGCACGACCCGTCTGCCGTCAGCCGAGGGGCCAGCCGAGTGAGCGCGCGTGGCCACTCGCCTGTCAGGGAATGATGGATGACACGAGGCCGGGACACCCGATCCGGCGCAAGGGCGGCACCAGGCGGCGCCCGTCCCACCATGCACGAGCTGCCGCCATCGTCGCATAACCGGCATCGGCCGCCGCCGTCGACGGCATATTTGTCCGCCGTTATGGCCGTTAGCGGGCAATTAGTCGGTCCATTTGAGCACGTGCCGCCGGCACCGGCCGGCCGACCGGACGGTCGTTGGCGCTCCGATCCGTCGCGACTGGCCATCAATCTCGGCGGCAACGCCGTTTTTACAAGGCGCCGCCGGGCGTGGCGCTCCTGGAATAATTGTCGCGTGTTTTGTCCTGCCTTTGGGTCGGCGCTCAGTGCAGCCGGCCCGTCGCCGCGACGGCGTCGACGCGACGGCCGCGCGGCGAGCTAGGCATGCGCCGAGTCGGGCGCGACGCGGTTGGCGTGCCTGAGCGCCAAAAAAGTTCGGAAAATGGGTCCCGCGAGAAAACACGGCCTCAGTTCAGTACCATTGTTGCGTGCGGCGGGACGGGGGAAAGGTGTTCTATGCTTCGGCGGGCGTGGTGCTGGCAGCTGCTCATTTGCGCGGAGCGAAACGCCACTAACTAGTGGTTTCTGCTCGGTGATTTGCTCGGGTAAGTAATTAAATATGGGAGAAACCGTCTCTAATTGCGATGAACATTACATACGTGAGTCTGCATGCGATGCTGTGTCAACTCGTTGTTCGTACCATCAACTGGGATCGTGTTCTCCAGGTGGTATTATGCCAGAAGCTCGTGCGTCCATTTGTTGTATGTACACTGCTTACATAACTCGTGGCTCGAAATGATGTGGTCCGTGCCTCTCGTTACAAATGAAGTCATTTAGAAGTCCGTTAGTGGTGTTTACACCATCGCTAACGCACCGCTTGGGGCGACGCTCAGCTGTCGTTGCCGACTATGGCATTCAAAAGGCTAGCTGAGATGAGGCCCGGAGGCTTTGCAGCAGGGTAAACCATATTTATGCATTCTGCGTGTACATGCCGAGGGAGAGGCTACAGGGACGGTCGGGCCAGATCGGGATGTGTTGCTCTTGTTTTTTTTTCGCAGTGCGGCAGGATTTCCTACCCCCTACAGCAGAGTAGGAACTATACTTGTAAACTTCGGAGTCGGAATGCACTTTGCCTCCGAGCCGGAGAGCATTTTTGCAAGGATGCCAAAACTCACCTGGCGGTGTGTTCAATGTGTGACCAAACTTCTTGATATTTATGACGGCATAGGAACAGTGCTCTACAGCGATTGGTCGACGTCTAAGCTTACGAACAGAAAAAAAAACACCACAGCAACCCATCCGGCACATGTCAAGGCCGGCGGCAAGATCGCGCGCCTGCGCACTGGTAAGATGTTCTCCGGCTCCATAGGACGTCTCTAAAAACCCTGGGTTTTTCTCGTCGGCATTTCCGGTGATTGAGTTTGATGTCGTGTCTGTGACTGTGGTCTGGGTGCTTGATGGTATGGAAAGTGGTAGTTTGTTGAGTTTGAGTCCCTTTGACCTGTCCCTTGGTAGATGTTGTGTGGTGTTTGTTTTTAGTGATATTTGTGTTCCTCCTATATGTTTATGTCGGAGTACATGTAAAGCTCATCCTATCCGGCATAAACCCGGAGTGCAAAAAGTTTTGAGAAATTAAATATCTGAAGAGGTGCTTTAATTCCTACACTGCCCTGCAGTGCGGGTGAATTTGATTCCTACTCCCATACCACTAACATTTGTTTAACCTAGATAGAGCGATGAGGTGAATGGCATGATGTAGCTTAAACCACGAACTTCCACCAAAGTGTGTTCAGGAAAAGGCAATGAGGGTCACCAATGCAAAATCAAATGTTTTAGCTCTTCGTAGAGAATGCTGAGAAAATAATGGCAGAAAAAAACAAACATCTTTAGAAATAGTTCCATAATTTTTTTCGTTCAACTTCGAAACAAAAATAAATCCTAACTTGTCATATTAATGTTGGGGACCCTAATGATATCAGAAAGGAAATCGATGTGCAAATTATTCGGACATTACTTCAAATAGTCAGTATTTTACCCTCCAGGTAATCTGCGATACGCATATTCTGGTATGTTTCAGGTCATGCCCCAGTGGCCTGATCTGATATTAACTGATATCTGGAAAACAAGTAGAGTTCAAATTTGTCATTGCATATATTCCGTTTGCTTAAGTGTTTCGTCACAAAGCAATGCACATTTTGGTTTTCCCATTTTTATTTGCCCATTTGTCTTCAAGCTCCTACTTTCCTTTTCACTGTATCCCGCGCAGTTTCTGTGCAAACGCTTCAATTTGCTTATGTTTAAAAACCGCATTAAGGCTAGGTCATGACCTGAATTTGATCTGTTCTAGCTCCGAGACCACAATGGACTGAAAGTGTAATTTTTGTACATTATCCGCTCATCAATTTTCGGAAGGTATGCTAAATTTAAAAGTGACACCTTGAATAATTTAGAAATTATCTCAGAAAATCCTTGGGGTACAATGGACCTCCCAACGCTGCGACGGTTCAGCTCTTTATTCTTATATGCACGACAGTAAACACGCTAGAGGCTTCGTCGCCCTAGTAGAAATTCCAAATTTATCAGCGGTATTAACCCTCGCCCATGCACGGCACCTTGCCACTTTTGCCAGGCAGGGGTGTTGCAGCCCCATGCCGTTCCCAAACGGAGAGAGCTAGAGACATCAAACAAAAACAGGCTACTGCGCGTGACAAGATCTCGCGATTGTTATCCGATTCGTATACTTCGGGATACTGGCTGACCTCCTTGGTCAGTTCAAAGGTCACTTTGTCGTAATTATTGAGAATGCTCACCTTTTATTGCTCCGTGTGTAAAACCAAATAACCAGCATGCGCTTTAAATGTGCAGCAGGGTATTCTTCAGTATAGTGGGACACTACTGACGTGCAATGTGTTGCATTTCGTCCCAGACGGGAAAGTGAGGTTAATTGAGCCTCCAGGTAAGTATCTCACCTATGGTGTCATGACAACTTACAAGCCGTCTGCCGACACTTAGCCTGTTTGGTTGGACGGGGCCGGGAAGGGAAGATGGCTGATTAGCTGTTGGTGGGGGGGGGGGGGGAGGAGGAAGTCTTCATTTTTGGTTAGACGGAGCTAGGGAGGGGAAGATGGCTGATTAGCCCTGCTTGGTTGGACGGGGCCGGAGAGCGGAAGATGGCTGATTACTGATTAGCCCTGAGCAAAAATGTGTTTTTATGGTTTGAGGTAATTGTTCCTTGACTTGGAAATATTCTTCTTGTCCTTAATTCGTAAGAGAAAGGCTCCGGAACATGACGCATAATTGTGTGCATGTATTATATCTTTAAATCCATCCAAGCAACTTTGGTGTGGGATGATTGGGAGATGGGCAGCCATATTATATTTGCAGTGAGGTAAGTACGGGGCTAGTTGAGGAATCGCGACCGGGGCAATATGAGCCGCAGTTGAGCAGTGGTCTATTAATGTGTTGCATATTGCTGATGTTTTTCTTGTGAAACATCAAATAAATTGGCGTAAAATTGTTGTTGTTCAGCCTATTGGCGTTGAGCAAGTTATTAGGTTATTAGTTATGGTGTGACAATGACAGATAATAAAGCAGTAAAAATATAGGTAGAAATACATTACGTGGTATTTTCTGATCGCGACATGCATTTCCACCTGAACAGGTGAGGTGACAAAAAGTGACCATAAAAAAGCCTGCAACACTAAAAGTAACACTTCCCAGTAGCCGTCACAGCATTTGTTTACATAAATAAGGTTTGTGATCAACTTACCCACCACTACGATCAACCTACCCCACGTCTGGGGTAAGTTGAGATATGGGCGATACGTCGGAACAACTCAAAATATCACTGACTTACAATTGCTTGAGAAATATTTGTATGAGGCTCATTTGTGCCCAAAAGATCAATCTTTCAGAATATGGGCATAAAGAATGAATCTGCCTCACCACATGCGCTCAAGACTCTCTCAAGTAAAAATTGTCTCAACTTACCTCTACTTCCCTTATATCAAGGGTTAGATGAGGTTGAGTGGACGAGTGGTCTAGGGGTAAGATAATCGTCTCACAATCGAAAGATTGTGGGTTCGAGTCTCACCTGTCGCACTCCGCCCGCGACCAATCGGCGTGAGAGATTGGCGACGCTATATGACTCAACGGTCGACGTGTCGTAAAAACCAATAACCAACCAATAACCAACCATGAGGTTGAGTTGTTGATCTCATTTCGGGAACTTCTGAAATAGTGTTCATAATGCTATTTTCTTGCACCAAGAGGTAAAAAGGAACCCCATATTCCGCTTCAACATTGAGATTACTCTCCGTAGTGACTCAGAAACAGAACAAGATCATTGGAATTTAAGTAGGTAAATGGCCCCGAATGACTTCGGAAAGGTCATTTACCTGTGTCAGCACGCTGGCTGAGTTGTCTATCGTCCTACCACATTCAACATTGAACATTTCGTTGCAATAATGGAGAATAATTGTAAGTAATTAACTGCTTCAGCGAAAAACGGCCTGACATGTTCTTCCTTATGACACCACAGCCCAGCGCCCTGTGTGATGTCTTCATTTCTTTGCATACTGCAAGTTCGCCAAAGAATGCCCTATTAGCCACATCAAGCGATGGCGCACTCACTCTTGCAGTTTGTCCGTGGTCGCGAAGAAATTTGTTTTTGGGGTGGGGGTTGCACCAACTGATCACCGATAATACTTGTCAAAGTTGTCAAATACAAACAAAACTGAACATTATATGCTTGTTGGTTTTGATTGCATCATGATCTAGACCAGTTTCAAACCAGTCCTATTTGCTGTTATAAAGGTAGAGGTACCTACGTACATTTTAGCACGTGGCGTCAATGACGCAAGAATGTACTGATGCATGAGTGCGTGTGGGCGTGCTTATGTGAAAGGTGTTGAGAGGGATGTATGCATCCGCTGCGTATATTCTGCATGGGTTCCCTCTGCTTGAATCTGCTTTCAATGTTATTGTCCCCCTAACACTTTCACTTTACTGCACCGGGAATTCTGTGGGTGGTACTAATTTGCTATCTGTCCACGGTATGTCAAGGGCTTGCATTTTTACTACTAACTGATGGTGGCCTATACGCAAACAAATACTGGTTGTGGATTTGCACCTCAGGCCATTCGTGTTTGTCTCCTCAGGTATCCTTGTGTTGGTTGTTCTTATTTACGGACAGCTGACCAATGGAAGCGCCACATTGAACGATCCTTTGAAAGTTCCTCTGAAATCTGAATCCTCTGAATACTCTGAAAATATGATAGGCTACTGCATCAGATATGAGCATGGTAATATAAATAATAATTGCATAAAATAGCCGGATTCGCCGGTTGACGTTGGTAAAGCAGGAACCCTGACCTGCGTGGAGCAGCAACTCTGACATGCGTAGAGCAGGAACTCTGAGACATGTGTGGAGCAGGACTCTGACATGCGTGGAGCGGCAGCTCTGACATGCGTGGAGCGGGAGCTCTGACATGCGTGGAGCGGGAGCTCTGCTATTCGTGATGCGTGAAGTGCGTGCGTGACCTCAACTCATGATTTTATGGTTACAAGCCAGCGCCGCTGACCACTACGCCTCCACCTGATGAATGTATCATTAGGTAGCGTTTATTACTGAAATAGCATAAAGTGTCCTGCTATTATTGCCTGACCTTGACAATTTGCTGACAGCTGTCAATGCATTGAGTGTGACAACGTTTCCGCATGTGAGATGGCCGTAAAGACACACGATTTATAATAGGTTTCCTTGGTGGCGACGGTACTAACGCAATAGCAAAGGCAGTGTCTGAAGCATGTCCACTGGACCTATTTGCAATATCGTGGAATCATAATTGTTATGTGTGTCATCTATGTAGCGACGCAACATTGCAACAGGTTACCGACTTCCAGTGTCGGTTCTACCTTCAGTGTCGGTCCTACCTTTCAGTGTCGGTTCTACCTGGCCACGCACCAGTCTCTCCCACGATTCAGCATATATTTATGCATGCATATTTTTCGGTTGACTTGCGGTGGCCACCAGATTTGTGCGCGTTGGTGTTGGTTGGCTCGCCAGTCGCCTGGCCTCATGCCTGTCCGCTGAGCCGTCTGCTTCTTGTTCGTTGCAGTGGGATGACAGTGCTCCTCGAGACCAGGCATCCTGTCAGCACCAGGTCGCTCAGCTTACCAGGTGAGTGACTGGCTCCATGTAGTGCAATGGAATCTGGTCAAGGTCGAACATTTATCCATCTGTTTCCATGTATTTTGCTTTGGTTTTGTGGAGATTATTTGGATTTAGAATATTGGCTCATTCTTCTATATTTCACGCGTTAGACAGAGTTAGGCCTCAGCGAGATGTGTTATTGAGCATGAGTTCAGGCGTGCTTTGGCTCAACTAAATAATTAAGCCGATGGCAACATCATTCGCTGTCATCACATTGGCGCAGCCAGAGGCCTCGGGGGGGGCAGTCCTCCCGATATATCAGGGACTTTTCCGATTTTGTTAAAGGAGCTCTACAGTACGATATGTCTGTGATTTTTTACAGTGCCAGTTTATGGGCATTCCAACCGTTGTAGGAGCCACCCATGTAGTCTGCATAGGGTACGGACGCCCCAGCAACCAAACCTTCAGCCGTTGCACGGACACCCCAGCAACCCAAAGGGGCACGTCAGCAATTGTGCAGGGCACCCCAGCGGTTGTTGGGGCACCCATGACGAGATTGTCCTAGCAGTTGCAAGGGCATCCTGGTCTTGTGTTAAGAGCTTTCCTGTGCAGCACAAGCGCATCCCACCTCATCACTGGTGCGGGGGCTTTTGTAACCCTGTAGGGTTTGGGGTCGTTTGGGGTCGTAGTTTGGGGTCGTAGCCAGATTGGATCTTTGTGGAATGCTGCAAGAGCAGAACCAAGTCTTCTGTGCAAATGCTCAGTTTCTTGACGTGCCAGGAACCGTCTTTGTGCACTTTCAGCCGATACTTGACCTTTTTGTCGGCGTCTTTCAACGCTCCATGCTGGTTCGATAACGATGTTGGCCTCTCACACTGGGGTGTCGGTAGCACAGTGGTAAAGTTGAGCGTCTGGCATGACAAAGGTACGGGGTTCGATTCCCCGTGGTGCCCGCCTTTCCCGCCAGGGTGAGAGGCAGGCAACGCCATACGGCGCTGCTGAACGCGTCGTAAAGCCACAACTAACCAACGGTCTACACTTAGGCAGCCTGCAGTGTCCAGAAATAGGCTGCTGTCAGACACAATGTCACAGCAGAGTAGCCACACTATCACCTAGCCTGAGCTATCCGAAGTCCATCGAAATCAGACCCAACCACATTGAAGACAATGGCTATCAGATGACGGAATAGTTATGCATTGTCAACTTCCCGTCACCACATCAGTCAAGGGTGCTCGAATATGTCCATTGAAGAGCATTTCACTACAAATAAATAAACACGTTGCAGCCAGTCTTGACCTAATATCTGTGTATCCATTCATCTGGTAACAGAACAACCAAAAATGAGAAATGAATGCCAATTAAATATAAAATTGGGTGAGATTATCCACTTGACTCCGAAATGTGATAGTCCAAATGCTGGACAAAATCAGTGACAACGGCACCAGCAAGAGTGACTTTCCCTCCAAAATTATGCTCTGTAGAGGTGTCGTAGGCACCTAAAGGGAAACGCCGACGGAAATGGACATCCCAGGAGGGGGATGCCCCTCAGGCACCCCTACCCTGGCAAAAGAAGAATTATCTGCTCCGCTGAGCTCAGATGTAGATACATTTTGAATCAATCAGCATGCCTAATATACTACAGCCTTCACGTCGCATGAGTGTATACTGTATATCACATTAACAAGCAGAGAAGCACCACGTCCCATCTGCATCAAATCTGATACTGACCAACCGATCCACCCTGATACTCCCCTCCCTCTCCATAGCTGATCAGTTGTAAGTAGTCCACTGGTCATGGGCACCGAGATGGTGCTCCTCTTCCTTATGACACACGAGGGTCTTCATCTGTCTTCATATGTCTCTGACCGCCGCGTGGAGTACAGGATGTGTGCAAGGAGATATATTACCATGAGATACGCCATCCAGATATGGTGTTGTCACTACTGGTCCGATATTGCATGATAAATGCCGATGATTACTTTCAACTACGGGTACGTCCATGGATGCTAGATGATCTACCATGGTCGGTGCGCCCTAAAACCCAAATCACACACGGGTACGTCCATGGCTATTTCTTTCTCAGCCACATGCAGCGTGGCACATTCACATACACTCTTCATAATTACAGCCGAGGTCTATTTACAAGTTTGCCCACGTGGACTATGCAAGCACACGGCATAATGCATGCGAAGCTACTTCTCTAGAAGCTGCATGATGTCACCATGCGCGATTTATTCAGCGGCCATATTTAGTTTGGCTGTTGCAACAACCGAAGGTCCACCGGCCGTCCACCTACGCTCCCTGGCCAAACCCAAGTTTGGCTGGGTCCTCAAAAAGGAAACCCTCGCTCTCTGCAGAAGAAACAATCCCCGATCGTTGACGTTATCTTCATGGCACGGATGTATGCCTCCGCTCAGAGCCTTACCCAACCAGTGAGCCGCATCTGAGCAGACCAGAGCATGGCACCTGATCAAACAAACTGGACCACGGAACCTGATCAAACAAACTGGACCATGGCACCTGATCAAACAAACTGTACCACGGCACCTGATCAAACAAACTGGACCACGGCACCTGATCAAACAAACTGGACCATGGCACCTGATCAAACAAACTGTACCACGGCACCTGATCAAACAAACTGGACCACGGCACCTGATCAAATAAACTGGACCATGGCACCTGATCAAACAAACTGGACCACGGCACCTGATCAAACAAACTGGACCATGGCACCTGATCAAACACACTGGACCACGGCACCTGATCAAACAAACTGGACCATGGCACCTGATCAAACAAACTGGACCCTACTTGATGACCAAATCAGTGCACCGCTTCTGGGCAGACCAGAGGACCACATCTGGTCAAATCAACGGGCCCTTACTTGACCAGACCAGCACCTGAACTCCTGAGCACACCAGAAGACACCGCCTGATCAAACCAACGGGTCCTCGCTCGACCAGATCAGCGCACCGTTCCTGAGCAGACCAGAAGACAACACCTGATCAAACCAACAGATCACTTGACCAAATATGCAGACTGCACCTGAGCAGACCAGCGGACTTCCCCTGACCAGACCAGGGAACCGTCTCTCAGCAGACTAGTGGACCTCAACCTGGCCGGATCAGCGGATCACACCTGGCCAGATCAGTAAACTACACCTGGCCAGACCAGTGGAATGATCCTGGCCGGACCAGCAGACCACATCTGAAAAAACAGCGGGCCACACCTAATCAGACCAGTGAACCTACCTGCTCAGACCAGTGAGCTCACCTGATCAGACCAGTGAACATACCTGATCAGACCAGTGAGCTCACCTGATCAGACCAGTGAACATACCTGCTCAGACCAGTGAGCTCACCTGATCAGACCAGTGAACATACCTGATCAGACCAGTGAGCTCACCTGATCAGACCAGTGAACATACCTGATCAGACCAGTGAGCTCACCTGATCAGACCAGTGAACATACCTGATCAGACCAGTGAGCTCACCTGATCAGACCAGTGAGCTCACCTGATCAGACCAGTGAACATACCTGATCAGACCAGATTACCACAGCCCATATCACACTGTGCAGCATAGTCCAGTAATCACACGGCTGGTGCGGGCACGGTCTGGTCTTCAGGTTTAGGTGCGATCTGTTGGTTTGATCAGGTGGGTCCTAGATCAGGTACGATCTGCTGGTCCGATCAGGTGGGACCACTGATCTGGTTAGGTTCGTCGCGTCAGGCAAACCGCACCTGACCAGACCAACAGATCCACATGATCAAACTTGCGGACCTACCTGATGAGAGCAGCGGACATACCTGATGAGAGCAGCGGACATACCTGATGAGAGCAGCGGACATACCTGATGAGAGCAGCGGACATACCTGATGAGAGCAGATCACATCTGACCAGACCAGCGGATCACATCTGACCAGACCAGCGGATCACATCTGACCAGACCAGCGGACCACATCTGACCAGACCAGCGGACCACATCTGACCAGACCAGCAGATCGCATCTGACCAGACCAGCAGACCACGTCTGACCTGAACACCGAACTGCGACCGCGCCAGCCATACCACATGATTATCTGACTAGCCATAGCGCGCAGCGTGGGGATGTGGTGTGGTGCATCTACAGAATACTCGTAATAGCTGCGTAGCTGAGCTAAGCTCCGGAAAGAACTTGACCTCTCGGCATCAAGTGGCCCGAAACCAGCTGAGACCCAGGGCTGGTGCAGATATGGTGATGGCCAAGAACTAAGCAGATATCTGCTGATGTCTGGTCCAGAAAGCCGAGACCCATGGATCCAGCATGACAGCTTACCCTCCAATCAAGCCTTGCATTGGCAGACCCCTTGCATATTGTCGGCTTTGCAAATTGTCTGTAGCTTCCAAAATGATCTTTCTATCTCAATCATCAGCATAGGATGCGGATAGGTCAGGGAGGGCTATGCCCCTCCCCACACCTTTTTTCGAAATTGTATCCATTAACCCTTTGTCGCTGATTGGGAAGAATGGCCTAGGAATCGGCCTTTGCTCCCTGCACGTTTCAGGTCGCTCCCAAGCTCACGACCTGAGTTGCCCTGCATTCTGTTAGCCCGGTACGTTTGCTTTCCGCAGGCACACCTTCAATAGCAAAATATCGACTTGGTTATAACTCTGTGAAGTATTTTTCTCCTCGGCCACAATTTCTTCACGGCGCTTATTTCAACTGTGCACAAATAGATAGGAACAACATAGGAGGATAGATGGTGTGCGCCTTCCTTCTCCACCGCCATTTTTCGAGTTGCTCTGCACTGGCAAATGTGCGGGCACACTGTGTTCACATGAACCAATATATATGGCAAGAATCAAATGTCGCGCGCTTAGCATGTCCAATTAATCATATTTTATTGTTACGCTTACATATATTATGATTTGCAACGCTAGCAGTGGCAGGACGCTGTATGTTTAGGTCATCAGGGATTTACCGGTATCTGGATTACCTATGAAACATAGCCTCTCCAGGAATGTGTGCAGGCCATCATCATTTGTGCGCTACAATATAGCGAGTATTTGCATTGTTCGCTGAAAATGGATACCATGGTGCAACGAAGGGCTGGTCATTTCTGAAACTATGCCAAGGATATTGGGTCGCAAGCAGTGCATACATTTCATGGGCAAAGACCGCCTGCACTACTTTTATGCCCCGGCTTGAGCCGTCAATACGACATGAATATACTGGAACAATGGCATTGTGGCAAACAGAGCCGGCCATCCAAAGACGAACGCGGTTCAAATCCACGGTGCACCCATGGAAAATGAGACTGTCGCAGTGGCCGCCTACGCGGCGCGTGCAGAAAAGGAAAACAAACGCCGACATTGTGACCGCGGTTTCAAGTAAGCTTGCTTACCTCGCTCAGCAGAGTTGTTGAGGTCACGAACTCGATTCCTTCTGCTCAAATACCTCCAGGTGGACACACGCCAACACGCTGCGTTGTACACCAGCTCCGTCGAATGGAGACACCACCAAAGCGACCGCATACTCGCATTGCTCTGGCGGGCTTTCCTGCGGTGGCAACATAGCCATGAGCGAAGGAACGAACCATCTTTTTGGGGGGATAGGGGTAGGGAGGAAGGGCAGGTCGATTTCCAGGCCTTTTTTCAGTCAACGCCTTAGGGTTCGTGATTAAGATTGGAGAAAATTTGGGGAGGTGTCCCCCGCCCCCTGCTTCAGAGATTACACCCATGAGTATAACCAGCAAGCAGTGCCGTTGTGAGATAGCCAAGCAAAACCGAAGAGGTGCATGCAGTACTAAAGCCAAAGCAGCACACTGACAGACAGGTAATTGCCGTCCACAGCAGACCTATCGCCTTCCATCCCAGCATCACTCGATGAGTTTTATGGCGGCATTTGAGTGCCTCCGAATCGTGCGAGCCGTGGTGCACAATCCCTAATGGTGGGGTATTGTGCAGCCATTGTCTGCTGCAGAGCCGGTCCCACATTTGGTGGAGCTGAAGGCGACCATTCACCGAGAGATGCTCCGGAACGACGCAGTTTCCTGGGAACCGGTGCGGTACAGACGCACAGCAGGAAAAGGGGGAACATGTGCACGCAGACACATGCACCAAGGGAACAGGCTTCCGATGTCGACCTTATGAACTATCAGCTGTGACTTGGGAGGACAAGTCAAACAGCTCTCGCCGTTCTATCTCTTCAAAGGGGAGGGGGTGCCTGTGTTCTTTCACGACGCATCCGGCTGCTGGGTCACATAGTGTCTCCAACCTTTCACGCCGGTTGGCCGCGGGTGGACTCGACCCCCCCGGTTGTGGGATTCGAACCCACGATCTTACGAACAAGAGTCAAACTCCATATTGACTGAGCTACCGCGGCCCCCATCTCTTCAGCATGTTATCACGTCATGTAACATTTTCCGACATGTGAAATCGTGGCGTCAAGTTCGTCGTCACCTTTCTTGCACCTTGTACGTCAAGTGTGCTATTTCGTATGCTTCGATAGCGAATTAGATAAGCGACGGATAGAGACATGTCCGCAGCGGTGTCAACGCTCATGGGTGCAGCGCACGAATGCAAACAACACCTGTGAACGAACAGGTGTCAGGCGTGCAGACCATACAAATAGCCCGCGATGCATCCGCAGAGCGGGTTGTCCAAATTAAAATGCATTACTCATCCGCTATGCACGTTGCCGCCGCAGAGGTAGGTGTGTGTGTGTGTGTGTGTGTGTCAGCGCGAGCTGGCCTGCGCCTGCCTGCCGGCGACCATGCCTACGCTGAAGGGGCTCGCCCCGACTTCAGTGTCGTGACCATGTGGCGGCTAAACGCTGCTCTCGCTGTTGATACGACGCAACGGGCGGGCATTAGCCGGCGTGCAGCCGGCAGCGGAGGCGGAGACCGTGCCCTGCTCCCAGCCTGTCGCTCCAGCGGCTCCGCCGCCGGCTGCCGGCCCTTCCTCCGCCCGCTCCCTCCCCGCCGGCTTGCTGGTCGGAAGAGGTGCTCAGACGACACCCCGCAGGTACGGTGGGGTGTTGCATTGGTGTACAGACCCGATCACCCACTCATTATTTTGTCGTTACCGCGCCCAGCTTGATGGTCGAGGTCGACGTCGATCTGCTGGAGAAGCTGGTGCGAACTGGAACCACTACAAAAATGTGTGGTGGTGAATGAAATATTTAGAACACATGTTGCCGAGATGCGAAATGTTGGTGACAATCTCGGGGGTCGAACAGGTACGATGTTCGTGTGCTGTTGCCTGCTGCCGGCCGATCAGAGTGTTGCCTGTCCTGGCCGATTGTTCTGGTTAGGGGAGGTTCTGTCATCGGTAGTGGTTGTGCTGGTCAAGGGAGGTTCTATCGGTCAGGAGCGGTTGTCCTGGTTCGAGGGTATTCTGTCGGTCAGGTCCCGTTCTGCCGATCAGGAGCGGTTGTCCTGGTTAGACGAGATTCTGTCGGTCAGGTCAAGTTCTGCCGGTCAGGAGCGGTTGTCCTGGTTAGAGGGTATTCTGTCCGTCAGGTCACGTTCTGCCGGTCAGGAGCGGTTGTCCTCGTTAGAGGGTATTCTGTCGGTCAGGTCAAGTTCTACCGGTCAGGAGCGGTTGTCCTGGTTAGAGTGTATTCTGTCGGTTAGGTCAAGTTCTGCCGGTCAGGAGCGGTTGTCCTGGTTAGAGGGTATTCTGTCGGTTAGGTCAAGTTCTGCCGGTCAGGAGCGGTTGTCCTGGTTAGAGTGTATTCTGTCGGCTAGGTCAAGTTTTGCCGGTCAGGAGCGGTTGTCCTGGTTAGAGTGTATTCTGTCGGTTAGGTCAAGTTCTGCCGGTCAGGAGTGATTGTCCTGGTTAGAGGGTATTATGTCGGTCAGGTCAAGTTCTGCCGGTCAGGAGCGGTTGTCCTGGTTAGAGGGTATTCTGTCGGTTAGGTCAAGTTCTGCCGGTCAGGAGTGGTTGTCCTGGTTAGAGGGTATTCTGTCGGTCAGGTCAAGTTCTGCCGGTCAGGAGCGGTTGTCCTGGTTAGAGGGTATTCTGTCGGTTAGGTCAAGTTCTGCCGGCCAGGAGTGGTTCTGCTGGCACTGCCGGGCGACCTGAGATTAGGGTCGAAACCGCCGGGAACATGCAAAGTTATGCGGCTCCTCCCTCTGTGGAGGACGGAAGCACGCTGAAGTCAATGCGACTTGCGGAAGTGTGGGAGTTGGCTCACGCCTTGGCCGCTGGGGAGGGGCGCGACTATGCTGGTCCGAGATTGGCCAGAGGCTGGTGAAGCGTCATCTCTCCCCCGGCCAGTGCTGTTCAAATATATGCACAGTTGCAGCACACCTGTTAACCGGCGGTGGAACGGCAGGACTGATCACATCACCGTATGTGGGCGGTAGCACTGGCCACACCACCGTCTGTGATCGGCAGTACTGGCCACACCACCGTCTGTGATTGGCAGTACTGGCCACACCACCATCTGTGATTGGCAGCACTGGTCACACCACCATCTGAGGGTGGCAGTACTGGCCACACCACCATCTGTGGTCTGCAAAGCTGACCATACCACCATCTGTGATGGGCAGTACTGACCACACCTCCATCTGTTGGTGTCAGAACTGGCCACACCACCGTATGTGGGCGGTATGACTGACCACACCACCATCTGTGATCGGCAGTACCGGCTACACCACCATCTGTGATCGGCAGTACTGGCCACACCACTATCTGTGATCGGCAGTACTGGTCATACCACCATCCGAGGGTGGCAAAGCTGGCCACACTACCATCAGAGGGTGGTGGAACTGGCCACACCACCATCTGTGGGCGGGAAAACTGAGGACATTACCTCTCCAGACTCCTGGGCGGAGAAGATAGTAATGGTCCCAATAGTGTAACCCCTGGCTCGTCTGCCTGCTGGCTGCAGGATCTGGGGCTCAAGTTGCACTAGCCGCTCGACGTTTTGGCTTGTTAGGTATGGTCATTCGACGTTATAGAAGGGCAGCGTTGTGCTTCCTATTCGATGAAATTCGTCGTCAAACAGCTGAGTTTCGTGTTCTTCAGATACGATTCTGGGCCAAAGCGATGCATCAGTGGGGAACCTAGCAATGTGGATGAAACAATGCTTAGACCTTTAAGAACGCCGTCCTTCACAGCTACAGACCGCGGGCCATGAACACTAGTGGTGCTAGAGCTCCGAATGATGGTTGCGGGATTTTGTCTACTCAGAGCTGTTCACATGTGCGGCGTTATCATGTACGATGTACAGGCTGGTGTGGACGAGGGCGATGTCACTGGCTGTCGGCCAGCCGGTGATATCACGTGGTAGTGCTGCCTGGTATGTACAGTGATGTTGCATGGCAGTGCTGCCTGGTACAGTAATATCACGCACCAGTACTGCCTGGCACAGTGATATCACTCGCTGCTACTGCCTGACACAGTGATATCATGCACCCAGGCAGTGATACCGCCTGGTTATAACGCGCCAGTACTACCTGGCACAGTGATATCAGGCACCCAGGCAGTGATACCGCCTGGTTATCACGCGCCAGTACTACCTGGCACAGTGATATCACTCGCTGCTACTGCCTGGCACAGTGATATCATGCACCCAGGCAGTGATACCGCCTTGTTATCACGCGACAGTACTGCCTAGCACAGTGATGTCACGCGCCAGTGCTGCCTGGCACAGTGACTGATCGCCGCTTCTGGAGCGGTGTGCCGAACAATGTCGACCGTCAAGCGGACAGCGATGCTGTCCGCCTTCATCACTGTGTACCTGTGGGAGGTGCGGGTGTTGTAGCTGGCCGGCGCTCAGTCTGGGGGCGCCAGCTGTCTCACCCACCATGTGGCCGTCTGCAGCAACTGGCCGCGCCGAGTGGAGCCGCCCGGCATTTGTGTGCAGACCGCCTATCGATTTACATGTGGCAATTCGCTGCCGCCTGATGTCGGTGTCCATGTCGGCTCGACAAGGAATCCGTTTGCTGCTCGCATCCTTGGGTGCTGCCTGCCTACCATCAATTGAAAACACGTGCGGTGTCTGATAAAGGTATGGAAATGAACAGAGTCGTGACACAACGTGCGGGGGCGTCGATTTGCTTATCTGGCTTTGTTCTCCACCACTTTGACTCGTCCCCCTCAATATCTTCATAGCTTAACATGAGCCCCATAGGCGGGCATCCTCAATTATAATTTGGTCTCCTGGCCATTCCAATGCTTGTACACCCTAATCAAGCCATGTGCTTCCATGCAAGTATTATTGTATGTAATATTCTCCCCGCTATTTTTATCCCAGTCAGGTTACCAGTTAAGCAAGACAATTACAGTGAAGCCAGCATAAAATGCTGGCTGCTGCTAGAGATCACGTTCACCGAAATGTTACGTAGGCTGTATGGCATTGAACGTGAGTTTCCGTCACGTAATTGTTTAAGCATTCTGATTTTCCTGGGTTCAAGCGCATGTCCAATCGGCGTCCACCCGTCTAAGTCCGGCCAGTTTACCGCGATTGTCTGCGATGTCGGTGGTTCCACTGACTCAGCCTGCATACCGCCGGCTGATAATGAACGGCAGCACTGCCTTCGGGGCCAGAACTGACCGGCCAGCCGAGACGGCCAGTCGAGGCGAACCGCGCTGTCTGGGTGGGCCGAGTACCTGCCAATCTTAGCTGCTGGATACCGCCGGTCTTAGCCCACCAACGTCCAGCCGGGGATTGCAGTGCGGTGGTGAAATGGAAGGGAGAGACAGAAAGCTAGATGGATAGAGGGAAAAGAGGGACAGAGAGAGAGAGAAGCAGAGAGTGAGAGGCAGAGAGTGAGAGAGAGACGACTGAGCGAGGCACTAATCAGTGAGAGCTATGCACGAGCCGAGGCGGCGCACTGAAAGGAGGCGCGGGGCGGCGCCGGTGTTAGCCGACACGTCCTCAGCTCTCGGTGCGCCGCTTTGGTCTGCGCCGCGCCCGCCGCCGCCGCGCCGCCCGCCGCCCGCCGCCCGTCATTCATGGCCGGTCAGCTCAGACGGCCGGTCGCTCCCCGCTCTCCGTGCTGGTGCTCAGCAGATCGCCGCATCGACGGCCGCCGACTCGCCGAGTGTCGTGGACACGTCTGGAGCCCGCACGGACCTGCTGCGGTCTCGTCCTGAGCCCTCCGGACTGTGGCAATACCGGAAGCCCGTGTGAACGTACTGTGGACGAGTCGCAAGCCCGCCGGAACGGTATACGGACCTGAATCGCACGCGACATTTCGTGGTCGCGTCCGAACTTCGCAGAGACGCCGTGGGCGCGCTTCAGAAAAGCAGTGAGGAACCGTAGACGCAGTTGAGAAGTGCAGGGAGGAACCGTGGAAGTGCCTGAGGAGAGCAATGAGGCACCGTGGACGCGCTTGGGGAGCGCAGTGAGGAACTGTGGACTCGCTTGGACAGGCAGTGTAGCACCACAACCAGCACCACAACTGCCCGACACACTTCGGCGGGAGTCTCGTGCTGGAGAGAACCTCAGCGCGGCTCCATCTGATCCGGTCCATAGCCGTCTGGTGCACCTCTATATCGTGTGATGCGGTCCAGTACCGCCTGACACAACCCAGCACCGCCTGATACAGCCCAGTACCGCCAGATACAGCCCAGCACCGCCTGACACAGCCAAGATGCCGGCCGGACTGCCGTTCTCCGCGGCTAAGCCACCGCTGCCGTCGTCTCGGCCCGTGTCCCGTCTCGACCATCATTATACAGGTAGGGCATCTCACGCGATCCCGCAGATCCGTAGCCTGACGTGTTGCTTCGATGGCTGTGCTTCCGACGTGTTCAGCGTCTGAGGCGGACAGACACTCGGCGCGAAACTGGTGACGTACGCTTGCAGCCGCCGGAGGTGTGCCGGCAATCAAATGGACCTGAATTTGTCCACTTCGACATTTCCGTTAGCTTACGTTCACGATATTTGCGATGTTATCTTTGACTTGCCTTTCCACGAGTACGGATGGCTTGTTTTGTGGTGGCTGGATTGGCAGCGTGGAAGCAGAGCAGGCAACAGCCATGGGAAGGATGGATTAGCTGGGACGTGCAGAGCAGGCAACAGCCATGGGAAGGATGGATTAGCTGGGACGTTCGCATGCATTTAAGAGAGAGAGAGGACAGACAAATTAAGTTCATGTTCAATCTGGAAAACACTGGTAAAGCAGGTCAAAACTAGAGGGTGACTCCTCCCTGGTAAAATCGCTACCCACGTCCGCATCTCTGCGTTTGCTATCCTGAACACCGGGTCGTGTTGCGCGATAGCTGTTGGTTGTTTTTTGTGTACATTCCATAATGGTTTTCAGCGAAGATAGCGGTGTGTGTGTGTGTGTGTGTGTGTGTGACGTACACACACGCTGGCCGTCCATCGCGATATTTGCGCCCAGTATCTGGGCTCGCCAAAGTGGGCCATGTGTTTGCCCTGGGGCTGTATGTATCACGTGGCCAACGCGGGGCGATATTAATTTGTGGCCACACCGGATTTGCTCCGGCGGAAACCCGCGTGCACAGTGAACGTCACGGAGAGCAGCATCGCCCTGTTTGGATCAATGCCATGCTGTATCGGCGCTGGCGGCTGCAGGAGATCGCTGTATCTCCGGCTGGTGTGACATCATCGGCGACTTCACGGCCGGTGTTAATTTATGCCCGGCGGTGGGCCCGTCGACACCCGAGAACACCTGGGCCCCGGACAGCGGCGGGCGCGGTCCGCTCCTGCCTGTGGACAAAGGGTGCCGTCCGAGTATCAGATCTGGCAGCGCTGAGAGCGTCCTCTCGCCGGAGCTGCATGCTAAGTAGCTGCAGAAGCCTGGAGCGTGGCAGCTGGCGGCCGCAGCTGTGCGGCTGGTGAAGCATCTGGTGGCACAGCTAGTCGGCGGTCTCATCCGGTCAGCTCGGCTGACGCTGCCGTTAGCTGCCGCCCAGAGTGCCCGGTCAGCTCAGCTGACGCTGCCGTTAGCTGCCGCCCAGAGTGCCCGGTCAGCTCGGCTGACGCTGCCGTTAGCTGCCGCCCAGAGTGCCCGGTCAGCTCAGCTGACGCTGCCGTTAGCTGCCGCCCAGAGTGCCCGGTCAGCTCAGCTGACGCTGCCGTTAGCTGCCGCCCAGAGTGCCCGGTCAGCTCGGCTGACGCTGCCGTTAGCTGCCGCCCAGAGTGCCCGGTCAGCTCAGCTGACGCTGCCGTTAGCTGCAGCCCAGAGTGCCCGGTCAGCTCGGCTGACGCTGCCGTTAGCTGCCGCCCAGAGTGCCCGGTCAGCTCGGCTGACGCTGCCGTTACCTGCCGCCCAGAGTGCCCGGTCAGCTCGTCTGACGCTGCCGTTATCCTGCCGCTCAGAGTCCCCGGTCAGCTCGGCTGACGCTGCCGTTATCCTGCCGCTCAGAGTCCCCGGTCAGTTCAGCTGACACTGATGTCATCTTCTGTTGTCAAGTCATCAGGACTGGGTTGCTGCTAGTACGGATGCATATCTAAGGATTAGATGGCCCGTACCTAATTTCCATGACGTTCTTAGGTGTTTTACAAATAGTATTATCAGCCTTGTCATCGCTTTGCAATTATCACTCCGCAGTTTGTTTTCGTGTCGTGTTTTCCGTTGGTTTAGAATATGTTTGCTACGATTAAAGCCTACTTCTCGATTAAATCCGCTCAATCTTCTTCTCTCACACCAGGTCTTCCAAAAAACCTCACCCTCTTACAAAAATGTTCGTGTGATAAATAGCGCTGTGCTGCGCTTTTGTTATCGGATCAATGCGCTACTAGTTAGCGGCCGCTGTATCCTGTGGGTTGGATGACCGCCGCTGTGTCCTGTGGGTTGGGTGACCGCCGCTGTATCCTGTGGGTTGGGTGACCGCCGCCGTGTCCTGTGGGTTGGGTGACCGCCGCTGTATCCTGTGGGTTGGGTGACCGCCGCTGTATCCTGTGGGTTGGGTGACCGCCGCTGTGTCCTGTGGGTTGGGTGACCGCCGCTGTATCCTGTGGGTTGGGTGACCGCCGCTGTGTCCTAGGGGTTGGGTGGCCGCCGCTGTATCCTGTGGGTTGGGTGACCGCCGCTGTGTCTGTGGGTTGGGTGACCGCCGCTGTGTCCTGTGGGTTGGGTGACCGCCGCTGTATCCTGTGGGTTGGGTGACCGCCGCTGTATCCTGTGGGTTGGGTGACCGCCGCTGTATCCTGTGGGTTGGGTGACCGCCGCTGTATCCTGCAGGTTGGGTGACCGCCGCTGTATCCTAGGGGTTGGGTGACCGCGGCTGTGTCCTAGGGGTTGGGTGACCGCCGCTGTATCTTGTGGGTTGGGTGACCGCGGTTATGGCATGTGGGTCGGGTGGCCTTCGCTACGTCCTGCGGGGTTGATGGCCGTCGCTATGTTCTGTGTCTTGGGTAGCCGTCGTTGCATCCTATGGGTTGAGTGGCCGCCGCCATCGTTCGGCCGCTGGGTGGCTGTCGTTATGTCCTGCGGGTTGAGTGGCCGCCGCTATGGTTGAGTGGCTGTCGCTATACCCTGCGGGTTGAGAGGTCGCCGCTATGTCCCGAGGGTTGGGTGGCCGCCTCTATGTTATGTGGCTTGGGTGGCTGTCGCTACATCCTGCGGGTTGAGTGGCCGCCGTCATGTCCCGGGGGTTGGGTGGCCGCCGCTATATCCTGCGGGTTCGGCGAGACTCAGCCGTCTGTGTCCTGCCGGTCGGTTGGCCGGTCGCTCCGCTAGTACGACAACCCCGCCGCCGCCGCCGCCGCCGGCACCGGCAGCTCCTCGCGCGGCGTCACGTGCGCCGCAAGCAAACACGCCACGGCAAACACGCCACGGCAAACAGGCCACGACAAGCGGGCCCGCCGGCTGCCACCACGTGGTGCGAGACGTGACCGGATCTGCCGCCACACTGACGCCGGGTCACGTGACTGGCGCCGCCGCCGCCGCCCGGCCGGCACGGTGACGTCACAACGGCGGCGTCTGCCGCTGCAACCGAGCCTCGGGTATTGTTCTGGCGGTGCCGGCACCGGATGGAGCCGTTCCCGGTGTTAGGGGAGACTTGGGTCTTCCTGCCCAGCCGCCGTCTACTCGAATCGCAGGCCGACATAATTTTACCTGTCTCGGCTGGTGTGTTGGCAACCGGTTTGTTTCAATTGTGTTTGTGGCAGCTGTACTGTAGTCAGTACACGCCAAAAACTATGGTGATGTCCTTAACACATAACTATTAGGACAAATGAACTGATTGTTTTGTTGAAAACAGGGATGCACTACCTTAATTTTGTGATGTTTTAATGCTTTTGAATAAATATTTGCTACTTTTTGGCATGAAACAAATGTTATTTATACGTACGGTTTAGATGCATATAAATCAGCGATTTACATCGCAGTTTTACCCATGAACAAATGCTGAAACATGGCTATTAGCCGAAGATTATCGGCACAAGATCATCATTCACCTGGAGCTCCTACTTTGGGCTCAGTGTCCAGATATATGCTCTAGTTGGGATGAATACTGAAACCGAAGCTATCTCTGTAAACGAACGATAGGAACGACATTTGAATGGCCGATTTGTTACGTGTGCCGTCAGCGCCTGGGAGGTTCGATTACTGCGCCTTCCGTTGAACGTGAACGTTTTCCCTGAACCGAGAGCCTGGTACCCGACGCAGTTTGTTATAGTTTGCGGTAAATGCACTTCATTTTGAATATGAATGCTGTTGCTCGTCGACGTCAGGGGCTCGGCCAAGGTTTAGCTAGAGCAGCTTTGGCGTGATTGGGCTATTTAGCGTCTGGCGCTTGTGACGAAACGTTGCGGGTTTATTACGCATGCAGCCAATCTGGCTAGCACGTTGTATATGCAGGATGCTGGCTGGCGTGCAGCTGCGACTCGAAGACGAGATCCAAATCTTCCGGCCCTTTGTAAGGTAATATCCGGCCGTTTGTCGGGAGGAGGCTGTGGTGTCTCCTGGTTCACCCGGGCTCCACCGACAACGGTGTGCAGTAAAGTCCCGATATATTGGCATTTTAATTTCGATGCGGTATTTCGAACAACAAGAGCGCAAGCTAGCATTCAGACTGAGTCTGGACTCCACTTGCTAGGCACTCAAAACTAGCTTTCATTGATATCGAGGAGGTGAGTGGTCGTGTTATGCATAGCTGCACGGCATATATCTCCGGTGACTCAGATGGCGAAATTTTTCCTCCTTCCAATATTTAAGACCAGTCGAACCTGCAGATAAAGAACGGCACCGGTATGTCTGCAAATTCATCGGTGAGTTAGTGCCGTAACCTTGGGAACGGCTTTGGTTTGATTGCGGGCTACCAGTCGCCACACCGACCATTTTGCCGTCCCTCTTCGTCATAAAATGAACATTACGACCTTGCCCCTTCACCCACACTACTCTTAGCTGACCCGTATTTCCCAAGGACAAGCTCCCATTACCCCGTGTTACCGCGGTATCTGAGACGATTTGGCGCAGGTAGCTGCGTCCGTCTGCTTTGCATGTCTCCGAACATGAAGCATGCCGTAGCAAGAGCACATCGATGTCGGCGAGACTCGGGATCCTCTGGGGCGAGTGAATCGGCGATTTATGGACACCGCATGCTGCACTGGCTGGGCTCAACTTTCCCCAGGTGTGTACATGGATACAAACTTCGTGTTTCAAACGCTACTCAACCACCGCCGATTCGGCCGGTCGCGAAGCCGACGTGAAGATTCAGGAAGCTTAGAATGACGAACAAGCAGGATGTGAACTAGAGTCAACTACTTTCTCCTCCGGACAAAAACGAATTTCGCGCCGTGTCGCTGCATGTAGCCGCAATAGCGCGCCGGAAGTCTGACGGGACGCAGTACCGTGGATGGTCGTGCACTGCGTGCTCGGTTCGTGTGTGCACCAAAGTGCACATTTGGTGTGCACAGTGTGCAGTGCTGGACGTGCCCCATGCAGTGTGGGCTCCGACGGCGGTCGCGCGACTGATTGTCACTGAGGGCGGGCATGACGTCAGCGTCTGAGTGTCAACCCCCCCCCCCCCCCCCCCCACCCACCTCACCCTCGACACAGCAGGCCAGAGGACGTCTATGTCAGACCGATGTCTAAAGATATCCCCCCCCCCCGACACAGCAGGCCAGAGGACGTCTGTGTCAGACCGATGTCTAAAGTGTCCTATCTCGATACAGCAGGCCAGATGACGTCTATGTCAGACCGATATATAATGTATCCTCCCCCGACACAGCAGGCCAGAGGACGTCTATGTCGGACCGGTGTCAAATGTATCATCCCTTGACAAAGCAGGCCAGAGGAGGTCTGTGTCAGGCCTGCAGCTAAGTCTCGTCCTTCAGGTCGGAGGATGTCTGCATCAGACCGGGGCTAAGGTATCCTCCCCGACACAGCAGGTCAGAGGACGTCTGTGTCAGACCGATATCTAAAGTATCTTCCCTTAACACAGCAGGCCAGAGGACGTCTGCATCAGGACGGTATCCAAGGTGTCCTCTCTCAACGCAGCAGACCAGATGATATGCGCATCAAACTGACAGCTGAAGTGTTTCCCACTCAGCCGCCGGGACCCGCTCAACAGTCACCGCCATCGTTGAACACCCAACCGGCCGCCGCGGCCGATGCTGTGGCTGCGGCTGCTGCCCGCGCGTCGGCTGGTCGGCCGGAGCAGAAGTCTGGATGGATGTGACGCGGAGGTGAGGCACATGCGCCGCCAAACCATGCTCTGCTGCCCGCCGAGCCACCCACTGACCGACAGACCATGCTCTGCTGCCTGCCGAGCCACCCACTGACCCACCGTCAGCGACGGTCAATGGATTCGCCGCCGATCGAATATGACGTAACGGTTGGCTCACCTTTGTTCGGTGGCGCCGGTTTTAATCTCGCTGGCCGCCGTAGACGTGCACAACCTGCCAATGTCCGGGCGATTAGCCGCGTCCTCGCTGGTCGACCATCACAATCGAACGGCGAGACTATGCAGACATCAGCTGAAGCATGCAAACGTGTGGATCACCACGCACGAGAGATGCTCCGGCGATTTCCACCCTGCCGAGAGCTGTCCGGATTACAACGAACGCCTCCCGAGGCTGCGCCGTTCCAACGAGACCCGGTACGCTGCTATTCTGTAAGTAGCGAACGAACATGGCCAGGCCATTAAGACAGCGTAGATAATAACAGCCTCGCAAAGCCGGGATGACGATGGAGAATAGTCAAAATTGCGGATGAGCTCATCAGGGCTCAGTAAATCCTTCTTGCGCTTTGCGCTCCGCTTCCCTAAGCTGTGCCGGTGGCCCTGAGACGAGCTGCGTACGTGAAATGTTTTAATTTCCAAAGATGAAGTGCGTACGTGGCTGGTCTCCCGAGATCATTTGTGCATTCTCGTGTGGTCAGTCTCCCGAGATCGGAAGTGTAGGGTTGGTCTCCAGAGATGTCCAAAGTGTATGCGCTTGATCTCCATTGGTGAGGTATATCTATGGATGGTCTCCAGAGACCAGGTGTATGAAGCTGGTCTCCGGAGTTGAAGGAGGTGCGTTGTCAGTCCTCAGGAGTTAGCTATGTGCAGTCGATCTCCAGACGTGAGGTGCATGTAATGCGCCTCCTACACACACCCAGAGCAGATGTGCATTCTTTCTGAAGTCTTTGTATTGGCTTCCTTTTTGGAGCAGGCGGTGGTTATCTCTGCGGTCTCTCTGTTGGGTTCCTGTTTGGAGTGTACGGTGGTTATCTCTGCGGTCGACTTCCTGTTTGGAGTAGATAGTGGTTATATCTGCGGTCTCTCTGTCCGCTTCCTGTTTGGAGTATACGGTGGTTATCTCTACGGTCTCTATGTCGGCTTCCTCTCGCCATCGTCCGACCTTCCAAACGCACAATAGAGCAGCTCAGGCCACTTCTCCCGCGACCGCTGCCGCCATCCTCGATCGACAAAAACCAACAACGGGCCGTAGGGTGTCAATGGTCGACCACCAAAGCTATCAAGCCTTCCACATTGTGCCATTGTGGTGTGGGTTCTCACGCCCAGTGGAGAGGGAGGGTGATGCCTCGTGGTTTGACGGTGAACGTGTGCAGCAAACAGGTGAGTGCCAGCTGACTGATGGTAGAGTTTCGAAAATGCAGGTCACTTTATAGTCATCCACTCCAGCACAGTAGCTTGAGATCTTGTGATTCACTCACCTCCGAGTTGTTAGTATAACCCTGATATGCGTCCTGGCTGCTGAGTATCTAACACAAGAGCGTATGGCGGGATGTTTATCAAGAGGAGCACGAACAACATTGACCGCTATTTAACACATTGCAGTCAACGATCGGAAAATTCAGATGAGAAAGCACAAACTATGGAGCTTCAATAACTGCGGCGGCCGACCCCGCTACACGCCCCCGATATCCTCTTCGTAGCTTCCGATATGCTCGTATTGCGGGTACTAAGCATGTCATAAATTGTTAGCGTCCTGTCCATTGCCCACCACATTCACACGGCCATGCCGCTGCACTCTCGTGCGAGCACCGGCTGTTGCTGTGCCGACTGCTCGCCCGCCACTCACGGCCATGCCGCTGCACTCTCGTGCGAGCACCGGCTGTTGCTGTGCCGACTGCTCGCCCGCCACTCTGACCTCCATTCGACACCTGATCGTGACTCACGATTTGGTATGTCGGAGTGGTGTTGAACACATGGCACGCGCACGCCGTCACGTGCGACAGGCGATGCGGACCGAAATGACGAGCGACGTCGTGACCGAATGTGTCGCGTGTTGTTCTGATGATGTTCTGTGTTGTTGTTCATCAAATGTTCATCAAACACCGACTTCGAAGAGGTGACGCGTGTCGCAACGGCCCGCTGTATCCGTTCCACTAGCCGCCTCTGGTGGAGTCACGTGACCCGCCGTACCCGCCCCATCAGACGCCTCTGGTGGTGTCACGTGACCCGCCGTACCCGTCCCATCAGCCGCCTCTGGTGGTGTCACGTGACCCGCCGTACCCGTCCCATCAGCCGCCTCTGGTGGTGTCACGTGACCCGCCGTACCCGTCCCATCAGACGCCTCTGGTGGTGTCACGTGACCCGCCGTACCCGTCCCATCAGACGCCTCTGGTGGTGTCACGTGACCCGCCGTACCCGTCCCATCAGACGCCTCTGGTGGTGTCACGTGACCCGCCGTACCCGCCCCATCAGCCGCCTCTGGTGGTGTCACGTGACCCGCCGTACCCGTCCCATCAGCCGCCTCTGGTGGTGTCACGTGACCCGCCGTACCCGTCCCATCAGACGCCCCTGGTGGTGTCACGTGACCTGCCGTACCCGTCCCATCAGCCGCCTCTGGTGGTGTCACGTGACCCGCCGTACCCGTCCCATCAGACGCCTCTGGTGGTGTTACGTGACCCGCCGTACTCGTCCCATCAGCCGCCTCTGGTGGTGTCACGTGACCCGCCGTACCCGTCCCATCAGACGCCTCTGGTGGTGTCACGTGACCCGCCGTACCCGTCCCATCAGACGCCTCAGTGGTGTCACGTGTGATCAGCTGGGCGCCGCGGCCGCCGTTACTCGGTTCAAACGGGTGGTGTTGGGTTGACGCGAGGCTGAGCGGCCGGCCGCTGCCACTGGCCTTGCAGCATGACTCGGCGGACGGTGACGTCACCAATGGATGGGCAGTGACGTCACCACTTGGTGGGCTGTGACTTGAATACGATGGAGCAACATGAGGGCGCTCCTTGAGACGAGTCTTGGCAGCGGACTGTCGCGATGCTGCTGCTGCTGCTGATGTTCATAGTCGTGTTGCTGTTGTTGGGTTTCATGTGCGCCACGCTGCCCGAGGTTGCTATGGTGTGATGTAAACATGCGCACCAGAGATGTTGACGATCCCGCGGATTATGTTGCTGGCGCTGGAACGTCATGACATCTTATGTGACTAGCATATGGATGATCTTTAGACCATGCTCCCGAGGTCGGAGTCCGCACTCTGAGATTCTGTTCCGGAGATCTGAAGCCCGTGTAGCTAGTGTTCCGTGTTACTGCCCGGTTGGCCGTTCGGCTGTGTGTGATCACACAACGGACAGCCGCCACATACAAAGCGTAAGAAAGAGCGGGGTTTCTTCCACATTTGCACCTCAATGCCGAATGTTCAGTGGGATTGCTCTTTTCCTTTGGCATATTAGTACAAAACCAATGCTTGTCGAAGTCCTTAGTGGTGCGCCTCTAACGAGAATAGTCTCAGTGACTCCCGGGTCAAAACTCTTGACCCCGACATCACTTCTGCCCGAGGACAGGTGAAGTCAGGTCAGGTCATTAGACCACTCGGCCGCACACACCATACGCTAGAGGTTCTGCCGTCAGTGCCGCGAGATTCCGCTGTGTACCAGTGGGTTCCGCCGTGTGTTCCAGTGGGTTCCGCTGTGTGTGGCGGCGGGCTCAGTTGCGTGTGGCGGTGGGTTCCGCTGTGTGTGGCGGCGGGCTCAGCTGTGTGTGGCGGTGGGCTCCACTGTGTGTCCCAGTGGGTTCCGCTGTGTGTGCCACTGGGTCGGTCATTCCTGTGAGCTGATGCACAGCGCAGACACTGATGTAACCAGGGGGTGAAAGTCCCAGTTGGAATGGGCCCCTGAGGACACAAGGACATGACACCTGATGAATAAACCGGGCGCTTGAGGGCCAGAGAGAGGCTGGGATGTTATTGGGGTTTGAAAGGGCTCCTGAGGGATGAAAAGGGCCCCCAAGAGCTGAAGAGGTCTAGTGAAGACCCATCTCAGAGCTGAAATTCCCCCGAGATGAGAGATATGCAGTATTATTGAGAGCCTTGATGTGCCCCTAAAAGCATGAGAGGGCCCTGAGGGGATGGAGAGCGTCTCTAAGAGTCATGGATGACTGGACCGGGATTCTCATGAGGTTGAGAGCGGCCCATAATGGGCCAGGAAGGTGCCCTGAGAGATTCAACACAAAAACATGCCGGATGGCTGGCGATTGCTGTGAGAAATATTGAGCGTCAACCTCAGAGCTAGAATGTTCTTGAAACCACAGAAGATGTCGATAAATGGGAACTGTCCCTAGCAGCTCGAAAGGTCCCTTGAGTGCTAACAGAACCCCTTGAGACTTATAAAGAGTCCCTTAGGTCAATGATGGCTGTGGTGAATACTGAGGGCCTGCGTCAGAGTCAGAAAGCCCTTGAAGCTAGAAGAACTGTCAAGGACTGGGAAGGGCCCTAAAACAGCTGGAGAGGGCCCCTAGTGGTTGAAAATGGTCATTGAGCTCTAGAGAGGACTGGACTGGGATGCCCATGAGGGTTGCCCAAAGAGGAAGGGGTCCCTATGAGAAAAACAGTGTCCCCGAGATCTAAAGAGTCCCGAAGGGTTGTGAGGAATACTGAGAGCTAGCTTCAGAGCTAGACTGCCCTTGATAGCCCGAAAGGCTGCCGAGGACTGGTGAGGGCCATATGAGAGCTAGAGCGGACCGGACTGTGATGCTCCTGAAGCTTGGGGGGGGGGGACACTGAGTGATGAACAGAGCCACCAAAGAGCTAAGGAGAGTTCCGAGAGCTGGCGATATTTGGTAGAAATTGTGAGACCTGTCTCAGAGCTGCAGGATTATATATATATATATATATATATATATATATATATATATATATATGTGTGTGTGTGTGTGTGTGTGTGTGTGTGTGCGTGCGTGCGTTCGTGTGTGCGTGCGTGCGTGCGTGCGTGCGTGCGTGCGTGCGTGCGTGCGTGCGTGCGTGCGTTCGTGCGTGCGTGCGTGCGTGCGTGCGTGCGTGTGTGTGTGTTTGTGTGTGTGTAGGATATTTTAGTGACCGAAATCCGAGGAGTTTCGAAAAGGTGGGGGGCTAAGTAGGCTGTGGCCCTCTTCAGATGTTCGCCCCCCCGGACCCAATCATGGCTACGCCACTGAACACAGATAGGAAAGAAGGCTGCTGTACATGCTCTGTGGAGACTTGAGATTCCTCTTCCATGATTTGCTGGTGGCTTTTGGTGTCATTCTAGGGTACTTCAACATCATGCTGGTTTTGCCATTGTTTGCCCGTCACCTGACGGATTTGGCCGTGCCTATCGATCACAGGTTGGTTTCAATGACATTAGTGTGGGTTTGGGAGATTATGAGGCTGCAGATCTTGTGCTGAACCATTTGTGGTCGGCTTTATTGCTGGCTGAGGACTATCACATGGTAGACCCACAATCAAGTATGTGCCAGTTGTCAGATGTCTGATATGTATGTCTCGTTACTGACCGATAGTTTCGCTGCAGCTTGTTTTTGTACGGGATTTTCTACTTCTCTTCGTGTGAGCTTTAGCTCGCACTGCCCAACTGATCGTTTGATTGCTTGCGTTGCAGAAGGCCATGCGAGGGACTTAATCGTCTGTAAGCTATGTTCAGGATGTAGGCACTCCAGTATATAGGTAGCGACGGCTTGCAGACTTCGTCATGGATCAAAGTATGCGCTTCATCATCACGGTACCTAACAGTCGTTCCTATTAGGCCTGGTATTGCCATTGAATTAATGCGAAATAATCTGCAACTCATTTGCGCAATGATGTGTGACTATCTTTTGCTGGCCTGTACTGAAGTTCCCAAACGACTGTAGCAGTCCCTTTGAAGCTTCAAAACAAGAATACTATTTTATTTGCAGTACCAGTTTTGCTTACATATGTTGCTTGCTTAAATGTTGTGTAATTAATATCGAAGACTCCGAATCAAGCTGTTGGCATGGAGTACGCAGGGAACGACCTGAATGGCTGCGATACTTCAGATCCCACCAAGTACTTCCGTGTTGGAATTTCAGCACGATGGGCTGCTTGTTTCTCTCCTTCCCGTCCCCTTGACTTTCCCTTGACTTTCCCAACCGTCTCACTTCTTCATGCAGGCAAGCCCTAGCATTCTAGTTTCTCAAGAGCACCACAGCGGTCTGTGGCTGCCCGTCGGCAGCTGCGCCAAAGCAATCGACGCGCACCGCTGTATCGGAATCGACGCGCTGAGCTGTGCCATCGTAATCAACCTGTCAGCTCCGTCAGCGGTCCTGCAATTTTCTCAGTTCGCTTCCACGAGGTCTGGCATCCGGCCTTCGAGTGGTGAACTCGATGACCTGCTGGTGAGCCGGTCCCGATCAGGCGTGCCGAAGGTTGCGGTAAAAACTGCTGCCGTGCTGTCGGCGAATACTCCTGCCAAGGGCCGACCGACACTAACCGACACCGACCGAAGGCCGACCGACGCCGACCGAGGGCCGACCGACACCGACCGAGGACCAACCGACGCCGACAGAGGACCGACAGACATTGACCGAGGACCGACCGACACCAACCGAGGGCCGACTGACACCAACCGAGGATTGATCGAGGCCGGTAAATACTGCTGCCCTTGCCGCCGGCAAATACTCCTGCCGAGGACCTACCTATACCGACCGAGGACCTACCTATACCTACCTATGCCGACCGACACCGACCGAGGACCGACCAACACCGACCGAGGGCCGACCGAGGACTGACCGACACTGGCCGAGGAGCGAGCTTTGTCGACCGAGCGAGGCAACCCAGCGGACACCTTTTCAGCTGACATGTGAACGCATGCAGGTTTCTTACGAGTTTTGTGTTTGAACGCACGCGGGGTGCATTCGTCACGAGCCACACCGAGAGCTTTGTGCGACTCTACGAGCGTTTGAATAACTAAACAAGACTGACGCATGCTGCATAATGTGGCGGGCGTTTAGCTTTTGTGTGGACATGAGTTATTCTCATGCAGCACCGCCCTGTACTGCGGGCGTCACCTCTCCGACCGGTCTCGCGCTGGCTTCCTCATAGAGACCGAGCACAAACACACAAACGCCCTGACCCGAAACGCTGTGCTGTGAACCTTACCAGTCTCCACTGGAAGAGAATGCCACCACTAGCGCTACGGTAGACAGTGATGCAAAAGTAAACGTGGCGCAAGCGCTTTTGAAATGCAGATTAAAGGTCGGGATCGACCTGCAGCTCCCGTGTTCCCGACGTTGATGCGAATGTGTTCCAGTCCTGCCCTTTATGGAGGAAGAAGCTCTCAGTTTCTCTCGACACGATCAGTTGCTGCCGGAAGCTCACTTGTAGCTAGGGAGGCTGCTGCCGGTTAATTAGCTAGCTGCACGCGGTCTGGTGCATGATGTGCGCATTTAGTGCATGTGCATTTAGTGTATATGCCTCAGAGCCGGCTGCCACTATATGGCAGCACAATTACACAGTGCATGTTCCTCAGAACCCGCTGCCACTATATGGCAGCACAATTACACAGCACAAGTTCCTCAGAACCGGCTGGCACTATATGGCAGCACAATTACGCAGTTCAGGATCCTCAGGACCGACTGGCACCATATGGAAGCACAATTACACAGCACAAATTCCTCAGAACCGGCTGGCACTATATGGCAGCACAATTACACAGCACAAGTTCCTCAGAACCGACTGGCACTATATGGCAGCACAATTACACAGTTCAGGTTCCTCAGGACCGGCTGGCACTATATGGCAGCACAATTACACAGTTCAGGTTCCTCAGGACCGGCTTGCGCCATATGGTAGCACAGTTACACATCACAAGTTCCTCAGAACCGGTTGGCACTATATGGCAGCACAATTACACAGTTCAGGTTCTTCAGGACCGGCTGGCACCATATGGAAGCACAATTACGCAGCACAAATTCCTCAGGACCAACTGACACTATATGGCAGCACAATTACACAGTTCAGGTTCCTCAGGACCGGCTGGCACTATATGGTAGCACAATTACACAGCACAAGTTCCTCAAAATCGGATGGCACTATATGGCAGCACAATTATACAGTTCAGGTTCCTCAGGACCGGCTGGCACTATATGGTAGGACAATTACACAGCACAAGTTCCTCAGGACCGGCTGGCACTATATGGCAGCATAATTACACAGTTCAGGTTCCTCAGGATCGGCTAGCTCCAGATGGAATTTCCCCGCTTTAAAAGGTGTATTCCTTTGCGCCGGGTGCCGTCTTAAGTATTCACTGATTGCAGTGAGGTTCTGTGCAATTAACCTTTCTGATAGGCAAAGGATATTAGCAGGTTCTTTCGGAGTATGCTTTCCAAGAAGCAGCTCGTTGAGCCGAACACTATGCTCTAAACAAGCACTTCCGTCCTTTTGCCTCGGCACTGCAGATATATGTACATACACACACACACACACACACACACACACACACAACACACACACACACACACACATCTATATACATATATATATATATATATATATATATATATATATATATATATATATATATATATATAATTTCATATATATTTCACATTTTATGATTTGTTTGCATCAGGCGCCCGGAACAGTTTATCTGACTGAGGTTACTAACGGTTCAGTGGGATGTTGTGCGCCCCACGTGGTGATGGCGGGGTGCGTGGTGGTGGTCTGTCCTCTGACCCCGGAACGCGTCCTGGCGTGCTATGTCAGATGCACGAGCTGACCCCTTATTTGGTGTCGGCCGGCGGGGTTCAGCCGCCGTGATTTGAATGCGCCGACGTGGGCTGCAGCTGGACCGGCCGTCCACCGGAGCAGGCCGTGGGAGGTCCAGTCAGTTTCCGTCTGTGACACGAGGTCCCCAACACCGTCACTGCTGCTGGTGACGTCCTCCCTATCCTCTCCTCCCCGCTTTCGCGCACCCCACAGCCTTAGCTGCTCAGTGTTCACATAGCAGCCTCACTGGGCTAGTCGACTGGGCGGCGAGATGGCACAGACACAACTTAACCCTCGTTCGCGCACGACATTTTTGCGCCGTCCCCAGTGCCACGGGGAGGGGTTGCGAAGGGATGCTCGTGACATGAAATACGACATTTGGCACCGTCTCCAGTGTACGACACGGGGAGGGTGCTCGTGACATGAAACACGACATTTTGGCACCCCTTTTTTTCGGCGGGGGGGTTTTTTGCAAAGCCCAGAGTTTCCAATGGAGGGCTGTCGTGACATGAAACACGACATTTTGGCACCGTCTCCAGTGTACGGCACGGGGAGGGTGTTGCGACAGCCCAGAGTTTCCAAATGGAGGGTGCTCGTGACATGAAACACGACATTTTGGCACCGTCTCCAGTGTACGGCACGGGGAGGGTGTTGCGACAGCCCAGAGTTTCCGAATGGAGGCTGTTCGTGACATGAAGCAAACTACCAGCTTAAGAAATGTATCCAGATGTCACGCTTGACACCCAGTACGATGTGCGCTGGGCCACCGGTTGACCTTTTGAAGTCAAATTAAAAGTCTTTTGAATGCATAGATGCTTCTCATGCTTCTCACGTTTAATCGTTTCCTGTATAAGCATAATGCAGATACACACCTGAATCATCCACCATGATATGTCAAATTATTATATTATTCTGATAATGTACAAGTTGAGACATTTCGACCGATAATCCAGGGGTCAGATGATGCAAAAATGGAGACATTCCTTGGGAGATTTCTGAAATAGTTTCAACAACACTACTTTCTAGTGTCCAGTGGTGAAATTTACATTTGTTTCGGCGTCTAAGTTTACCCCAGAGTAAGTCGCAAGTCGAAAAATAACATCCGAGGTAAAGTTTGGTAACTGACCTCGAATTATTTTGTAAAGGTTAGTGATATATGAATGCAATTTAGCTTATTTGTCCATGACCCTACCATGACCAACATTAGCCATGCGGGGTCAAGAAGTGAGGTTAATTACCGATTATTCGCGATTTCTGCGGTTTTTAATGGACACTGTAACCATCTCTCCTATGACATCACAGGTCAGTAACATGACATGACAGCATTAAGCTGCTTAAACCGTTCAAAAAACCTTCCCGTCCGTAAGTCTAAGTGGCAGCGTGATAATACGCGCCGTTTGTCCGTGGTAAAAAGCTTAGAGGACAGAGTTGCACTGGCGCTCCCTGTACTCCTGAGGGACACTGGATGCACTCGATTTCTTTTTGTCTGTGTTAATCGTATATATTTCCGTCTTCGCATTGCGTGCACTTTTCACTGAATAATGCAAACACAACGACAATAATCAAGTGGATTCGCAGGCATGCTCCTCGTCCGTTCGCATAGATATTGAAAGTTTCAGAAGGGTCCACGAGCTTGTCTTTGAAAGTATAAAATGACTGTGATCATCATTTGGTATCTTTCATCAATTTGTTTCCTGCACAATTGCCATCAGTTCTGCCACTGTTGCGGTAGCTAACACATCATTTGCTGGTTGGGCCTCGAAAGAGTATTCCCCGCGGGGTTCGCCCTATGCTCTGGTTTACAGTATCGCCGAGTGGAAATACTGTAAGTTCGTGGTTTTCTTATTTCCTTGTATCCGCGTCTAGCCCTGAACTGGGTTTGATAAACATTGTGATGGGGCACCTCTGGATAATTTGTTTACTTATACTGGCCAGTAGTTCCTGAGATATCTTAATGTTCATCAAATAGATGAATACAACGTCGCTCATGCCACTTTCGGTATATAAATTGTGATATATACCAAACGTTTTATGTAATCAACAATAGTTTTAATACTTTATTGCTGTACCTTTAATTCTGCCTTGAAAAGCACGCTGTGTCGAAACGTCATTAGCATTTTCCGATGAAATACCAGTTGGTAAAAATATGTGCTTGATTGAACAAGACATCACATGTTGGTCTTTTTTGTCACTACAACATATACTTCACTTTATCTATCTGCATAATTTGTCAGAGTAATGTTCCCGACAACAATACATGTCATGCCACTTACTGTTTCGTGAAACACATATCCTATACAACTGCATTAGTATAATGACAATGGACAAGCTGCATGTCGGGACAGGCCATATTTTTGAAGTTTCACCTATGATTTTTAAATTTAAAGACGATGGTGGCATTCATTTATTTCTTAAAAATCCCTCCATTACTTAAATAATTCAAAGAAGCACCTCAAAATGCCTCGCTTTGTGATTGGTCAAAATATCTGTGACATCACATCTGTAGAGTTCAGCGATGATTCACTGCCGCCCATTATATCTTCCATTTGGGACGCTGCCAGTTCGAAATAATCGCGACAGTTTTAGCTTGGACCACATCCGATCGTCAGGGGCAAATGGATCGTAGAAAACGACGCTATTATTCTTGTTTCTGCCGATGTACGCAAATGCAACTGCAAGTAAGCCAGAAGCAATGCTCATCGGCCTCGCGACGGCCGACAAGATGAGGACGTTGTCGAGCGATTCTGCACGCCGAGACAGTCCGCTGATCTCTGCTAGTGGCCCCGCTTGCTGTGACGAACATTTCTATGCACATGTGCCACTGGTAGACAGGGGTACGAGTATTCTGCTAGGCGTGGGCACGCCTAAGGATGCGGGGGTAGACTGGAACCAGAGTACTTTTCTCAGAAGTGTAAACATTGACTTTTTCACATCAAGGCTTATCTTGAAAACTGTGATTTTATCTTCTATTTTTGTGAAAATCCCACAAAATAGAAGTATACTTTTTACAAATATGGGAACTGCGACTTGTTAGAATCCATCTTGTTGGAAACATGGATGTCCACAGCCCTTTCATATTAGCATTAAGTGATGAAAATTGAAATTTTCTAGCTGACTGCGGCATGCTGAAGATGGCAAGACATTTGGCAAATTTGTGCTTTAAGGTAATTTTTTAAATCTTGGAATTTCTTTTTCCAGCGCAATGTTCATGAATGTGGTCAACATGATGTGGCTACTCGTTTTCTCTGCAAATGTATACTTTCCAGTTAGCTGGCAAAATAACACCAAAAGTGGGCTTGGAAACGGGTAACATAGCAGAAAATAATGCAAAAAAAGAAAAGGTGTAGCATAGACTAACCTTACATAACCTAACCTCCCATGGAAAAAAAAACAATCGAAAAAGTCCACAAAGTTCAAGCAATGTTTGCTCTAAAAAATTACTTGAAAAATCAAACCTAATGTAACATGGTCTAAGCTTTCTTTACGAAAAAATGTTCTCAAAAATAAAAGCAACATTTTCAAAGTAACCAAACCTGACATAGTCAAGCCTAACCACTTTGCTTCATGCAGGTAAAATGTATGCAACATTTGTCTCGTGAATATCTTAAAACACAATAATTCCAGACTGCCATTCCATTTTGCAACAAACTACAAAAACCCAAGCAGTAGTATACTTGTAATGCTTTTCTTAAGCTCAGTGAAATTCCACAATATGCCTGACATTCCATATTCAAATTAAGCCAACAATCCTTGTCCTCCATCTAAAATCCATAGCAGTTCTAGCTAATGAATCACTTTAATTCGAAAGATCAACCTGAAAACATGTATACCTTGTCTAAAAACCATAGGGTATAGCAAAATCATCTCTGCAATTTGTAATTTGATAGCAGTCCATTTTTGCAATATCTCCATGGACATCAATATATTGCAGTAATTGGAGCAGGCATCTTATCCACTCTGTTCCATTACAATACTGTTTGAAAGTATGCTATGATATCTGCCGAATTATCACAATACACATGCGCATTTCACTGCATCTCTATGTATTTGCCCATACATTTTACCAATCATGTTATGAGAAATGTGCAATATTCACAAATTAAAATAAACTTGGCATGCTATTCATTGATCCTTTATCAAATACATACATTGGGATGCAGCTTGCAGTTTACCCCACCATGGAATACCAATTATGGAACTAGATATAAACAGCTTCTGTTTTGCTGAGGGGAAGCCATGGTGTTCGTTCAGCTAAGCCACACATAATTTATGTCATAAACAGTACAAGCTTTTGCTGTTTGTACGCACCGCATTGCGCCGGATTTGAAACAAAAATGTTAGTTGGTGTATTACCACCATAATAGATTACCTACCCTTCCAAGATTAATATTTTCGTTAAAATTGGCAACATTTCAGCAACACAAGCCCTCGCCTTAGTATCCATGACGCGAGTCGGTTGAAAAACTTCGCATGAAACAATCCAACGTATGGTTCCCTGTGTGTTTTAGGCTTGGCCGCTTCGCGACACCACATATGTGACGTCATTGCTACGGAAGGTTTTTAAGTTGATGGCAACCCCTAAGTGAAATTATGAAATTATGCTGTAAATGGTTCTCCTGTGAGAAAATATTTCAGTCTTGTCTACGAAGCGTTATTTCCGTTTTTTGCAACCAAAAACCCATCATGTGAAACTTGTCCATTATAGCTCTATGTATACTGTCATGATTAGTCCGTATGCATTGATGTCATACGGTTAAAATTGCATATAATTAGTCTTGCATAATTTGTGTATCGCTATATACCCAAGAGCGGTAGGTAAAGGTGTATCTCCTGCATGTCATCCGAAATTGTATCAGAAATGCATCCGAGGTGGTATCTCTAGTGATGCTTCCAGTCGCATTACTAGGAAGTGGGGCGTTGGTCTGCATTGCCTGATGACGCCATTGTCCCCAGTATTATTTCTACCTAAGGCGGTTTGTCCCAATATATCAGAATCCCCTGCCACATGTCAGCACAATCCCATCATTGGCAGATGTTACCCCTCTCATCCCGAAAGGTATCCAAGCAATCTGAATAATATACTAGTTGTTTTAAAGAGAAGTACAGCCCTCATGGCCTGAACAGGAAGGCATGCTTTAGCGAGGAGTCACGTCTTTCAAGAGGAAAAACGCCATAATCATAGCCGCGCTCGCCTCCCCATACTTTGTTCATAAATCGGCATATATAATCAAGTATGGTGTTTGGTGTTCCTTTCCGTCTTGTGTCTCATATGGAGGCAGAGGCGCTTGGTAAGTGTGCCTGCGTTGGCACACACTTTATGGAGCTGTCCGTCACCTTGTGAACGCCTGTTGCACCGTCGGGTGTTGTGGCATGTGTTGGTGGCCTTCACACGGTATGCAGATTACTCGCAGACGCAAAGCGGATCAGATAAGCGGCGAAGGTCCCGCACGAGATATTTAGGTTACACGCGCTTCAGCTGGTTCGCAGTAGTCAGCCTTCACAATTGCAAGGGTTATGGCATCTTCCCGTCATGACCGTTATCTCCCTGCGATCACGTGAATAGCAAATGATCTGATCTCTTCGTGATCGATAATAAGGAATGCTATCGCTTCCACGAACAGCGAAGCTTTCGGAATCCTCGATGGGACCCGGTGTTCGTGTCGGTAGCTTACGCTGTAAGTGCGTCGTATCACAACCGTCCAATTGGTTGCAATTGGAATATTAATGGGCTAATGATAATGCATGTTTAGTCGCTGATTGCATGCAACTTTGGTATTGTACACTTCGCAGTGCAATAGAGGATCCATTATATGCACAAATGTATTGAACATGGCCTTTATCGGGCCTCCATCCAGCCTGCCTTAATTGTTTTCATCTGTGACATTTACGGCATTGTTACACGTCTGAAAATGAGTCGGCAAATGAGTTCAAGTGACGCCGACGCCCATAGCTGGGTACGCTTTTTGGTTCCGAGACCTGTGATGTAATCTAACTGGGGATCGCGGCGTTCAAGCGGAGCGTAAAATCCAGAGTAGCCGCGCTCCACGCACCGCGACGCCCCGTAAACCTATTTTCTGTGGCGGCCGTGCCGAGCCGAGAGAGGCGTCGAGAGGCGACTGTGGTGAAAGGTCCCCGCACCGGCCGATAAAGGCCCCGTCTGTCGCGGCCCGGACGCACTCTCTCGGCTTACATCTCGGACAGATCGTCGACGCGTGTCGCTCCACCCTTGTCGGCCCATAACCGGCCGGCGGGGCAGCTCAGGTGTGTGCGGTCGGCCGGCGGAGGGCCGCGGACGCGGGCAGTCACCAGTCGCGGCAACTGCGGTGAGCCGCATTCGCCGGACACGATTACGGCTCGTGAAACGGTCGCATGTCGGTGCGTGATGGCTGCAGAGCCGGCTGTGATGTGCACTGTTACTAGCGTGAATGCAGGGTCGTCTCGTCGGCCTGTTCTGTCCATCACTCACTCGATCTGACACTTCTGACAGCCACTCATCATCACTTCTCGCCCTGGGCCTGTCATACAGCACTGCTCATCGTCACTTCCCGCCCTGGAACTCTCACGCAGCACTGCTCAACATCACTTTTCGCCCTGGAACTCTCGCACAGCACTGCTCATCGTCACTTTTCACCCTGGAACTCTCACACAGCGCTGCTCATCGTCACTTCTCCGATATGCTCCCCACTTCTCATCTCTCAAAATATATTTGTCACTTTATACCTCTTTGTTACTGGCAGCACCTGCTGATAATCGCGAACCGTAGCCATTCTTAGCTACATGAAGGCGATCTACAGCTACATCTGGCCAGTCTTGGCCATCTCTGATGACCTTAACCGCCGAGAGACATTCGCAGCGCTCGCTGTTCACCGTCCGTGGCCAGCAGCCGTTCAGCTCGACCGCGCGCCGCTCCTGGGCCACCACCCCATCGGCGGTCGCCTCCTGCGCCTGCCAGACGCCATCATCACATGCTCCTCCGCTCCCTGAGCACCCCTCCAGCCGTCTCGTCTGTTCGGGCCGACAGCTGAGCAGACATCAAAGGCGCGCTGGGACGTATCCGGTGAGCTGCGAGCAGCTGGCAGTTTTCCGCCCGATTACGCTATACGCGCTTACCGGCACCTCGGTTGTAGGCCAGCATGAGTAATGAGCGATAGTAAAATTAATCGTGATTCATGTGGCCGCCCGCCTGCAGGCTGGCGCGCGTGTGCGTTTCCGGCTGAATGGATTCGTGCCCGGTTCAATGGTCAGCGCGCGGCCGTGGCCATACAGATCGAGGATTGTCCAGTCCAGCGCCCTCGCGTCCGTACCACAAAAAGTCGGGCGTCATACTTACCGTCCGATGGCCGCCTTTCACATGGGGCCGGTTCGCTTTGGCCGGTCCCCGGCGGCTTCAGCCCGCTCTGAAGCTTGGAGTCGTGTATGGACTGAACCTGTGCACCGGCCGGGTGACCTGAGGCCGCTCTGATTCTGGGAGGGGCCGCCGACAGTCGGGTGCGGTGGACCGGCCGCGGTGACTTGAGATCACTTTGATTCTGGGAGGGGCCTCTCCAGTCGGGTTCTGTGGACCGACTGGGGTGACCGACTAGAGTACGGGATGGCTTTAGGCAACTGAAAGGTGGCTTTAGGCCACTGAAAGGTGGCTTTAGGCCACTGAAAGGTGGTTTTAGGTCACTGAGAGGTGGCTTTGGGTCTCTGAGAGGTGGATTTCGGCCACTGAGAGATGGCTTTAGGCCACTGAAAGGTAGTTTTAGGCCACTGGGAGGTGGCCTTAGGCAGGACTGAGGTAGCTTCGGTCCGGTCTGAGGTGATTTTGGGCCGGTCTGTAGCGGAGAGAGGCTGCCGGCAGACCAGCACGGTGGACCGGCTGGGGAGACTGCAGGTGACAGGTGACTGGGCCGGTCTGTAGCGGAGAGAGGCTGCCGGCAGACCAGCACGGTGGACCGGCTGGGAGACTGCAGGTGACAGGTGACTGGGCCGGTCTGTAGCGGAGAGAGGCCGCCGGCAGACCAGCACGGTGGACCGGCTGGGGAGACTGCAGGTGACAGGTGACTGGGCCGGTCTGTAGCGGAGAGAGGCCGCCGGCAGACCAGCACGGTGGACCGGCTGGGGAGACTGCAGGTGACAGGTGACTGGGCCGGTCTGTAGCGGAGAGAGGCCGCCGGCAGACCCGCACGGTGGACCGGCTGGGGAGACTGAGGACCGCTCCTTGTCGGGCGTTGCCTGTGAGTGATGCTGTAACAGACCTGGGAGTTGGGCTAAGTGGGGAGCGCTGGAGTGGGAGCCTTCCACACATCCGAGAGCTGGTAACTGGGTGCTGACGGGCGTTGTTAGTCATGGAGTTGTTGCCGACCGGTGTACACCCGGCCTAAGTACTCGCTTACCGGATTTAGAGTTTGCTGAATTATCTGGCTGGACTGTGATGCTGACGTAAAAAATCCCGATGGCCGCTGGGAAAACTTTAGGATTTACCAAGTAATTGTGCTAAGCCACACTCAGGACACACCGAAATGAATGGGTTGGTGATCAGAGTTCGTAGTGACTTCTGAGCGCCCATGGCTGTGTCAGTGGCAGTGGCAGAGGCACACGAAGAGAGGCGCCCCCTCCACCAACCCCTGTCTGAGCAATGCATGTGACACTAGATCAAGGAAGACTTTTTGAGATTTTCATCATGCCAAATCAGAAATGTTCGGCGCCGAAAGCGATCTCGATGCCATGAGATTGTTAGGGGTCGTGCGGCCTTAAAGTTATCCTGGCTGCGCCCCTGGACTGCGTGGGGCCGGGGATCTGAGTTTCACCTAGCTCATGATGGAGTTAGAGGAACTGGGCTTGATTATCACCTTAAAGTCACACAACCGTGTTTTTTTTCGTTCGCATCCATTGTATGCACCAGGGGGAAGCGTTACTTTGAGCTGACACCATTCCGGTACCGATATGCCACTGGCTCTGTCCCAGTAGCTCTCGGCGGTTCTTCCGGAGCCTTTAGCACCCCGTAAATAGGATTATCCTAGAAGCATTCTTAATGAGTGATGTGCAGATTAAATCAAAGCATGTGTGTTTAGATTCACTCAATATGTTTGACTCATTCATGGTTTTTAACCGTAAATGTTCTTTTAGGTCATGGCGTGTTTGTTGACAACCGCGCCAATGCAAAATGAGTCAGTCTTGTTGATCGACATGCCATAGCATTTTCACGTACAATTATTATTTTTTAATTATCTGTTTCTATGGCCCGAATTCGAATCAGTTATCTTACCCTAGAAATGTAGTCCTATACGACGAGTGTGACGCTTTAGGGGTTGTGGACTTGACTGGGTCCCTATACGATGCACTTGATGAGGTCAAATATGATGTTGATCAATTGTTACATGCCTACGTTACGATGCATACGCTATGCTTCGGTGCTTAATTGGTCGCTTATTTCTTATGCAATTAGTGCAAATTCGTGGCGGATCTTTCAATGCTCATTTCTTGCGATTTAATTTTACCTCCATCATGGCGTGGAAAGCCATTGATTAGCCTGAAATATGAGAAGTGATGCCATTAAATTGGTCTGGTGGAGTGCAGTGTGCTGCCTTGTAGGCTGCTACTCCTGGAGCCAAACGGCATGGCAGCGACTCCATGTGTGGGGAGAGATGAGGAGCGCACCCGATAGGCGAGGGTTAATTCAGACCACATCAAATCTCCTCAACATGCAGAAGGTCATCAGTAATGCATTGAGTCCATTTGGGGCGAGGAATGCTTTTACAGATTGCACATTTGATTCCCTCAGAAAGCATATCATGCAAAGAAAAAAGCATATTATGCATAGACATAAGCATGTTAAGAAGTGTGTGAGCGTTTGAGTATGTAGTGGAGGGCAAACTAATTTTACTCTAAGGCTAGCGCTTCAGACTACGATAATTGTAGCAAGGGGCGTAGAATCCTGGACTCAACAGTTTCTATGTCCGTGACTACATTCCCAGCCCCTGGGAATATTCCTGGCTGCGTGACTGCATTCATGTAGACATTTATCCCGATGCCTGCATCGGAAGCCCCGGTGAATGGTGCATGCCAGTTCCGCCAGTATCAAGCTACAAAACGCACGCGTGCCACACCGTTAGGGGAGGCCCATATCAAGACACGTCACGGAAATGTATCCTCGTTGAGGTTCCGTTGACTGTGACCCATTATAGCCGCAACCTCTGCACCGGTGATGTGATCACTCGTGTAGTACCCGGATGGTGCCACATGCAGAGGTCATACTCAGTGGCATTACCGGTATGAATAAGTGGTCGGGTGCATAAGAGGTCGAGTGTAATACCCCTCAGCACGCGCCGAAGCTACGAAGCTAAGCCGGCAGCTTAGTCCGGCTGCCGGCTTGAGGCGAGCAGACCGGTGAGCGCCTGTGCCTTGCACGTGCTGTCGGGCTGGTGTTTCCCGGTGGGAGCGACCCGACTCCGCCGATCACGTGTGATTTGTGGCCAGTCCCGCTGACCGACCGGTCATAGTGCACTGGCGGATTTGTGGCCAGTCTCGCTGACCGGTCATAGTGCACTGGCGGATTTGTGGCCAGTCCCGCTGACCGGTCATAGTGCACTGGCGGATTTGTGGCCAGTCCCGCTGACCGGTCTTCACTGGCGTTTGTGGCCAGTCCCGCTGGCCGGTCATAGTGCACTGGCGGATTTGTGGCCAGTCCCGCTGGCCGGTCATAGTGCACTGGCGGATTCAGGGGGCGGCAACTGGAGGCATGTGCCCCCCCCTTCGATGGAGATGTGACGCCCCTTCGACTGTAACAAGACGCCCCTCACGACGCTCAAATGCAATCCCCCTCGCTCAATGTTTTGTTTAGCCGATGGCGCCCCTCTGAGTAGAAAAGTTTGCAGGTACACATTCTGTAGCTGGGGTGGCCCGAAAGGATATCTCTGGAAGCGAGTAATGCAGAATTAGCTTAACAAGAAATTAGATCAAATGTTTCTCGGTATTCTACCCCCTCGTATTTTCCATTCGCCCTTGAAGAAAAATTGACACGTGACGGTGTAACCAGTATGTCAATTTGTGCCAGTATCTTCTAAACTATCTTCTTTTGTGTTTGAGTCGTAAAGAAATATACTGGTGCGATATTTACCACGAAAAACGGCGGCATATGAAATTACGTTCCGACATCCTCGAGTCGATTTTTTTAACATATTGGGCAATATTCAGAACAATGACAAGCCACAGCGCTAGATAAAATGATCTTATTGGTGTTCGTGTAAGATATTCGTGCGATGTTCAGAACAATTACGAACTACAGCGCCGGATTTAATAGACTCCTTTTCGCCAAAATTTCGACGTCTGCTTGCTGAATGTCCTTGATTCCGGCAATCTATTTTTGTTGTTTTCTCGTCCTTTTTCTGTGAGTTTTTTTCTCAATAATTTGTGTACTATTTTTAGACTTCTGTAACGTTGAAAACATAAAAACAAAAACAAATCTGAACATTTATTACTATAAAAAATGTTCTAAGGGAACATAGAGGAATTATTGTGGCCCGCCAGAACGGAGTCGTGTCTAATTTGGCAGCAACCCTTATGACAGGCCACCTTCAGCTAAGCAAAAGTGCGTTCCCTGGCATGTATATATGACTAAGCCTATTAATTTTGAACGATACGACTTGGTTGCAATGCTGGGGAGTGTAAAATAGTCCTTCCCCACGCAGCTGCATGACCAAATAGACAAGTGCAACTAGAAAATAGTCATGACCGGGCTAACCACCACCTGTACATGAACACTTCAACCATTTTCTACTTCAGTGTGAAAATCTACCACTGAAGACCAATTTGTACGGCCGTCACGACAACCATTGAATACAATTTGCATTTCACGCGCATCTGGCTCACAGTGCGGTGGTTCTGAAAATAGTGGTTCGGACTAAATTAGCCGTCCAAAACGTTGCCCAGGAAGATGTGCACACTGTTAATGCAGATTAAATCCCTTAATTATCGTTGACACACTGCCAAATCATCTCAATCAAATTATCGAAGCCTCTCCCGTCCTGACCTCACTCGGCGATTCACTCGGTTAGATTGTCCCGCGTGGTGCATTTGTCAACTGAGATTGCACTGCTGGACTTGCATAAAAGTTGTGCGCTGTTCGTGTGGTGAAAGCTTCGGCAGCCTTGTCGGCTCGCCGCCGCGCTTTTTGTTCGACATGTGCAGCGACGGCCGGACAGACTACCTAGACCTCAAACAAGCCACAGTTGGCATAGCATACCACATTTTAACCAGTTTCGCCTACTTCCGGTTCAGGGGGGTATCGTCGTGCTGCGTGCCCCGCACTGTAGTCGCAGGTGGGATTGGGTCAGGATTTATTGTTGCGGCATTCTGCGATACCTATCGAGACTGAGGCATGCAGGTGGCCCGACGGTGTCCAAAAGCAATTCCGGTCCAGACTGGACGTAAAACTAAAATGTTTTCGACCTCGAGTACACAAACAGAACAAGGCTAGACGCGCCAGCTATGCCAGGTGTGCTACGAGCCTAGACTGGTACGTATCGAACGTGACAGGTCATTTGTGCGGCCTGGCGATTCGGATCCTGTTCATTCAATCTCTGACTCTGTCTCTGCGTCTCTGTCTTCGGATCGGGTCTGGTACTGTCTCTGGGTCAATGTCAGTCTCAGCATCTGACCATGCTCTGTTTCTGGCTATGATCCTTTTTAACTTCATTAATGGCTCCGTCTAACTTGGGTTCTGGTGGGGACCCTGGCCTTAGCTTAGCACCACCGGGCTTTGGTTCGGTTTGAGGATCTGTGTTCGACTAAGCGTCGGGTTTGATCTCTTGTCAGGCTCGTGATTCGCTCTGATCGAGTTTTGAGCTGAGACCCTGGGCTCAGGTGCAGCTGTGTCTGCAGAGTCCACCCGGTCTCGAGCGCCCCCGCGGGCATACCACTCCGTGGCCGGCTGCCCGTTCGCGAGCCAAAACAGCCCCCCACCCCCCCCCCCCCCCCCCCACCACCAATACCCCCAATTGATTCCGATGATGGATGGCACTCATTGGTCTTGGCTGCTGACTTGTTTGTGATTATTTGCTGACAGGCAGACCTAAGTGGCGGTAATGATCGACTCTGTAATGGACGGGGCATATTCATCGGCTGCTCTCGGGGTATCGGGGACGCAGCGCC